>JAQFWZ010000047.1:260000-849854 GCA_027789725.1 Dendropsophus ebraccatus | reverse complement strand
GGGGCTGGTTAGGGTGTATAGATACAGTGACACCCACACTGATGGGGGGGGGGCTGTTGGGTGTATAGATACAGTGACACCCACACTGATGGGGGGAGGGGGCTGGTTAGGGTGTATAGATACAGTGACACCCACACTGATGGGGGAGGGGGCTGGTTAGGGTGTATAGATACAGTGACACCCACACTGATGGGGGAGGGGGGCTGGTTAGGGTGTATAGATACAGTGACACCCACACTAATGGGGGAGGGGTCTGGTTAGGGTGTATAGATACAGTGACACCCACACTGATGGGGAGGGGGCTGGTTAGGCTGTATAGATACAGTGACACCCACACTGATGGGGGGGGGGGGGTAGGGCTGGTTAGGGTGTATAGATACAGTGACACCCACACTGATGGGGGGGGGGGGCTGGTTAGGGTGTATAGATACAGTGACACCCACACTGATGGGGGGAGGGGTCTGGTTAGGGTGTATAGATACAGTGACCACCCACACTATGGGGGAGGGGTTGGTTAGGGTGTATAGATACAGTGACACCCACACTGATGGGGGGAGGGGCTGGTTAGGGTGTATAGATACAGTGACACCCACACTGATGGGGGGGGGGGGGGGTCTGTTCGGGTGTATAGATACAGTGACACCCACACTGATGGGGGGGAGGGGGCTGGTTAGGCTGTATAGATACAGTGACACCCACACTGATAGGGGAGGGGGAGGGGGGGTCTGGTTAGGGTGTATAGATACAGTGACACCCACACTGATTGGGGGGGAGGGGGGTCTGTGTTAGGGTGTATAGATACCAGTGACACCCACACTGATGGGGGAGGGGTCTGGTAGGGTGTATAGATACACTGATGGGGGGAGGGGTCTGGTTAGGGTGTATAGATATAGTGACACCCACACTGATGGGGGAGGGGGCTGGTTAGGGTGTATAGATAGTGACACCCACACTGATGGGGGGGGGGAGGGGCTGGTTAGGCTGTATAGATACAGTGACACCCACACTGATGGGGGAGGGGGCTGGTTAGGGTGTATAGATACAGTGACACCACACTGATGGGGGGAGGGGGCTGGTTAGGTTGTATAGATACAGTGACACCCACACTGATGGGGGAGGGGGCTGGTTAGGTTGTATAGATACAGTGACACCCACACTGATGGGGGAGGGGGTCTGGTTAGGGTGTATAGATACAGTGACACCCACACTGATGGGGGAGGGGGCTGGTTAGGGTGTATAGATACAGTGACACCCACACTGATGGGGGAGGGGGTCTGGTTAGGTTGTATAGATACAGTGACACCCACACTGATGGGGGGAGGGGGCTGGTTAGGGTGTATAGATAGTGACACCCACACTGATGGGGGAGGGGTCTGGTTAGGGTGTATAGATACAGTGACACCCACACTGATGGGGGAGGGGGCTGGTAGGGTGTATAGATACAGTGACACCACCACTGATGGGGGGGGGGGAGGGGGCTGGTTAGGCTGTATAGATACAGTGACACCCACACTGATGGGTGGGGGGTGGGAGGGGGCTGGTTAGGCTGTATAGATACAGTGACACCCACACTGATGGGGGGGAGGGGGCTGGTTAGGGTGTATAGATACAGTGACACCCACACTGATGGGGGGGGGGGGGAGGGGGCTGGTTAGGCTGTATAGATACAGTGACACCCACACTGATGGGGGGAGGGGGCTGGTTAGGGTGTATAGATACAGTGACACCCACACTGATGGGGGGAGGGGTCTGGTTAGGGTGTATAGATACAGTGACACCCACACTGATGGGGGGGGAGGGGGCTGGTTAGGGTGTATAGATACAGTGACACCCACACTGATGGGGGAGGGGGTCTGGTTAGGGTGTATAGATACAGTGACACTCACACTGATGGGGGAGGGGGCTGGTTAGGGTGTATAGATACAGTGACACCCACACTGATGGGGGGGGAGGGGGCTGGTTAGGGTGTATAGATACAGTGACACCCACACTGATGGGGGGGGGGGGAGGGGGCTGGTTAGGCTGTATAGATACAGTGACACCCACACTGATGGGTGGGGGGTGGGAGGGGGCTGGTTAGGGTGTATAGATACAGTGACACCCACACTGTGGACGCTATCGTGTAGCTGCGATGAATCCCGTTTCTTTAGATCCCACTATAAGCTGTTGATTTTGAGCCCTTTAGTCGTAGTCGTGTGACAGGGGCTGTGGTCGTGTGACGGGGGCTGTGGTCGTGTGACGGGGGCTGTAGTCGTGTGACGGGGGCTGTAGTCGTGTGACGGGGGCTGTAGTCGTGTGACGGGGCTTTATTAAGACGTGTTCTCTGCCTCCGGGTGGCGCCACACTGTGTAATTCTTTTGTAAATCGCTCAGGAACCCAATGGGAAGAACCGGACTGAGAGGAATTGGGAGCCTGCGTTGGTTTGGACCGAACCATTCTCTTCATCCAGTCCTGACCAGGTGAGTTATGGTGAATATACGGTATAAATGGTAGATATTATAGCTGCTGATCCTGTAATCCCCCAGGTGAGGGGGGGCTCGTCCTGTAATCCCCCAGGTGAGGGGGGGCTCGTCCTGTAATCCCCCAGGTGAGGGGGGGCTCGTCCTGTAATCCCCCAGGTGAGGGGGGGCTCGTCCTGTAATCCCCCAGGTGAGGGGGGGCTCGTCCTGTAATCCCCCAGGTGAGGGGGGGCTCGTCCTGTAATCCCCCAGGTGAGGGGGGGCTCGTCCTGTAATCCCCCCGGTGAGGGGGGGCTCGTCCTGTAATCCCCCAGGTGAGGGGGGGCTCGTCCTGTAATCCCCCAGGTGAGGGGGGGCTCGTCCTGTAATCCCCCAGGTGAGGGGGGTTCGTCCTGTAATCCCCCAGGTGAGGGGGGGCTCGTCCTGTAATCCCCCAGGTGAGGGGGGGCTCGTCCTGTAATCCCCCAGGTGAGGGGGGGCTCGTCCTGTAATCCCCCAGGTGGAGGGGGGGCTCGTCCTGTAATCCCCCAGGTGAGGGGGGGCTCGTCCTGTAATCCCCCAGGTGAGGGGGGGCTCGTCCTGTAATCCCCCAGGTGAGGGGGGGCTCGTCCTGTAATCCCCCAGGGTGAGGGGGGGCTCGTCCTGTAATCCCCCAGGTGAGGGGGGGCTCGTCCTGTAATCCCCCAGGTGAGGGGGGGCTCGTCCTGTAATCCCCCAGGTGAGGGGGGGCTCGTCCTGTAATCCCCCAGGTGAGGGGGGGCTCGTCCTGTAATCCCCCAGGTGAGGGGGGGCTCGTCCTGTAATCCCCCAGGTGAGGGGGGGGCTCGTCCTGTAATCCGTCTTCATCCTTCCTCTCCAGGTGGAGCACTAACAAGGCGGGGGCTCCTAGCATGCGGCTGTCCCGGAGAATGCTGGAGGTCCTGGTTGTGAAGCTGCGGCGTAATGAGATGTGGGCACTGCCCGGGGTAAGCGGGGACATCCACATAATCGCTTAGCAAAGGCTGTATATATACACTCACCGGCCACTTTATTAGGTACACCTGTACAACTGCACGTTACCACTTAATTTCTAATCAGCCAATCACATGGCGGCAACTCAGTGCATTTAGGCATGTAGACATGGTCAAGACAATCTCCTGCAGTTCAAACCGAGCATCAGTATGGGGAAGAAAGGTGATGTGAGGCCTTTGAACGTGGCATGTTGTTGGTGCCAGAAGGGCTGGTCTGAGTATTTCAGAAACTGCTGATCTACTGGGATTTTCACGCACAACCATCTCTAGGGTTTACAGAGAATGGTCCGAAAAAGAAAAACCATCCAGTGAGCGGCCGTTCTGTGGGCGGAAATGCCTTGTTGATGCCAGAGGTCAGAGGAGAATGGGCAGACTGGTTCCAGCTGATAGAAAGGCAACAGTGACTCAAATAGCCAACCGTTACAGCCAAGGTAGGCAGAAGAGCATCTCTGAACGCACAGTACGGCCAACTCTGAGGCAGATGGGCTACAGCAGCAGAAGACCACACCGGGGGCCACTCCGCTCAGCTAAGAACAGGAAACTGAGGCTACAATTTGCACAAGCTCATCGAAATTGGACAGTAGAAGATTGGAAAAACGTTGCCTGGTCTGATGAGTCTCGATTTCTGCTGCGACATTCGGATGGTAGGGTCAGAATTTGGCGTCAACAACATGAAAGCATGGATCCATCCTGCCTTGTATCAGCGGATCAGACTGGTGGTGGTGGTGTCATGGTGTGGGGAATATTTTCTTGGCACTCTTTGGGCCCCTTGGTACCAATTGAGCATGGTTGCAACGCCACAGCCTACCTGAGTATTGTTGCTGACCATGTCCATCCCTTTATGACCACAATGGACCCAACATCTGATGGCGACTTTCAGCAGGATAATGCGCCATGTCATAAAGCTAGAATCATCTCAGACTGGTTTCTTGAACATGACAATGAGGTCACTGTACTCCAATGGCCTCCACAGTCACCAGATCTCAATCCAATAGAGCATCTTTGTGGTGGAACGGGAGATTGGCATCATGGATGTGCAGCCGACAAATCTGCGGCAACTGTGTGATGTCATCATGTCACTATGGACCAAAATCTCTGAGGAAGCTTCCAGCACCTTGTTGTATCTAGGCCACCAAGAATTGGGGCAGTTCTGAAGGCAAGAGGGGGTCCGACCCGTTACTAGCATGGTGTACCTAATAAAGTGGCCTCTGAGTGTATATACCCCTCCTATATGTGACTGATATATATATACCCCTCCTAGATGTGACTGGTATATATATATACCCCTCCTAAATGTGACTGATATATATATATATATATATATATACCCCTCCTAGATGTGACTCATATATATATATATACCCCTCCTATATGTGACTGGTATATATATACCCTTCCTAGATGTGACTGATATATATACCCTTCCTAGATGTGACTGATATATATACCCCTCCTGGATGTGACTGGTATATATACCCCTCCTCCACGTGGCTGTATGACCTCGGCATGCTCCTGATGAGGTGTCTGTATGACCTCCCTACAAGGCCTGGGCATGCTCCTGATGAGGTGTCTGTATGACCTCCCTACAAGGCCCGGGCATGCTCCTGATGAGGTGTATGACCTCCCTACAAGGCCTGGGCATGCTCCTGATGAGGTGGCTGGATGACCTCCCTACAAGGCCCGGGCATGCTCCTGATGAGGTGTCTGTATGACCTCCCTACAAGGCCCGGGCATGCTCCTGATGAGGTGGCTGGATGACCTCCCTACAAGGCCTGGGCATGCTCCTGATGAGGTGTATGACCTCCCCACAAGGCCCAGGCATGCTCCTGATGAGGTGGCTGTATGACCTCCCTACAAGGCCCGGGCATGCTCCTGATGAGGTGTATGACCTCCCTACAAGGCCCGGGCATGCTCCTGATGAGGTGGCTGTATGACCTCCCTACAAGGCCCGGGCATGCTCCTGATGAGGTGTCTGTATGACCTCCCTACAAGGCCTGGGCATGCTCCTGATGAGGTGGCTGGATGACCTCCCTACAAGGCCCGGGCACGCTCCTGATGAGGTGGCTGGATGACCTCCCTACAAGGCCCGGGCATGCTCCTGATGAGGTGGCTGTATGACCTCCCTACAAGGCCCGGGCATGCTCCTGATGGGGTGGCTGTATGACCTCCCCACAAGGCCTGGGCATGCTCCTGATGAGGTGTCTGTATGACCTCCCTACAAGGCCCGGGCATGCTCCTGATGGGGTGGCTGTATGACCTCCCTACAAGGCCCGGGCATGCTCCTGATGAGGTGTATGACCTCCCTACAAGGCCTGGGCATGCTCCTGATGAGGTGTCTGTATGACCTCCCTACAAGGCCCGGGCATGCTCCTGATGAGGTGTCTATATGACCTCCCTACAAGGCCTGGGCATGCTCCTGATGAGGTGGCTGGATGACCTCCCTACAAGGCCCGGGCACGCTCCTGATGAGGTGGCTGGATGACCTCCCTACAAGGCCCGGGCATGCTCCTGATGAGGTGGCTGTATGACCTCCCCACAAGGCCTGGGCATGCTCCTGATGAGGTGGCTGTATGACCTCCCCACAAGGCCTGGGCATGCTCCTGATGAGTTGTCTCTATGACCTCCCTACAAGGCCCGAGCATGCTCCTGATGAGGTGTATGACCTCCCTACAAGGCCCGGGCATGCTCCTGATGAGGTGGCTGTATGACCTCCCCACAAGGCCCCGGCATGCTCCTGATGAGGTGTATGACCTCCCCACAAGGCCCGGGCATGCTCCTGATGAGGTGTCTGTATGACCTCCCTACAAGGCCCGGGCATGCTCCTGATGAGGTGCCTGTATGACCTCCCCACAAGGCCTGGGCATGCTCCTGATGAGGTGTATGACCTCCCCACAAGGCCCGGGCATGCTCCTGATGAGGTGTCTGTATGACCTCCCTACAAGGCCCGGGCATGCTCCTGATGAGGTGCCTGTATGACCTCCCTACAAGGCCCGGGCATGCTCCTGATGAGGTGTATGACCTCCCCACAAGGCCTGGGCAAGCTCCTGATGAGGTGTCTGTATGACCTCCCTACAAGGCCCCGGCATGCTCCTGATGAGGTGTCTGTATGACCTCCCTACAAGGCCCCGGGCATGCTCCTGATGAGGTGGCTGGATGACCTCCCTACAAGGCCCGGGCATGCTCCTGATGAGGTGGCTGGATGACCTCCCTACAAGGCCCGGGCATGCTCCTGATGAGGTGTATGACTTTCCTACAAGACCTGGGCATGCTCCTGATGAGGTGTCTGTATGACCTCCCTACAAGGCCCGGGCATGCTCCTGATGAGGTGCCTGTATGACCTCCCCACAAGGCCTGGGCATGCTCCTGATGAGGTGTATGACCTCCCCACAAGGCCCGGGCATGCTCCTGATGAGGTGTCTGTATGACCTCCCTACAAAACCCGGGCATGCTCCTGATGAGGTGTCTGTATGACCTCCCTACAAGGCCCGGGCATGCTCCTGATGAGGTATATGACCTCCCTACAAGGCTCGGGCATGCTCCTGATGAGGTGTATGACCTCCCTACAAGGCCCGGGCATGCTCCTGATGAGGTGTCTGTATGACCACCCTACAAGGCCCGGGCATGCTCCTGATGAGGTGTCTGTATGACCTCCCTACAAGGCCCGGGCATGCTCCTGATGAGGTATATGACCTCCCTACAAGGCCCGGGCATGCTCCTGATGAGGTGTATGACCTCCCTACAAGGCCCGAGCATGCTCCTGATGAGGTGTATGACCTCCCTACAAGGCCCGGGCGTGCTCCTGATGAGGTGTCTGTATGACCTCCCTACAAGGCCCGGGCATGCTCCTGATGAGGTGGCCGATTGTCTCCTGAGGGATCTCCTCCCAGACCTGGACTAAAGCAGCCGCCAACTCCTGGACAGTCTGTGCTGCAATGTGACGTTGGTGGATGGAGGAGACATGATGTCCCCGATGCGCTCAATGGGATTCAGGTCTGGGGAACGAGCGGCCAGTCCAAAGCTTTACTGCCTTCATCTTGTAGGAACTGCTGACACACTCCCGCCAGCAGGTCTAGCATTGTCCTGCATTAGGAGGAACCCCAACCGCACCAGCATATGGTCTCACAAGGGCTCTGAGGGTCTCGATACCTAATGGCAGTCAGGCTACCTCTGGCAGCACATGGAGGGCTGTGCGGACCCCCCAAAGAGATGCCCCCCCACCCCATTACTGACCCCCTGCCAGACCGCTCATGCTGAAGGACGTTGCAGGCAGCAGATCGCTCTCCACGGCATCTGTCACATGTGCTCAGGGTGGTCCTGCTCTCATCTGTGAGGAGCACAGGGGGCGGCAGTGGTGAGTCTGCCAATCCGGGTGTTCTTTGGTAAATGCCAAGCGTCCTGTACTGTGTTGGGCTGTGAGCACATCCCCCAACTGTGGACGTCGGGCCCTCATACCGTCCTCATGGAGTTGGTGTCTAACCGTTTGTGCAGACACATGTTCATTTGTGGCTGCTGGAGGACGTTGTGCAGGGCTCTGGCAGTGCTCCTCCTGGTCCTCCTTACACAGAGGCGGAGGTAGCGGTCCTGCTGCTGGGTTGTTGCCTCCTCTATGTCTCCTGGTGTAATGGCCTGTCTCCTGGTAGCCTCCAGCCTCTGGACACTATGGCCTCCTCCACGTCTCCTGGTGTACTGGCCTGTCTCCTGGTAGCCTCCAGCCTCTGGACACTGCCGCCTCCTCCACGTCTCCTGGTGTACTGGCCTTTCTCCTGGAAGCGCCTCCAGCCTGTGGACACTACAGCCTCCTCCACGTCTCCTGGTATACTGGCCTGTCTCCTGGTAGCCTCCAGCCTCTGGAAACTACGGCCTCCTCCATGTCTCCTGGTGTACTGGCCTTTCTCCTGGTAGCCTGCAGCCTCTGGACACTACGCTGACAGACACAGCAAACCTTCTTGCCACAGCTTGCATTGATGTGCCACCCTGGATGAGCTGCACTACCTGAGCCACCTGTGTGGGTTGTAGAGCCCGTCTCATGCTACCACGAGTGTGAAAGCACCAACAACATTCAGAAGTGACCAAAACATCAGCCAGTGTCACGGCCGCGGCGGCGTCCCGGCCCGCCGCCGCGACCTCCTCCTGCCCCATGCAGCCGCCGGGGTCCTTGTGCAGGGACCCGGCGCTGCTGCTAGTTCGGCCCCTGGGGGCGCCTCACCTCTCCTCCGCTCCTGTCTCTCACTGTGCCGGCCGGCGCGCGCGTCCCCGCCTCCTAGGGCGCGCGCGCGCCGGCTGTCTCAGGTTTAAAGGGGCAGTGCGCTCCTAATTGGTCCACATGTCAATCACTCCCCTATAAGTTCCAGCCCTGCCCCACTACAGGTGTTGGAGCCTCTACATGCTTCCCATAGCGTTTGGCCCCCTGTTGTTCCTGATTCCTATCCGCTACCTTGTCCCAAGTCCTTGTTCCTGATTCCTATCCGCTACCTGGTCCCTAGTCCTTGTTCCTGGTTCCTGTTCCCCTGTCACTCCATTGCTCCTGTGTTCAGCCTGTCACCTGCGGTTACGTCTACAGCCCTCTGCCAGCACCATCTCCTGCCTACTGCTCCTGCCACGCCTCGCCTGCCGTCGCTAGCAACCAAGCCAGGGGTAGCGACCTGGGGGTCGCCTGCCGCAGCAAGTCCATCCCGCCTTGCAGCGGGCTCTGGTGAAAACCAGCGGCCCCTTAGACTCCGCTCCCTGGTGAGGTTAGTGCCATCGCTGGTGACTGTCCAGTGGATCCACTACTCCAGGCGTTACAGCCAGAAAGCCTAGGTAGTGAGAGGTGATGTGTGCTCCCCACCTGCAGGACCCTCCGTTATTGAGGGGGTCTCGCTGACTGCAGGTGACAGGGAGTGTCAGTCAGTGCTGCAGGTGACAGGGAGTGTCAGTCAGTGAGTGTCAGTCAGTGCGGCTGTCTGATGTCACAGAAGTCTCATTTACTTGGAGTTATAGTGTGTTGTTTAAGTGTTCCCTTAGTTTGTTTGTATTTATATTTTATTAGTGATGTCCGTGCAGCCCTTGTATACATATATATTGTTACTGTGTTAGCCATGATTCCTTGCTGTATTGGTGCATATACTGCACTGAATAAATAAGCAGATCTACTAGGTGAGTGCCGGGTCTTTGCCGTCCTTCCATCTCACCATATTTTATATGACAGGGGACTCTGGATCCCGGGGAGCAGGTTCCACTCAAGTTCCAGACTCTTCTGAAGCGAGGCTACCTGAGCGAGTTCCTTGCGTTGCTTGGTGCTGGCACAGAGGTGGGTATTACCATGGTGCCAGGGGTTCTCTTTGTGGGACACATCAGATACTTCCCATGCTTAACGTTGTGTTGATTCACCTCAGGTTTTTCATGGGTACCTTGACGATCCACGAAACACGGATAATGCCTGGATCGAGACCCTGGCCATCAATATTCACCTGGATACTAAAGAATCCAATGATCGATTTCTTCAGGTAATCGCAGAACACCGTGATGTTGTGACGTATGAGGCGCCAATATTTCTGGAAACTCGTTACTGCAGAACATGTGATGGTCACCAGAGCGGGGGGCCGGGCCCACCGGTCACCAGAGCGGGGGGCCGGGCCCACTGGTCACCGGAGCGGGGGGCCGGGCCCACTGGTGCCCCTAGCCTTTGTGTCACTGATGGCTGTGAGCCATCCATCAGGGGCCTTTCAGGTTTTAGGTTAATCTGGTTGTACCATACATGTCTGTGGCTGAGCATGGAGCTGAAACCTATCTCATCTCACTGCCTCAAACATGAAAGTCTTCTTGAGATTCAAAGGTTTGAGTAGTTGAAGTCCATCTGGCACAGACATTGGATGGTTGGCCAGTGAAGACATCCATGTAATGAGTGTCAACACATGACCTCTGCCGCTGTATCTCAAGATGGAGGCTTGGCATGGTATGACATGGTATCATGGCTCATTCTGTGGGTCCATCAAGTCAATGGGAATGAGATTTGCTTTCTGTCGACAGACTCCATGTGCACCTTGTGACCCAGAAAATGGGGTGAAACTTAGCAAATTTTAGGGACAGCAGTGAAGGATTCCCCACAGAGTAACGGTGCCCGATTCCCCACAGAGTAACGGTGCCCGATTCCCCACAGAGTAACGGTGCCCGATTCCCCACAGAGTAACGGTGCCCGATTCCCCACAGAGTAACGGTGCCCGATTCCCCACAGAGTAACGGTGCCCGATTCCCCACAGAGTAACGGTGCCCGATTCCCCACAGAGTAACGGCGCCCGATTCCCCACAGAGTAACGGCGCCCGATTCCCCACAGAGTAACGGCGCCCGATTCCCCACAGAGTAACGGCGCCCGATTCCCCACAGAGTAACGGTGCCCGATTCCCCACAGAGTAACGGTGCCCGATTCCCCACAGAGTAACGGCGCCCGATTCCCCACAGAGTAACGGCGCCCGATTCCCCACAGAGTAACGGTGCCCGATTCCCCACAGAGTAACAGCGCCCCCCCCCCCCCAAGGTTAACGGCGCCGATTCCCCACAGAGTAACAGCGCCCCCCCCAAGGTTAACGGCCCCCGATTCCCTGCACAGTAACGGTGCCCCCCCACAGAGTAACGGTGGCCGATTCCCCGCACAGTAATGGTGCCCCCCACAGAGTAACGGTGTCGGATTCCCCACAGAGTAAGAGGGCCCCCCCCCATAGAGTAACGGCGTCCAATTCCCCACAGAGTAACGGCGCCCGATTCCCCACAGAGTAACTGCGTCGGATTCCCCACAGAGTAACAGCGCCCCCCCCCCAAGGTTAACGGCGCCGATTATCAACAGAGTAACAGCGACCCCCCCAAGGTTAAAGGCGCCCGATTCCCCACAGAGTAACGGCCCCCGATTCCCTGCACAGTAACGGTGCCCCCCCACAGAGTAACGGTGGCCAATTCCCCGCACAGTAATGGTGCCCCCCACAGAGTAACGGCGTCGGATTCCCCACAGAGTAACAGGGCCCCCCCCCCCCATAGAGTAACGGCGTCCAATTCCCCACAGAGTAACGGTGGCCGATTCCCCGCACAGTAATGGTGCCCCCCCACAGAGTAACGGCGCCCGATTCCCCACAGAGTAACTGCGTCGGATTCCCCACAGAGTAACAGCGCCCCCCCCCCCCCCAAGGTTAACGGCGCCCGATTCCCCACAGAGTAACGGCCCCCGATTCCCTGCACAGTAACTGTGCCCCCCCCCACAGAGTAACGGCGTCCAATTCCCCACAGAGTAACGGTGCCCCCCCCCCCCCACAGAGTAACGGCGTCGGATTCCCCACAGAGTAACGAAGCCTGATTCCCCGCACAGTAATGGTGCCCCCCACAGAGTAACGGTGTCGGATTCCCCACAGAGTAAGAGGGCCCCCCCATAGAGTAACGGCGTCGGATTCCCCACAGAGTAACGGCGCCCGATTCCCCACAGAGTAACTGCGTCGTATTCCCCACAGAGTAACAGCGCCCCCCCCCCCCCCCCCCAAGGTTAACGGCGCCGATTCCCAACAGAGTAACAGCGCCCCCCCCCCCCCCCAAGGTTAAAGGCGCCCGATTCCCCACAGAGTAACGGCGTCCAATTCCCCACAGAGTAACGGTGCCCCCCCCCCACAGAGTAACGGCGTCGGATTCCCCACAGAGTAACGAAGCCTGAATCCCCGCAAAGTAACGGTGCCCTCTCACAGAGTAACGGTGCCCGATTCAACATAAAGTATCGGTGCCCCACACAGACTGTGCCCAATTCCCCACCGAGTAACAGTGCCCGATTCCCCGCACAGTAACGGTGCCCCCCCACAGAGTAACTGCGCCCGATTCCCCACAGGGCAACTGTGCCCCACCCACAGTAACAGCGCCAAATTCCGAGAAGAGTAACGGTTCCTGTCTGCGGGGAATCGGGCGCTCTTACCCGATTCCCCGCAGAGTAAGGGCGCCCGATTCCCCGCAGAGTAAGGGCGCCCGATTCCCCGCAGAGTAAGGGCGCCCGATTCCCCGCAGAGTAAGGGCGCCCGATTCCCCGCAGAGTAAGGGCGCCCGATTCCCCGCAGAGTAAGGGCTCCCGATTCCCCGCAGAGTAAGGGTCCCCCCCCCGCAGAGTAACTGTGCCTATCCACAGAGTACGGCGTCCGATTCGACGCAAAGTAACGGTGCCCCCCCACAGCCAGAAACCTACTCCACACTGATAAGGGGGAAAAAAACCAAACAGCTGTCTGTGGATGGATACCTTGCTTGGGTGGTTTCCTTGATTGGAGACGTTCCTTTGCTTGGTTGTTTTTTCCCTGAGGAAGGTCTGGTTAGTTCACTGACGTCGAGACATGGGGAGAGTAACGGCCCCCATACCGCACAGAGTAACTGCGTCAGATTACCCGCAGAATAACAGCGCCCGATTCCCCGCAGAGTAATGGTGCCTGATTCCCCACAGAGTAACAGTGCCCCGCCACAGAGTAACGGCGCCCGATTCCCCACAGAGTAACGGCGCCCGATTCCCCACAGAGTAACGGCGCCCGATTCCCCACAGAGTAACGGCGCCCGATTCCCCACAGAGTAACGGCGCCCGATTCCCCACAGAGTAACGGCGCCCGATTCCCCGCAGAGTAACGGCGCCCGATTCCCCGCAGAGTAACGGCGCCCGATTCCCCACAGAGTAACGGCGCCCGATTCCCCGCAGAGTAACGGCGCCCGATTCCCCGCAGAGTAACGGCGCCCGATTCCCCACAGAGTAACGGCGCCCGATTCCCCAAGGTCTGGCTAGTTCACTGACGTCGAGACACGTGATGGTTTCTCTGTGGGGGAAAAGGACGCTGGTTGACCTCAGGGAGATCAACCAGAACACCGCAGAGAAACCATCACGTGTCTCGACGTCAGTGAACTAGCCAGACCTTGGGGAATCGGGCGCCGTTACTCTGTGGGGAATCGGGCGCCGTTACTCTGCGGGGAATCGGGCGCCCTTACTCTGCGGGGAATCGGGCGCCGTTACTCTGTGGGGAATCGGGCGCCGTTACTCTGTGGGGAATCGGGCGCCGTTACTCTGCGGGGAATCGGGCGCCGTTACTCTGCGGGGAATCGGGCGCCGTTACTCTGTGGGGAATCGGGCACCGTTACTCTGTGGGGGGCACAGTTACTGTGCGTGGAATCGGGCACTGTTACTCTGTGGGGAATCGGGCGCCATTACTCTGTGGGGGAAAAGGACGCTGGTTGACCTCAGGGAGATCAACCAGAACACCGCAGAGTAATGGCGCCCGATTCCCCACAGAGTAACAGTGCCCGATTCCACGCACAGTAACTGTGCCCCCCACAGAGTAACGGCGCCCGATTCCCCACACAGTAACGGTGCCCCCCACAGAGTAACAGTGACCCCCCCCTCAGTAACGGCGCCCGATTCCCCACAGAGTAACGGTGCCCGATTCCCCGCACAGTAATGGTGCCCCCAACAGAGTAACGGTGCTCGATTCCCCACAGAGTAACGGCGCTCGATTTCCCACAGAGTAACTGTGCCCCCCGCAGGGTAACGGCGCCCGATTCCCCCGCAGGGTAACGGCGCCCCATTCCCCCGCAGGGTAACAGCGCCCGATTCCCCCGCAGAGTAACTGCGGCAGATTCCCCCGGAGACGTTCCTTGGCTTGGTTGTTTCTTCCCTGAGGAAGGTCTGGTTAGTTCACTGACATCGAGACATGGGGAGAGTAACGGCCCCCATACCGCACAGAGTAACTGCGTCAGATTACCCGCAGAATAACAGCGCCCGATTCCCCGCAGAGTAATGGTGCCCGATTCCCCACAGAGTAACAGTGCCCCCCCACAGAGTAACGGCGCTCGATTCCTCACAGAGTAATGTCGTCGATGCTCTTCAGTACAGTCATCCATGTCTGAAATCCTTCAGCCAATTGGAAGGGTGGGAGACGCACAGCTGCCCTCACACCACCGAGAGCCTTCCCTTCAGACCATGCATCACCCCATGTCTCACAATAGATAGATGGCGAGCCAGAGATCTCTCCAGAAGAAAGGTTACTCATTGGCTGATGTCTGTACTGGGGTTATTGCGAAGAATAGATGATCAAGAAATCTGGTAAAATTCAAGATTTCTGGAAAATTCAGTATAAAAGACAGGCCCATCATGCTGCCGCCCGCCACAGGGGGACACGGGAGGCGTTTCAAATGCCTGCACCTTCTTGATCACTGATGGGGGGGGGGTTGTTGTCCCTGGTCAAAGGATGCTGGCGGGCAGTAACCCTTTAGACCCATTACGATAGACCTCTGAATAGCCCTGTACTGACCAGGGGCAATAACCCTGATGCAGCCCACCCTGCCCTGTACTGACCAGGGGCAATAACCCCCATGCAGCCATCTTCCTGCCATGTACTGACCAGGGGCAATTACCCCAATGCAGCCTGACCCCTTGGTTCTGGAAAGGATAAGCCAGCACCAGAGCAATTTGGCTGTGCCTCCCCCCCACCCCCCCCCCCCCCCAAAAAAAAAAAAGGTAAGGTCACACTAAACAGTCATGCGTATGGCGAGGCCAGGCTGCTGGATCATTATGCAGTCATCAGTCTGAATGTGTATGGGATCTCATTAACCTTTCATGACCCAAAGGAGAGTCTTTGGTACCTGGGGGGGCAATCTGGATTATTCTGGGCCCACAGTGCCCCTCTTTGTCAGTATCTGTATCAGTATTGGTCCTTTGGTGATCAGATTCCTTCCCATGATGCCTTTAGGCTTGGATGATAACCGTGTCACATGTCCTTGGCAGTGTTCATTCTGACTCCACAGAACCTGGCCCAGAACCCTTTAAGGAAGAGAGTATTGCTGTCATGACCACTCTGCTCTTCTCATTGTCTCCACTTATGTTATTTATATTGTTGTAGAATGTGAAGGAATCAGACTTCGAGGTGTCACTCCGCTGGCAGATCCTGGACCACAAGATTCCCCTTTATGCCAACGAGAAAGAGATCCTTCAGCTGACGGCCGAGCTTCACGGTGCTCACTACTAAGCACTGAGCCCATCCCCCCTCAACCTCATGGACACTTAAATTATTGCCTGGAAACCAATGGAACCAATGAGCCAAAGACAGACACACAACGAGGAGATCCGTAACTTATAGTAAACCTAGACAAGGCATATGCACCAGTGGTGACCTCCCTATGTGTATGTGGACAGCCGTGACTTCCCGATGTGTATGTGGACAGCGGTGACCTCCCGATGTGTATGTGACCTCCCGATGTGTATGTGGACAGTGGTGACCTCCCTATGTGTATAGCGGTGACCTCCCGATGTGTATGTGGACAGCGGTGACCTCCCTATGTGTATGTGGACAGCGGTGACCTCCCGATGTGTATGTGGACAGCGGTGACCTCCCGATGTGTATGTGACCTCCCGATGTGTATGTGGACAGTGGTGACCTCCCTATGTGTATAGCGGTGACCTCCCGATGTGTATGTGGACAGCGGTGACCTCCCGATGTGTATGTGGACAGTGGTGACCTCCTGATGTGTATGTGACCTCCCGATGTGTATGTGGACAGTGGTGACCTCCCTATGTGTATAGCGGTGACCTCCTGATGTGTATGTGGACAGCGGTGACCTCCCGATGTGTATGTGGACAGCGGTGACCTCCCGATGTGTATGTGGACAGCCGTGACCTCCTGATGTGTATGTGACCTCCCGATGTGTATGTGTATAGTGGTGACCTCCCTATGTGTATAGCGGTGACCTCCTGATGTGTATGTGACCTCCCGATGTGTATGTGGACAGTGGTGACCTCCCTATGTGTATAGCGGTGACCTCCTGATGTGTATGTGGACAGCGGTGACCTCCCGATGTGTATGTGGACAGCGGTGACCTCCCGATGTGTATGTGGACAGCCGTGACCTCCTGATGTGTATGTGACCTCCCGATGTGTATGTGTATAGTGGTGACCTCCCTATGTGTATAGCGGTGACCTCCTGATGTGTATGTGACCTCCCGATGTGTATGTGGACAGTGGTTACCTCCCGATGTGTATGTGACCTCCCAATGTGTCCTCCCGATGTGTATGTGTATGTGGACAGCGGTGACCTCCCGATGTGTATGTGTATCTCTCCTTCACCTATCTCTATGCTCCTTTTCTCTTTACACTTTCTTCACCACCACTGACAGGGGACATTACACCTCCTGTAGGAAGTTGTCACATGGGGAGAGGAAGTGCACGCCCACACTTAGTAAGTCTTGCTCAAGTCTTGGTGGAGAGAGGACACAAGACAAGACTGTCCCTGCTGTAGTCCAACTGGGCCCAGGCTTTGCCAGGTCCCCCTCCAGTGTAGTGTAGTCTAGTGTGTGGTAGTGAAAAAACGCACATGGGAGACACAGAGACTTTTTCTTCAAAAGGTACACCTATTCCTAGTATGCAAAACTAAGCTACTCGGGAGAGGACAAGTCAGAGAACAACCCAACCCACGCCGTGGACACTTCTAAAAGTACAGGACAGTATCCTGAAACAAGAGGAACTGATCCGGATAGAGCAAAGTTGCTAGAAGCCTACGTACTCTATCTCGCAGCGCAGGTGTAACCAGGTAAACTTGGCCACCCTACTCAACTCAGGTGACAAGTTCTGGAGCTTGTGTCACCCTAATAGGATGGGTCACCCAACACTTTAGGGCAATAGGTGGTATCACGACAGCAGGGGTGAAAACACGGGCACAAGTATACTTCTACTTTAAAGTGTCACTGTTAAATTTTCTTTGGCAGAAATCAATAGTCCAGGCGATTTTAACCCCTTAAAGACAGGGCCAATTTCGATTTTTGCGTGTTCGTTTTTTCCTCCTTGTGTGTATATAAGGCCATACATAGCACTTGCATTTTTTCACCTAGAGACCCACATGAGCCCTTATTTTTTGCGTCACTATTTGTACTTTGCAATGACGGCTGAATTTTTGCATAAAGTCACTGCGAAACCAGCAAAAAAATAAATGTGTGGTGAAATTGAAAAAAAACAAACTCATTTTGTTTTATCCTTTGGTCTATGCGGCTGTGTCAGGTGTAATTTTTTGCGCCATGATGTGTTCTTTCTATCGGTACCTTGATTGCGCATATACGACTTTTTGATCGCTTTTTATTACAATTTTTCTGGATTTGATGCGACCAAAAATGCACAATTTTGCACTTTGGGATTTTTTTGCGCTGACGCCGTTTACCGTGCGAGATCAGGAATGTGATTAATAGTTCGGGCGATTACGCACGCGGCGATAGCAAACATGTTTATTTATTTATTGATTTATTTATTTACTTTTATTTATAACCTGGGAAAAGGGGGGTGATTCTGACTTTTTTATTAGGGGAGGGGGCTTTTATTGACAACAACACTTTATTTTAATTTTTTTTTTACACATATACTAGAAGCCCCCCTGGGGTTAGGGTTATTCCTCCCCTGGGGTTAGGGTTATTCTCCCCCCCCCTGGGGTTAGGGTTATTCCCCCCCCAGATGGTTAGGGTTATTTCCCCCCCCCCCCCCGAGGGTTAGGGTTATTTCCCCCCCCCCAGAGGGTTAGGGTTATTTTTCCCCCCCCTGGGGTTAGGGTTATTTCCCCCCCCCCGAGGGTTAGGGTTATTTCCCCCCCCCAGAGGGTTAGGGTTATTCCCCCCCCCCTGGGGTTAGGGTTATTCCCCCCCCCGAGGGTTAGGGTTATTTCCCCCTCCCCTCCGAGGGTTAGGGTTATTTCCCCCCCCCCAGAGGGTTAGGGTTATTTCCCCCCCTGGGGTTAGGGTTATTTCCCCCCCCCCCAGAGGGTTAGGGTTATTTCCCCCCCCAGAGGGTTAGGGTTATTCCCCCCCTGGGGTTAGGGTTATTTCCCCCCCCCCAGAGGGTTAGGGTTATTTCCCCCCCCCCGGCTTACGGTTATTTCCCCCCCGGGCTTAGGGTTCCCCCCCCCCCTTGCGGTTAGGGTTATTTCCCCCCCCCTTGGGGTTGAGGTTATTCCCCCCCCCCTTGGGTTAGGGTTATTCCCCCCCTTGGGGTTAGGGTTATCCCCCCCCCCTTGGGGTTAGGGTTATTCCCCCCCCCTTGGGGTTAGGGTTATTCCCCCCCCCCTTGGGGTTGGGGTTATTCCTCCCCCCCCCTGGGGTTAGGGTTATTTCCCCCCCCCCCCCTGGGGTTAGGGTTATTCCCCCTGGGGGACTTCTAGTATATACACTTTAATCTCTCATTGAGATCTTTGCTGTATACTTATACAGCAAAGATCAATGAGATCGGCCCTCGTTTGCTTTCGGCTGCTGCAGCCGATAACAAACGAGTGCCGAGTCGGGGACGCCGCCATCTTGGAGTGGTCCCCGGCCGGCTTCAGAAACTAAGATCGTCCCGGAGGAGCGATCTCCCCACTAGACACCAGGGATGACGCTGCAAACGGTAATCGGATGCAGCTGTCATGTTAGACTGTATTAGCGGGCACGGCGATCGGACTGTGCCCGCTAATACCTGCGGTCCCGGGCTACAAGCGGCACCCGGGACCGCCACGGTTCAGAGCTCTGAACACCCTTACCGGCAATAGGGTGTAAATATACGCCCTTTGTCGTTAAGGGGTTAAGAAACTTTGTAATTGGGTTTATTAGCCAAATCTGCCATTATCTGCATGTAAAAAGCTTTATTCCCAGGTCCCCCCCACCTCTTCTTTCTGTCATCCACTGCTCAGAATCAGGAAATCTCAACTGTTTTTTCATCAGTCGGATCTGTCTGGTCTATGAAGAGGGGAGGGGGGGAGGGGGAAGGAGCGAGATTAGTGGGCAGCTGAGAGCAGAGAACAAAGGATTGCACAATGGGGGAGCTATTCAGAGCCCTAATTAGAGGTCAGAGAGGTCACAGGAGAGAGCCCGGGATGTGAGTGTAAATTTTTTGTAAGTTTTTGCTGCCTTTACTTTCTCTCTCCATAGGAAAACCATGAAGACAGGGGGAGAGCTTCAAACCGCTTTTTCATGATAAAAATTCATTTTTTTGGCTAATAAACCCAATTACAAAGTTTCTTAAAATCGCCTTGATTTTTGCCATAAAATTTTTAACGACAGTGACACTTTAGTATTTCTTCTTCATCCAAAGTTCCGGCAGAGCACACTTCTACCCTGGGTTGAGACTCTCGGCACAGACTCCTCTCCGCTACTTGCAGCACAGCCTCCTCTCTACTGTTCTCAGCTCAATCTACTTTTAAGCACACAACCAAGTCAGCTCAGCTCTTCTGCCCTTAGCGCAGATTCTGTTTTGTTACGTCTACAGTCTATGATCAGCTATTGTACAAAGTATTCTCACAGTAAAGATTTTATTTATGATAACAGGACTCAGTGGTTAGTGTTCCGGCACCTACACAGTCACTACTCCATCCTTGGGTCATCTCCCCTTTCTGTGGGTGGCGGTACTGATAGTCCGTGTAGCCCATAGCTCCACTCCGGACCACTGTGATAAGTACCCAAGGGACCCATCACAGCCTGGCAGGTCACCGACCACAGGGGAAAGGATATAGCCAGCCACCTTAAACTAAAAGCAGGTGTGCCCAACTGGCACTTGCGTCACAACAACCAACCATCCGGCTGAGCTATATTCCGACCAACTACTACAGTAGTGGTGTCACACGTTACCATCTAGCAATTGACCAGTGGTGTGTGTTCGATCGAATTGGCGTCACGAACAGGATACAAACCTTGTTGTTTCCTATCGACCTCATTGTAAAGAACTGGGTACAGTGTATATCCTATTGCCTAAGAATCATAAGGAACTGTCAGGTAGGGTTCTGAGAAAACAATGAGACAAGTGCAGCCCTGCACTGGCACTGCCCCAGCTCTCCCTACCTACTTGCCTCAACAGTCCTAGGTAACTGTGGACAATTTGTCGGCGTTCCCTATACTGAATAAAGTGCAACACAGGACAGAACAAGACAAAGAATGGTCAGCAGAAAAGGGTCGGCAACAACCGGGCAGCTAAGGTACAAAATCGGAATCCGTATGCAAAGTCAGGGGACAAAATAGAAGGCCAGAAAATCAGTAGCAAACAGAGAAACGCTTGATCCAGGCAAAAGGCTCTTTCACAGGCGCTGGACTGGGATCAGGGGCTGAAATTTATAATGGAAAGGAACCTAGGTGCTGACAGCTAACTGGCCAGGTCAGCTGTCAGTCAGAACCAATTAGTGAGAAAGCCACAGCAAGGAGAGTGTGGGGAACACACTGAGCGGATCACAGAAGACATAAACAAAGAATGTAACAAAAACCAGGAGCGGACTAAGGTAAAGAATGCAGCGCACAATCAGCAGGCCGGCTGCTAAGGACGCCGTCGGCACGCCCTCAGCAACTGGACCTGCCCGTCACGTCCCTTGAAGCCGAACCCCGCGCCTTGGCAGAGACAGGGGCCGAGTGCGCTGCTCAGTTCCTAACAGAACCCCCCCCTCTGAGGAGGGGCCTCTGGACCCTCACGAGGACCTCCAGGCTTGGTGGGAAATTTTAAAGGACAACTCCCGCGCTAAGGAAAAAACCCAAAAACCAATCAGAAACCTAGCTTTTATACTTCTCATCCCTCCTGAGCCGTCACTGTTTGAATTTCCCTCCGTCTGTGCACCTTCTGATTTCTAGTCTTGTTCTTCATTTCTTCCTTGCTTCCTGGTTTCAGCTTCCCATGATGCACTTTGGCTGCTGTGACACAGCGAGTGCCTGCCCCTCCATTCACTACAACTCCCATCATACACTACACATGACCCCCTCTCTCTCTCTTCAGTCAGGCTGCTATATACACACACACATACTGTCACCTCACTGTAGTGTACATTCTGCAGGATTAGGTCAGGGCAGCAGGGGAGAGATAAGATGTCTGTGTAGCTGACATGCCGGGAGTGAGGAGAAAGATAAGCAAGTGACATCACTCACTCACTGAGTCCACTCGGCAGCAGGAGGGAGTATGGGGGAGGGGGTCCTGTAGCTGGTTATGTGCCGGGAGTCAGTCACCAGTCATTATTGAGTTGCAGAATGACAGATGGCTTACAGTTGCTCAGCCAATGGGAGCTGAGCAAGCTGAGTCACCTGACCAGGCAGGGGAGGGGGCGGCTGGTGTGACAGGAGCTAGACCCGCCCTCCTGCTGATGACTCATCGTCACTAGAAGGAGCAGAGAGAGGAGCCTGGTGACGACAGTAATTAGGTATGAAGGAGTTTCTTACACTTCCTGGTGGGGGGTGGAGGGGGAAAAAGACAGGGAAGGAGGACAGACAGGTGATTGAAGTATATTACAGTGTTATATAACTTTGTAATGTGCTTCAATTACTGGGAAAAAGTTTTTCATGGGAGTTGTCCTTTAAATGAAACGCAGATCAGGGGCATGGAGATCTCGTGCAGACACCCAAGTACGATCCTCTGGACCATAACCTTTCCAATGGACCAGATACTGGATAGTGTTACGCATCTTTCTGGAGTCCAAAATACGTTCAATCTCAAACTCAATCTCCCCTTGGACCACCACTGGAGAGGGAGGAGAATGAGTGCTCACAGGAGGGATGTACTTTTTCAGTAGACTTATATGGAACACTGGATGGACTCTAAGTGAACCTGGTAATTGTAATCTGTAGGAGACAGGATTATGGATTTCGATTATAGAAAAAGGACCAATGAACCTGAAAGTTTGGCTGATGGTATGCGGAGGTGTAGGTTCTTAGTGGATAACCACACTTTGTCTCCTACAACGTAGTCAGGTCCAGGACGGCGTTTACGATTGGCAAAATTAGTGTATTGGTCCTGTAAAACAGAGTCGCCAGACTCTCTGCCCACACTGTGCAGTTTCTTAGTCGATTGTTTGATGGACCCAAAATGTGTTTCAGGATCGGGCAAGGCGGAATATCTGGGATGAAATGCATAATTACAAAAGAACGGGGGGCGTGTCCTGGCAATGGCAGTGTGAGGTCGCATCTCTCTGGAGCTCCCGCCATTAGGGGAAAATATCCTTGCTATTCATCCACCCTCACCTGTCCTAGCCGGCTCTATGAGCAGGAAATCAAGAGGGCTCACCCCACAGCCGAGACTGCTCCGGTCGGGTGCCCGGCAAGGCAGCCTGGACAGCTTCTTCTCCCTCCCAGCCTCCCACTGGTCCTCATCTGCTGTGCGGCCGCCATCTTCCTTAGGGGACCCAGCTCATGGCACCGCAACCACCGGGACTCCCGCGGGCACCGTCATCGCCCCGAGGAATCCTTCCAGGCTGATTCCTCCTCTGCCGCCCGTCCAGCAATCTGCCACTTCTCAGCACCAGCCTGTGCCCTCACAGCAGGCCGAGGTACAGCTGCCATTGAAGGACGCAGCGCCGCCGCCATTACAGGGCGCCGCACCGGACCCGCTCGTAGCCCGGACAGCTGGCGGTGAGTCACAGCCTGACCCCACTCTCCCGCTCCCCCAGCATAACTCACCGGCTCCCCCGCACTCTCCGGACACGCTGCAGTCGGTCCTCGGTGCAGCTGGGGATACGGCAGAGGCTCCTTCCCGCGCTTTCCCTGGAGGACGGGCGCCATCTTGCCTGTCAGCACCCGGTCTCTCTGCAGCCCCAGCATCTCCCACCTCTGCCCCTCAGGGACATATCAGCCCAGCTCATTACTTGCCACTATCTGAGAAGGACTGGCCACATCTTTCTTCCCCTTCTCTCCTCCAAACAGTGACGCCAGCAAGCTCAATAAATATGTCTGCCAAAGGGCCTGGCCACAAGCAGAAAGACACTACAAATAAACAGGCCACTATGGGGGCTGTCACCCTTAACCCTTCTGCAGCTTCATTCAGCTCTTCCCAGGCGGGGGTCTCCTCTGCTCTTGCCCCTGATATGGACATGGGGTGGGACTGGAAGGAACATGTTAAACAGTTGCCAACCAGGCATGAAATGGAGAAATTTATTGAGCGCCTGGAAAATTCTTATAAACAAGAGATTTCTTCTGTTAAGGCGGCTGTGCAGGAGTTGGACACTAAGGTGGATGAATTGGCCTGCGGTCATGACTCCCTCTCATCTCAAGTCTCTGATATACAAGCTAAATGTGACGCGCACAATCAGCATATCCAACAATTATATCGCTTACAGGATGATGCTGAAAATCGCAGCAGACGCAACAACATTAGGGTGCGGGGGTTGCCTGAGGCTGTGAAATCTTCGGATTTGGTGCCGACACTTCAGGATATCTTTGGTCATATTTTAAATCGGCCTGTTTCTGACGACCTGGAAATAGATCGAGCGCATAGGACTCTGGGACCGGTCAGTCAAGATCCTGCTAGACCACGGGATGTCATTTGCCGCCTACACCACTATAAGGTCAAGGAGGAAATAATGCGGGCGGTCCGCAACTTGGATTCTGTTGATTATGGGGATCTCTCCCTGACCCTACTTCAGGATTTGTCCCACAACACTCTTCTACAGAGGAAAGCCCTGAAACCGCTGTTGGAACTCTTGAGAGAAAAAGAAATCCCCTATGCGTGGGGCTTCCCGTTTTATTTGATCGTGCGCAGGAATGGTCGGCGCCATGAGCTCCGTGATCCGGCCGGGCTGCCTGATTTTCTTTTGGCGCTAGATCTGCCGCAGGTGTCTCTCCCCAACTGGTCCCTGATGCCGGGGCTAACGGGACGTTCGGGCTTCGGCTCGGCAGGGGGGGGGCCTCTCCTCTTACTTGTCCATTATCAAGTGCTTGTGCCTTATCTCATTTGTTGTTTCGTTTCATTCTGGCCTCCTGTTTGTTGGTTTTGTTCTTTGTTCTCTCTCCTAGAGGGGCCGCTCGTATGCTGGGAACTCTCTCCTGAGGTATCGGTGGGTGGCTACGGATAGATAGCTTGAACTGTGCTAGTTAGTCTGTTTTATCTTACATACGGTTATTGCACTGAGTTTCATTGGATGAATAAGTTTTTGCACTGCATTTATGTTTCCCCTAGGCGGGGGTCCTGTCTTCGAATTGTTAGACAAGTCCCTACCTAGGTTGACGCCTGAGGTGTTGTTCCCGATTGACGGGAGTACTTTTCTGCAAGAGGTTAGTTCTCTTGCAGCTAGGGAGCCAGTCTGTTGGCTCTCTTTACTTTCTACCCCCAACATTTCCTATTTTCTATCTCATCTATGTATTGTCCTTCTTTTGTGTTGTGGTTGTCTTCAGGGGCGGGCTGGGCCGGGGGGCAGGAGGGCATGTGCCCCCCGGGCCGGTCTTCCCCACCAATGAGTGGGCCGCGACCCGCGGCCGACTCTCTGCAGTAGTTGAGACTGAAAGAATAGCGCGGCCGGCCGCCGCGCTATTCCCTCAGTCTCTTCCGGGCCGCCTGATCCCCCCAGGAGCCGCAGACGTGCTGTACGCAGGCACGTCTGCAGGCACCTACATCAGGTCCCCAGCGGTGACGTCACTTCCCTGACGCGCCGCTGAGGACCTGATAGGAAAGGGAGAGGAGAGGAGCCGCCGCGCTGCAGCAGCAGGGAGAAGCTGCTGCACACTGAAGATCCGGCCCGAGGAGAGGTGAGTTGTTTTTCTTTTTTTTTAAACCCATTAACATGTGGCCACACCGGGGGGGGGGGGGGGGGGGGGGGGGGGGCTATTCTATGAGGGGGGGGTGCACAAGGGGGCTATTCTATGAGGGGGGATGCACAGGGGGGCTATTCTATATTGGGGGGATGCACAGGGGGGCTATTCTATGAGGGGGGATGCACAGGGGGGCTATTCTATATTGGGGGAATGCACAGGGGGGCTATTCTGTATGGGTGGATGCACAGGGGGGCTATTCTATATTGGGGGATGCACAGGGGGGCTATTCTATGAAGGGGGATGCACAGGGGGGCTATTCTATATTGGGAGGATGCACAGGGGGGCTATTCTATAAGGGAGAATGCACAGGGGGGCTATTCTATATGGGGGGATGCACAGGGGGAGCTATTCTATGAAGGGGGATGCACAGGGGGGCTATTCTATGAGGGGGGGATGCACAGGGGGCTATTCTATGAGGGGGGATGCACAGGGGGCTATTCTATGAGGGGGGATGCACAGGGGGAACTATTCTATAAGGGAGAATGCACAGGGGGGCTATTCTATATTGGGGGGATGCACAGGGGGGCTATTCTATGAGGGGGGATGCACAGGGGGGCTATTCTATATGGGGGGATGCACAGGGGGAGCTATTCTATGAAGGGGGATGCACAGGGGGGGCTATTCTATGAGGGGGGGATGCACAGGGGGCTATTCTATGAGGGGGGGATGCACAGGGGGCTATTCTATAAGGGGGGATGCACAGGGGGCTATTCTATGAGGGGGGATGCACAGGGGGCTATTCTATGAAGGGGGGGATGCACAGAGGGCTATTCTATGAGGGGGGGATGCACAGGGGGCTATTCTATGAGGGGGGATGCACAGGGGGCTATTCTATGAGGGGGGATGCACAGGGGGGCTATTCTATTAGGGGGGATGCACAGGGGGGCTATTCTATTAGGGAGGATGCACAGGGGGGCTATTCTATGAAGGGGGATGCACAGGGGGGCTATTCTATGAGGGAGAATGCACAGGGGGGCTATTCTATATTGGGGGGATGCACAGGGGGGCTATTCTATGAGGGGGGATGCACAGGGGGGCTATTCTATATGGGGGGATGCACAGGGGGAGCTATTCTATGAAGGGGGATGCACAGGGGGGCTATTCTATGAGGGGGGGATGCACAGGGGGCTATTCTATGAGGGGGGATGCACAGGGGGCTATTCTATAAGGGGGGATGCACAGGGGGCTATTCTATGAGGGGGGATGCACAGGGGGCTATTCTATTAGGGGGATGCACAGAGGGCTATTCTATGAGGGGGGGATGCACAGGGGGCTATTCTATGAGGGGGGATGCACAGGGGGCTATTCTATGAGGGGGGATGCACAGGGGGGCTATTCTATGAGGGGGGGATGCACAGGGGGGCTATTCTATGAGGGGGGATGCACAGGGGGGCTATTCTATGAGGGGGGGATGCACAGGGGGGCTATTCTATATGGGGGGATGCACAGGGGGGCTATTCTATGAGGGGGGGATGCACAGGGGGAGCTATTCTATGAGGGGGGGATGCACAGGGGGGCTATTCTATGAGGGGGATGCACAGGGGGCTATTCTATGAGGGGGTGCACAGGGGGCTATTCTATATGGGAGGATGCACAGGGGGGCTATTCTATATTGGGGGGGATGCACAGGGGGCTATTCTATATTGGGGGGATGCACAGGGGGGCTAGTCTATGAGGGGGGATGCACAGGGGGAGCTATTCTATAAGGGGGATGCACAGGGGGGCTAGTCTATGAGGGGGGATGCACAGGGGGAGCTATTCTATAAGGGGGATGCACAGGGGGAGCTATTCTATAAGGGGGATGCACAGGGGGGCTATTCTATAAGGGGGATGCACAGGGGGGCTATTCTATAAAGGAGAACGCACAGGGGGAGCTATTCTATAAGGGGGATGCACAGGGGGAGCTATTCTATAAGGAGAACGCACAGGGGGAGCTATTCTATAAGGGGGATGCACAGGGGGGGCTATTCTATATTGGGGGGGATGCACAGGGGGCTATTCTATGAGGGGGATGCACAGGGGGGCTAGTCTATGAGGGGGGGATGCACAGGGGGAGCTATTCTATAAGGGGGATGCACAGGGGGAGCTATTCTATAAGGGGGGATGCACAGGGGGGCTATTCTATAAGGGGGATGCACAGGGGGGCTATTCTATAAAGGAGAACGCACAGGGGGGAGCTATTCTATAAGGGGGATGCACAGGGGGAGCTATTCTATAAAGGAGAACGCACAGGGGGCTATTCTATGAGGGGGGGATGCACAGGGGGCTATTCTACGAGGGGGGTTGCACAAGGGGGCTATTCTAAATGGGGGGGATGCACAGGGGGGCTATTCTAAATGGGGAGATGCACAGGGGGGGGGGGGGGGCTATTCTAAATGGGGGGATGCACAGGGGGGGGCTATCCTATATGGGGGATGCACAGGTGGGCTTTTCTTTATGGAGAGATGTGCAGCGGGGGGGGGGGGGGGGGGCTATTCTATATGGAGAGATGTGCAGCTGGGGGCTATTCTATATGGAGGGATGTATTGATGAGGATGTTGCTGGAGCAAGAAGCCTAAAATGTCTGTCAGATCCCGTGGAGAGGAGTCATGGCCAGAGAAGCCTTCATGATGGCCGGAGCCAGATGGAGAAGAAAAGGAAAAGTGGACGTCTCTTCATGCAGAGAAGACGCCTACTGTGAGTCACTGAATGTAACTGCACTATAATAACTTATAAGGTCTTATAACTTATCAGGGGTGTCAAACTATGTCCCTCCAGATGTTGCAAAACTACAATTCCCGTCATGCTTTATCTGTCCAGTCATGATGGGATTTGTAGTTTTGTAACAACTGGAGGGACGGAGTTTGACAAATGTGTTCTATTGTCAGTGTTCTTATACCGGAGATAGATAGGAGATAGATAGGTGATAGATAGATAGGAGATAGATAGGAGATAGATAGATAGATAGATAGATAGATAGATAGGAGATAGATAGATAGATAGATAGATAGATAGGAGATAGATAGATAGATAGGAGATAGATAGATAGATAGATAGATAGATAGGAGATAGATAGGAGATAGATAGGAGATAGATAGATAGATAGATAGATAGATAGATAGATAGATAGATAGATAGATAGATAGGAGATAGGTAGATAGATAGATAGGAGATAGATAGATAGATAGATAGATAGATAGGAGATAGATAGGAGATAGATAGATAGATAGATAGATAGATAGGAGATAGGTAGATAGATAGATAGGAGATAGATAGATAGATAGATAGATAGATAGATAGATAGATAGGAGATAGATAGATAGATAGATAGATAGATAGATAGATAGGAGATAGATAGATAGATAGATAGATAGGAGATAGATGGATAGGAGATAGATAGATAGATAGGAGATAGATAGGAGATAGATAGATAGGAGATAGATAGGAGATAGATAGGAGATAGATAGGAGATAGATAGATAGATAGATAGATAGGAGATAGATAGGAGATAGATAGGAGATAGATAGGAGATAGATAGATAGATAGGAGATAGATAGGAGATAGATAGATAGGAGATAGATAGGAGATAGATAGGAGATAGATAGGAGATAGATAGATAGATAGATAGATAGATAGATAGATAGGAGATAGATAGGAGATAGATAGGAGATAGATAGATAGATAGATAGGAGATAGATAGGAGATAGATAGATAGATAGATAGATAGGAGATAGATAGATAGGAGATAGATAGATAGATAGATAGATAGATAGATAGATAGATAGGAGATAGATAGGAGATAGATAGATAGGAGATAGATAGATAGATAGATAGATAGGAGATAGATAGGAGATAGATAGATAGGAGATAGATAGGAGATAGATAGGAGATAGATAGGAGATAGATAGATAGATAGATAGATAGATAGATAGATAGATAGATAGATAGGAGATAGATAGGAGATAGATAGGAGATAGATAGATAGATAGATAGGAGATAGATAGATAGATAGATAGGAGATAGATAGATAGGAGATAGATAGATAGATAGATAGATAGATAGATAGATAGGAGATAGATAGATAGATAGATAGATAGATAGATAGGAGATAGATAGGAGATAGATAGATAGATAGGAGATAGATAGGAGATAGATAGGAGATAGATAGGAGATAGATAGGAGATAGATAGATAGATAGATAGATAGGAGATAGATAGGAGATAGATAGGAGATAGATAGATAGATAGATAGGAGATAGATAGGAGATAGATAGATAGATAGATAGGAGATAGATAGATAGGAGATAGATAGATAGGAGATAGATAGATAGATAGATAGGAGATAGATAGGAGATAGATAGATAGATAGATAGGAGATAGATAGATAGATAGATAGGAGATAGATAGGAGATAGATAGGAGATAGATAGATAGATAGGAGATAGATAGGAGATAGATAGATAGATAGATAGATAGGAGATAGATAGATAGGAGATAGATAGATAGAGAGATAGATAGATAGATAGATAGATAGATAGATAGATAGGAGATAGGTAGATAGATAGATAGATAGGAGATAGATAGATAGATAGATAGATAGATAGGAGATAGATAGGAGATAGATAGATAGATAGATAGGAGATAGATAGGAGATAGATAGATAGATAGATAGGAGATAGATAGGAGATAGATAGATAGATAGATAGATAGATAGGAGATAGATAGATAGGAGATAGATAGATAGATAGATAGATAGATAGATAGATAGATAGATAGATAGATAGGAGATAGGTAGATAGATAGATAGATAGGAGATAGATAGATAGATAGATAGATAGATAGATAGATAGATAGGAGATAGGAGATAGATAGATAGGAGATAGATAGATAGATAGATAGATAGGAGATAGATAGATAGGAGATAGATAGATAGATAGGAGATAGATAGATAGATAGGAGATAGATAGATAGAGAGATAGATAGGAGATAGATAGATAGGAGATAGATAGGAGATAGATAGATAGATAGATAGATAGATAGATAGATAGATAGATAGATAGGAGATAGATAGATAGATGGGAGATAGATAGATAGATAGATAGATAGATAGATAGATAGATAGATAGATAGGAGATAGATAGGAGATAGATAGGAGATAGATAGATAGGAGATAGATAGATAGATAGATAGATAGGAGATAGATAGATAGATAGATAGGAGATAGATAGGAGATAGATAGGAGATAGATAGATAGGAGATAGATAGGAGATAGATAGGAGATAGATAGATAGGAGATAGATAGATAGATAGATAGATAGGAGATAGATAGATAGATAGATAGGAGATAGATAGATAGATAGATAGATAGATAGATAGATAGATAGATAGATAGGAGATAGATAGGAGATAGATAGGAGATAGATAGATAGGAGATAGATAGATAGATAGATAGGAGATAGATAGATAGATAGATAGATAGGAGATAGATAGATAGATAGGAGATAGATAGATAGATAGAAGATAGATAGGAGATAGATAGGAGATAGATAGATAGATAGGAGATAGATAGGAGATAGATAGATAGGAGATAGATAGATAGATAGATAGAGAGATAGATAGGAGATAGATAGATAGGAGATAGATAGGAGATAGATAGGAGATAGATAGGAGATAGATAGATAGATAGGAGATAGATAGGAGATAGATAGGAGATAGATAGATAGATAGGAGATAGATAGGAGATAGATAGGAGATAGATAGATAGATAGATAGATAGATAGGAGATAGATAGATAGATAGGAGATAGATAGGAGATAGATAGATAGGAGATAGATAGATAGATAGATAGATAGATAGGAGATAGATAGGAGATAGATAGGAGATAGATAGATAGGAGATAGATAGATAGATAGATAGATAGGAGATAGATAGATAGATAGATAGATAGATAGATAGATAGGAGATAGATAGATAGATAGGAGATAGATAGATAGGAGATAGATAGATAGATAGGAGATAGATAGGAGATAGATAGATAGATAGATAGGAGATAGATAGATAGGAGATAGATAGGAGATAGATAGGAGATAGATAGGAGATAGATAGGAGATAGATAGGAGATAGATAGATAGGAGATAGATAGATAGATAGATAGGAGATAGATAGATAGGAGATAGATAGATAGATAGATAGATAGATAGATAGATAGATAGATAGGAGATAGGAGATAGATAGGAGATAGATAGATAGATAGATAGATAGGAGATAGATAGATAGATAGATAGGAGATAGATAGATAGATAGATAGATAGATAGGAGATAGATAGGAGATAGATAGATAGGAGATAGATAGATAGATAGATAGATAGATAGATAGGAGATAGATAGATAGATAGATAGGAGATAGATAGATAGATAGATAGATAGATAGGAGATAGATAGATAGATAGGAGATAGATAGATAGATAGGAGATAGATAGATAGATAGATAGATAGATAGATAGATAGGAGATAGATAGATAGATAGATAGATAGATAGATAGGAGATAGATAGATAGATAGATAGATAGGAGATAGATAGATAGGAGATAGGAGATAGATAGATAGGAGATAGATAGATAGATAGATAGGAGATAGATAGATAGATAGATAGATAGGAGATAGATAGATAGATAATAGATAGATAGATAGATAGATACATAGATAGATAGATAGGAGATAGATAGATAGATAGATAGATAGATAGGAGATAGGAGATAGGAGATAGATAGATAGATAGGAGATAGATAGATAGATAGGAGATAGATAGATAAGAGATAGATAGATAGATAGGAGATAGATAGATAGGAGATAGATAGATAGGAGATAGATAGATAGATAGATAGGAGATAGATAGATAGATAGGAGATAGATAGATAGATAGATAGATAGATAGATCCCGCCCAGCAGTCCAGGAGTAAGCAGCACTGAACATGAGCTCCTGAGTTTTCATCACTTTATACCTTGTAATGAGCAAATTCTAAGACGAAACCTGGGAAATACAAACTCCATGGGATACAGAAGTGAGCAGCACTAAAGCTCTTCATAAAAAGGAAAAACTTTTTTTGGATTTAAAGGATAAAACAAGAATCTTGCTTTGAGGACAGCCAACAACCATCAGGACAGACCACAAGGCTACAAGGACCATCAACCTCAAGAGTCCAAAGATCCTCAGCAGCCCCAGGTAAGAGCTCCTGCTCCAACACCAACCCCTACCCCCTCACCAGAAACTGCTAGAGACCAAACTCCATAGAAATAAGGATAATATTTAAAACATGCAAAATCACAATTTAGAACACGTAAAGTCCAGCAACATAGATGAGCAGAGGAGCCAGGCAGCCTCAGCCAGCAGGGGGTCAGTCATCCTGGAGATAACATACTCAGAAGGGCTGCGGAGCATTCAGGCAAGGAAAGCCATAAAAGATGCCACCACCAGACAGAATCCAGAGACCCTCTATGCCGACTTTACTTATAAAGAGCCAATTAGGAGGAAAACGGATGTGGTCTTCTTCACCGAGCAGCCCAATGCCTGGAACAAAGCCTTCTGCAACCATTATGAAAACATCTCAAAGGGCGGCATCAACCGGGGCCGGCAGATCAGGGTAAAGGAAACTGGGGATGAGGAGGACACAGTACTCACCATAAACATCTATAACACTGGCACCATCATGGTACAAGGCACTGAGGATAACCTCTATAACACTGGCACCATCATGGTACAAGGCACTGAGGATAACCTCTATAACACTGGCACCATCATGGTACACAGTACTCACCATAAACCTCTATAACACCGGCCCCATCATGGTACACGGTACTCACCATAAACCTCTATAACACTGGCACCATCATGGTACAAGGCACTGAGGATAACCTCTATAACACTGGCACCATCATGGTACAAGGCACTGAGGATAACCTCTATAACACTGGCACCATCATGGTACAAGGCACTGAGGATAACCTCACTCAGTTTGAAAGAACATTTCCTGATATTAAAAACGAAGCTCAAAAACACAAGCAAGAGCAAAAACCAGAGACAGTCCCCAAGGACCCCCCTGTGTCTGTAGGTGAGGATGCTTCCCACCCAACACCCAACATTCTCAGAGACTGCTTATCTCAATTGGAGAGAGACTTTGTACAGTTCAAGGAGGAACTTCAAAGAAACCAAAGTGACAAAAATGCAAACGACAAAGCACTTAATGAAATAAACAAACTGAAATGTGAATTCACAGCAGCTCTAGGAGAAATGCAATGTAAAGTACAAGCCCTCCAACAAGAAAACATCAAGCTACAACAGGAGATAACAGATCTAAAGAGACAAATCCAGAACCAGGACGGGGGCCCAGGGGGGAGCACAGACACAATGGCAGCCAGCATCCAGGACTTTATATCAGAGATCCGGAACAGACCAACAACACCAGAAATAAATGTGACCATACCAACCAACGGCGGACTGATCCAGATGGAGACAGAGCCAACAACTATCAGAGCCGCTAGCACAGACCAGCACAAAGACCCAGCAACACAACCAAGTGGCACGCAGGAAACCATACAGCAAGCAGCCCGTAAGCCCCAACGCGGGGACACTGATACCGTACTAATCATAGACTCTAATGGGAAATACCTTAACATGAGGCGACTTTTCCCCAAAATTAGGGTTAAGAAAATTAATTGTGCAACCATTGAACAAGTCACAGCAGTTATCAATGAACCACACTTTACCAACCCAACCAATCTAGTCATACATACAGGTACAAACAATCTCCAAGACCAGCAGCAACAAATTGCTGAACAGCTGACCCAGCTGGCAAAAACTGCACAAAAGAAGTTCCCGACCAGTAAAATAATAGTGTCCACCCTGCTGCCTAGAAAGGATGTGGCCAGCGATACCATCCAGACCATTAACAACGACCTAGCAGCTAAGATCAGCTCAGTGCCAAACATCACCCTGGCACAACACCCCAACATCAACCACCGCCACCTATACGACAGCAAACACCTCAACAAGCAAGGGGTCAGCCTCCTGGTCAAAGAAATAAAGGACATTGTACTAAACAGAACCCCCCGTCCTAGACCCCACACAGGCCAAACCAGAGACAACAGGGAAACGCCACCAACAACCCAAACACCTCAAGCATCATGTGCCACACCACAAACTGGAAACATGGCCCCATACCCCAAATCAGACCACCAAAGGCAAAAACCATGGAGAAAACCACCTGCCTCACACCGAGAAATAAAGAGCAGAGACCTAGACGAGATAAAGACCCTGCTCAGAACCCTTAGTAGGATACTCATGTGACTGGACAACACAAGCCTTGTCTACCATGCCAGAACCAGTCAGACCCCCAGACCGTCCTACACATCCAGCTCATTACAAGGTATACAGACCCCCTATGACATCCTTTATTATCAGCAGTTGGAACATCCAAGGTCTGAACGCTTCAGCCTTTGGATGTAAAGTAAACGATCCGGACTTCACCCAGAGTCTGGAAAATAGTGACATCCAAATCCTCCTAGAAACCTGGACTAAAGCAGAGAGTGAGTCCCTGGTGCCCACTGGATACAGGGAAATCTCCGTCCCGGCCCTGAAAAACAAAACCACCAAACTAGGCCGCTGTTCAGGAGGAATACTAGTGTGGTACAAAGCGGAGTTCCATCAGCAGATCAGACCGGTGAAGCGAGGAGACAGCCACATCTGGATTAGAATAGACCGCTCCATCCTCACCGCCCAATCTGACATCTACCTATGCGCTGCCTACATACCACCGCCAGAGTCCCCTTACCACAACCCTGAGACCTTCGAAATCCTGCAAAGGGAAGCCGCGGAAAAGCCGAGGAAAAGTCCTCATAATTGGAGATCTCAATGCCAGAACAGGTAGGGAAAGAGACTACCTGACCGCAGATGGAAACATCTATATATATGGGGCAGAGACTGAATGTGATAGCTCAGTACACATGGAGAGGAACAGCTATGACAGCACAGTGAATAAGAGTGGCAAAAAATTGTTGAATCTCTGCCAAAGTTTGGGGCTCCACATCCTCAATGGTCGCACCAAGGGAGACTCCCTGGGAAGGACTACCTTAAACTCCCATGTGGGCAGCAGTGTAGTGGACTACGCCATCACAGACATGGACCATTCAGACATTGGGGCCTTCATAGTCAATCCACAATCACACCTGTCGGACCATAACCAGACAGTCCTTTATATTAAGTCCACAAACAAACCACCGGGACAAAAACCCCATCAGGCCGGACTTTTCCCATTACATCCATCCTACAAGTGGTCCAAGATGTCGTCTCTCAAGTATAAAGAGATACACACTGAACCAAAAATCCAAGGGATGCTCAACAACTTTAACAACAAGGTGTACCAGAGTAACCCAGAAGGAGTGGACCAAGCGGTAAGGGACCTTAATAATATATTCTACACCATGGCAGAAATGGCTGACCTGCAAAAGAGTAGCCACAAGAAGACAAAAGAAAAAAATCCTAGCGCTTGGTTTGATAAGGAGTGCAAAGGTGTACGGAAGACCCTAAGATCGGCCTCAAATAAAAAGCACAGGGACCCCAACAACACCAAACTGCGGGAGGCCTATGACACAATACAAAGGCAATACAAAACCCTTCTCAGAAGGAAAAAACAGGAGTACACCTTAACCAAGCTCACCCAGCTCCAAGACGCCCTCCAAGAAAACTCCTTCTGGGAACTATGGAACCACCTGGGCACAAAGGGGAAGAAAAACACCCTCCACATTCAGAGCGGCAACATCTGGCTCCAATATTTCAGAGACCTCTATGGAGACATCCCGAAAGAGGAACGGAACCCGGACCAAGAACAAATGATATCAAAACTGAAGACCATGGAGGAGATACTGAAGGACTTCCAAAACCCTCTGGATTTACCTATAACACCGCAGGAGATTTCAGAGAGACTATCAACTATAAGGTGTAAGAAAGCCAGCGGTACTGACGGCATCCCCCCCGAAATGATCAAGTACAGCCCACCAGCAATACAGGCGGCCATAGCAAAACTGTACAACATTGTGCTGAGCTCTGGCTACTTCCCTCGTGCCTGGAACCAAGGTGTCATAACCCCAATACACAAGAGCGGGGACAGGTACGACCCGGCCAACTATCGGGGGGTATGTGTCAGCAGCAACCTGGGGAAACTCTTCAACAACATCCTGAACCAGAGAATCCTCAGCTTCCTCACCCAGCACAATATCCTCAGCAAAAGCCAAGCAGGGTTCATGCCGAACCACCGCACCACGGACCATGTCTATACCCTCCACCGCCTCATCCAGAGCCACGTCCACACCCTGCATCACCGCACCACGGACCATGTCTATACCCTGTACCGCCTCATCCAGAGCCACGTCCACACCCTGCACCGCCTCATCCAGAGCCACGTCCACACCCTGCATCACCGCACCACGGACCATGTCTATACCCTGCACCGCCTCATCCAGAGCCACGTCCACACCCTGCATCACCGCACCACGGACCATGTCTATACCCTGCACCGCCTCATCCAGAGCCACGTCCACAACACAAAGAAAGGAAAAATATACGCCTGTTTTGTGGACTTCAAAAAGGCTTTCGATTCGGTGTGGCACCCAGGATTGCTTCTAAAATTGCTGGAGAGTGGAATAGGGGGAAAGACCTATGATGTTATCAAAAGTTCCTACACTGGGAACCAATGCTGCGTGAAGGTAAATGGGAAGAGAACGGCTTATTTCCAGCAGAGCCGAGGAGTCAGGCAGGGCTGCTGCCTCAGCCCAACACTCTTCAACATTTATATCAATGAGCTGGCAGTAGCCCTGGAGTCCTCCCCAACACCAGGTCTCACCCTCCATGACACCGAGGTGAAACTCCTTCTGTATGCGGATGACCTTCTCCTCCTATCATCATCTGAGAAAGGTCTCCAAGACCAGCTAGCCATCCTGGAGAAGTTCAGCACCACATGGGCTCTACCCATCAACCTCAAAAAGACCAACACTGTGGTGTTCCAGAGAAGGAAAACAAAGTCAGCCGGGTCCCCTACCTTCACGCTACACAACCAGCCCCTTACAGCCACCAGCAGCTACACCTACCTGGGCCTGATAATAGAACAGACGGGGAGCTTCAAATCTGCCATCGAGATGCTGAGAGACAAAGCCTGCAAAACCTTCTACACCATCAGAAGACAATTCTACCACCTTAAGCCACCGGTCAGGGTTTGGCTTAAAATCTTTGACTCCATTATTGCACCAATTCTCCTGTATGGCAGCGAGGTCTGGGGTCCTCACACATACCCCGACTGGTCAAAATGGGATTCCAGCCCAACGGAAATCTTCCATCTGGAGTTCTGTAAGCATCTCCTCCAGGTCCATCGGAGCACCTCTAACTGTGCCTGTAGAGCAGAGCTGGGCAGATTCCCCCTGCACCTAACTATCCAGAAGAGGGCGCTGTCATTCTGGGGTCACCTACATGGTAGTAGTGAAGGTTCCTATCACCATAAAGCCTTGCTACACCAAGGGGCCCCAGACAAAGCAGAGCCCCAAAACATACCCTCTGGAACCCAGCCCAACCAGACAATCCCACCATACCAGCTCACAAAAGCCGGGATCAGGAACACAATAACCAGGAGACAAGAAGACTACGTCCAAGAATGGAGGGAGGAGGTCAGAGCATCCCAGAAGCTGGCCGTGTACCAGAGCCTGCAGAGGGAGTACAGACTGGCCCCATATCTGGAGGAGCTTCCCAACCCCAGAGACCGGAAGATCCTGAGCCGCTACAGACTGAGCGCCCACAACCTGGCCATTGAAACTGGGCGGCACCGACAGAGCTACATCCCCAGGGAGAGCCGACTGTGCCAGCAGTGCGACCAGGAGGCCATGGAGGATGAGGCCCACTTCCTGCTACACTGCCCCAAATACTCAGCAGTGAGGGACACTCACTATAGGAGACTCTCCAACCTCCTCCCAGGCTTCTCCACCATGGAGGAGGAAGAGAAACTACCCATCCTGCTGGGAGAAGAAGAGACCACAGCGACTATAGTGGCACAATACGTCACTGCCTGCCATAGACTGAGAGGAGCGTGATACGTCATGGACTCCAATACCCCAACCCCGATAGGTCATGGACTCCAATACCCCGACCCTGAATGTATTCCCCCCCCCCCCCCCCATGATACATCATGAACCCCTGTACACCGACCCCGGGTGAATCCCATTTCCTCAACTCCCTATTCTCCCCATGCTTTGGCAATGCTAATGTGTAACTTGGACCTGCCAATAAAGCTTTTTTGATTTGATTTGATTTGATAGGAGATAGATAGATAGATAGGAGATAGATAGGAGATAGATAGATAGATAGATAGATAGGAGATAGATAGGAGATAGATAGGAGATAGATAGAGAGATAGATAGGAGATAGATAGGAGATAGATAGATAGGAGATAGATAGATAGATAGATAGATAGATAGATAGGAGATAGATAGGAGATAGATAGATAGATAGGAGATAGATAGATAGATAGATAGGAGATAGATAGATAGGAGATAGATAGATAGGAGATAGATAGATAGATAGATAGGAGATAGATAGATAGGAGATAGATAGATAGGAGATAGATAGATAGATAGATAGATAGATAGATAGGAGATAGGAGATAGATAGATAGATAGATAGATAGATAGATAGATAGATAGATAGATAGGAGATAGATAGATAGATAGATAGATAGATAGATAGATAGATAGATAGGAGATAGATAGGAGATAGATAGGAGATAGATAGATAGATAGATAGGAGATAGATAGATAGGAGATAGATAGATAGATAGATAGGAGATAGATAGATAGATAGATAGATAGATAGATAGATAGGAGATAGATAGATAGATAGATAGATAGATAGGAGATAGATAGGAGATAGATAGATAGGAGATAGATAGATAGATAGATAGGAGATAGATAGGAGATAGATAGGAGATAGATAGATAGATAGATAGGAGATAGATAGGAGATAGATAGATAGATAGGAGATAGATAGATAGGAGATAGATAGATAGGAGATAGATAGGAGATAGATAGATAGATAGGAGATAGATAGATAGATAGATAGATAGATAGATAGATAGATAGATAGGAGATAGATAGACAGATAGATAGATAGGAGATAGATAGATAGGAGATAGATAGATAGGAGATAGATAGATAGATAGATAGGAGATAGATAGATAGATAGGAGATAGATAGGAGATAGATAGATAGATAGATAGATAGGAGATAGATAGGAGATAGATAGGAGATAGATAGAGAGATAGATAGGAGATAGATAGGAGATAGATAGATAGGAGATAGATAGGAGATAGATAGATAGGAGATAGATAGATAGGAGATAGATAGATAGGAGATAGATAGATAGATAGATAGATAGAAGATAGGAGATAGATAGATAGATAGATAGATAGATAGATAGGAGATAGATAGATAGATAGATAGATAGATAGATAGATAGATAGGAGATAGATAGGAGATAGATAGGAGATAGATAGATAGATAGATAGGAGATAGATAGATAGGAGATAGATAGATAGATAGATAGGAGATAGATAGATAGATAGATAGATAGATAGATAGATAGATAGGAGATAGATAGATAGATAGATAGATAGATAGGAGATAGATAGGAGATAGATAGATAGGAGATAGATAGATAGATAGATAGGAGATAGATAGGAGATAGATAGGAGATAGATAGATAGATAGATAGGAGATAGATAGGAGATAGATAGATAGATAGGAGATAGATAGATAGGAGATAGATAGATAGGAGATAGATAGGAGATAGATAGATAGATAGGAGATAGATAGATAGATAGATAGATAGATAGATAGATAGGAGATAGATAGACAGATAGATAGATAGGAGATAGATAGATAGATAGGAGATAGATAGATAGATAGATAGATAGATAGATAGGAGATAGGAGATAGATAGATAGATAGGAGATAGATAGATAGATAGATAGATAGATAGATAGATAGATAGATAGATAGATAGATAGGAGATAGATAGGAGATAGATAGGAGATAGATAGATAGATAGATAGGAGATAGATAGATAGATAGATAGATAGATAGATAGGAGATAGATAGGAGATAGATAGGAGATAGATAGATAGATAGATAGGAGATAGATAGATAGATAGATAGGAGATAGATAGGAGATAGATAGATAGGAGATAGATAGGAGATAGATAGATAGATAGATAGATAGATAGATAGGAGATAGATAGATAGATAGGAGATAGATAGATAGATAGATAGATAGGAGATAGATAGATAGATAGATAGATAGGAGATAGATAGATAGATAGATAGATAGATAGATAGGAGATAGATAGATAGGAGATAGATAGGAGATAGATAGGAGATAGATAGATAGGAGATAGATAGATAGATAGGAGATAGATAGGAGATAGATAGGAGATAGATAGATAGATAGATAGGAGATAGATAGATAGATAGGAGATAGATAGATAGATAGATAGGAGATAGATAGATAGATAGGAGATAGATAGATAGATAGATAGGAGATAGATAGATAGGAGATAGATAGGAGATAGATAGGAGATAGATAGATAGATAGATAGATAGGAGATAGATAGATAGGAGATAGATAGGAGATAGATAGATAGATAGATAGGAGATAGATAGGAGATAGATAGATAGATAGATAGGAGATAGATAGATAGATAGATAGGAGATAGATAGATAGATAGATAGATAGATAGATAGGAGATAGATAGATAGGAGATAGATAGATAGATAGGAGATAGATAGATAGGAGATAGATAGATAGATAGATAGATAGATAGATAGATAGATAGGAGATAGATAGATAGGAGATAGATAGATAGGAGATAGATAGATAGATAGATAGATAGATAGATAGATAGATAGATAGGAGATAGATAGATAGGAGATAGATAGATAGATAGATAGATAGATAGATAGATAGGAGATAGATAGATAGATAGATAGATAGATAGATAGATAGATAGGAGATAGATAGATAGGAGATAGATAGATAGATAGGAGATAGATAGACAGATAGATAGATAGATAGATAGATAGATAGGAGATAGATAGATAGATAGATAGATAGATAGGAGATAGATAGATAGATAGATAGATAGATAGATAGATAGATAGGAGATAGGAGATAGATAGATAGATAGGAGATAGATAGATAGATAGATAGATAGATAGATAGATAGATAGATAGATAGATAGATAGGAGATAGACAGGAGATAGATAGGAGATAGATAGATAGATAGATAGATAGATAGATAGATAGATAGATAGATAGGAGATAGATAGATAGATAGGAGATAGATAGATAGATAGGAGATAGATAGGAGATAGATAGATAGATAGATAGATAGATAGATAGATAGATAGGAGATAGATAGATAGGAGATAGATAGATAGATAGATAGATAGATAGATAGATAGGAGATAGATAGATAGGAGATAGATAGATAGATAGATAGGAGATAGATAGATAGATAGATAGATAGATAGATAGATAGATAGATAGGAGATAGATAGATAGGAGATAGATAGATAGGAGATAGATAGATAGATAGATAGGAGATAGATAGGAGATAGATAGGAGATAGATAGGAGATAGATAGATAGGAGATAGATAGATAGGAGATAGATAGATAGGAGATAGATAGGAGATAGATAGATAGGAGATAGATAGATAGATAGATAGATAGATAGATAGATAGATAGGAGATAGATAGATAGGAGATAGATAGATAGATAGATAGGAGATAGATAGATAGGAGATAGATAGGAGATAGATAGATAGGAGATAGATAGATAGGAGATAGATAGATAGATAGATAGATAGATAGGAGATAGATAGATAGGAGATAGATAGATAGATAGATAGATAGATAGATAGGAGATAGATAGGAGATAGATAGATAGATAGATAGGAGATAGATAGATAGATAGATAGGAGATAGATAGGAGATAGATAGATAGATAGGAGATAGATAGATAGATAGGAGATAGATAGATAGGAGATAGATAGATAGATAGATAGATAGGAGATAGATAGATAGATAGATAGATAGATAGGAGATAGATAGATAGATAGATAGGAGATAGATAGATAGATAGATAGATAGGAGATAGATAGATAGATAGGAGATAGATAGATAGATAGATAGATAGATAGATAGATAGATAGGAGATAGATAGATAGATAGGAGATAGATAGATAGATAGATAGATAGATAGATAGATAGATAGATAGATAGATAGATAGGAGATAGGAGATAGATAGATAGATAGGAGATAGGAGATAGATAGATAGATAGATAGATAGGAGATAGATAGATAGGAGATAGATAGATAGATAGATAGATAGATAGATAGATAGGAGATAGATAGGAGATAGATAGGAGATAGATAGATAGATAGGAGATAGATAGATAGATAGGAGATAGATAGATAGATAGATAGATAGATAGGAGATAGATAGATAGGAGATAGATAGATAGATAGATAGATAGATAGATAGATAGATAGATAGGAGATAGATAGATAGGAGATAGATAGATAGGAGATAGATAGATAGGAGATAGATAGGAGATAGATAGGAGATAGATAGATAGATAGGAGATAGATAGATAGATAGATAGATAGATAGGAGATAGATAGATAGGAGATAGATAGGAGATAGATAGGAGATAGATAGATAGATAGGAGATAGATAGATAGATAGATAGATAGATAGATAGGAGATAGATAGATAGGAGATAGATAGATAGATAGGAGATAGATAGATAGATAGGAGATAGATAGATAGATAGGAGATAGATAGATAGATAGATAGATAGATAGATAGATAGATAGGAGATAGATAGATAGGAGATAGATAGATAGATAGATAGATAGATAGATAGGAGATAGATAGATAGATAGGAGATAGATAGATAGATAGATAGATAGATAGATAGATAGATAGGAGATAGATAGATAGGAGATAGATAGGAGATAGATAGATAGATAGGAGATAGATAGGAGATAGATAGATAGATAGATAGATAGATAGGAGATAGATAGATAGATAGGAGATAGATAGATAGATAGGAGATAGATAGATAGGAGATAGATAGGAGATAGATAGATAGGAGATAGATAGATATATAGGAGATAGATAGATAGGAGATAGATAGATAGATAGATAGATAGATAGATAGATAGATAGATAGGAGATAGATAGGAGATAGATAGATAGATAGATAGGAGATAGATAGATAGATAGATAGGAGATAGATAGGAGATAGATAGATAGATAGGAGATAGATAGATAGGAGATAGATAGGAGATAGATAGGAGATAGATAGGAGATAGATAGATAGGAGATAGATAGGAGATAGATAGGAGATAGATAGGAGATAGATAGGAGATAGATAGATAGATAGGAGATAGATAGATAGGAGATAGATAGATAGATAGATAGATAGGAGATAGATAGATAGATAGATAGATAGATAGATAGGAGATAGATAGATAGATAGATAGGAGATAGATAGATAGATAGATAGATAGATAGGAGATAGATAGATAGATAGGAGATAGATAGATAGATAGATAGATAGGAGATAGATAGATAGATAGGAGATAGATAGATAGATAGATAGATAGATAGATAGATAGATAGATAGATAGATAGATAGGAGATAGGAGATAGATAGATAGATAGGAGATAGGAGATAGATAGATAGATAGATAGATAGGAGATAGATAGATAGGAGATAGATAGATAGATAGATAGATAGATAGATAGATAGGAGATAGATAGGAGATAGATAGGAGATAGATAGATAGATAGGAGATAGATAGATAGATAGGAGATAGATAGATAGATAGATAGATAGATAGATAGATAGATAGGAGATAGATAGATAGGAGATAGATAGATAGATAGATAGATAGATAGATAGGAGATAGATAGATAGGAGATAGATAGATAGGAGATAGATAGATAGGAGATAGATAGGAGATAGATAGGAGATAGATAGATAGATAGGAGATAGATAGATAGATAGATAGATAGGAGATAGATAGATAGGAGATAGATAGGAGATAGATAGGAGATAGATAGATAGATAGGAGATAGATAGATAGATAGATAGATAGATAGATAGGAGATAGATAGATAGGAGATAGATAGATAGATAGGAGATAGATAGATAGATAGGAGATAGATAGATAGATAGGAGATAGATAGATAGATAGATAGATAGATAGGAGATAGATAGATAGATAGATAGATAGGAGATAGATAGATAGGAGATAGATAGATAGATAGATAGATAGATAGATAGATAGATAGATAGGAGATAGATAGATAGATAGGAGATAGATAGATAGATAGATAGATAGATAGATAGATAGATAGATAGATAGGAGATAGATAGATAGGAGATAGATAGGAGATAGATAGATAGATAGGAGATAGATAGGAGATAGATAGATAGATAGATAGATAGGAGATAGATAGATAGGAGATAGGAGATAGATAGATAGATAGATAGATAGATAGATAGATAGGAGATAGATAGATAGGAGATAGATAGATAGATAGATAGATAGGAGATAGATAGATAGATAGATAGGAGATAGATAGGAGATAGATAGATAGGAGATAGATAGATAGATAGATAGGAGATAGATAGATAGATAGATAGGAGATAGATAGGAGATAGATAGGAGATAGATAGGAGATAGATAGATAGATAGGAGATAGATAGATAGATAGATAGATAGATAGGAGATAGATAGATAGGAGATAGATAGATAGATAGATAGAGAGATAGGAGATAGATAGGAGATAGATAGGAGATAGATAGATAAATAGATAGATAGATAGGAGATAGATAGATAGATAGGAGATAGATAGATAGATAGGAGATAGATAGATAGATAGATAGATAGATAGGAGATAGATAGATAGGAGATAGATAGATAGATAGATAGATAGGAGATAGATAGATAGATAGATAGATAGATAGATAGATAGATAGATAGGAGATAGATAGATAGGAGATAGATAGATAGGAGATAGATAGATAGATAGATAGATAGATAGATAGATAGGAGATAGATAGGAGATAGATAGATAGATAGGAGATAGATAGATAGATAGGAGATAGATAGGAGATAGATAGATAGATAGGAGATAGATAGATAGATAGATAGATAGATAGGAGATAGATAGGAGATAGGAGATAGATAGATAGGAGATAGATAGATAGATAGATAGATAGATAGGTAGGAGATAGATAGATAGGAGATAGATAGATAGATAGATAGATAGGAGATAGATAGATAGATAGATAGATAGATAGATAGGAGATAGATAGGAGATAGATAGATAGATAGATAGGAGATAGATAGATAGATAGATAGGAGATAGATAGGAGATAGGAGATAGATAGATAGGAGATAGATAGATAGATAGATAGATAGGTAGGAGATAGATAGATAGATAGATAGATAATCCACTCGTATTGCTAGCGGCACCACCATTCAGGTTAAGAGTCCGAGTGCCAGCTGGATAGTATCTGACCCACGATACCAATAGCTAAACAATAAGGAATGTCCAGCAGCACTTCAAGTGAAAAAATCTTCAGTGGTTTATTCCATAAAAATCATACAAAATTCAAGTGCAGCACAGCAAATAAACAGGGATATGATGCGACGTTTCGGTGGCCTCCGCCACCTTTTTCAAGCATGAAGCATGCTTGAAAAAGGTGGCGGAGGCCACCGAAACGTCGCATCATATCCCTGTTTATTTGCTGTGCTGCACTTGAATTTTGTATGATTTTTATGGAATAAACCACTGAAGATTTTTTCACTTGAAGTGCTGCTGGACATTCCTTATTGTTTAGATAGATAGATAGATAGATAGATAGATAGATAGGAGATAGATAGATAGATAGATAATGGATAGATAGATAGATAGATAGATAGATAGATAGATAGATAGATAGGAGATAGATAGATAGATAGGAGATAGATAGGAGATAGATAGGAGATAGGAGATAGATAGGAGATAGATAGATAGATAGATATATAGGAGATAGATAGGAGATAGATAGATAGATAGGAGATAGATAGATAGGAGATAGATAGATAGATAGATAGATAGATAGATAGATATATAGGAGATAGATAGGAGATAGATAGATAGATAGGAGATAGATAGGTAGATAGATAGATAGATAGGAGATAGATAGGAGATAGGAGATAGATAGATAGATAGATAGATAGATAGGAGATAGATAGATAGATAGATAGATAGATAGATAGATAGATAGATAGGAGATAGATAGATAGATAGATAGGAGATAGATAGATAGAGAGATAGATAGGAGATAGATAGATAGATAGATAGATAGATAGATAGATAGATAGATAGATAGATAGGAGATAGATAGATAATAGATAGGAGATAGATAGATAGATAGATAGATAGATAGATAGATAGGAGATAGATAGATAGATAGGAGATAGATAGATAGATAGATAGATAGATAGGTAGATAGATAGATAGGAGATAGATAGATAGATAGATAGATAGATAGATAGATAGATAGGAGATAGATAGATAGATAGATAGATAGATAGATAGATAGGAGATAGATAGATAGAGAGATAGATAGGAGATAGATAGATAGATAGGAGATAGATAGATAGGAGATAGATAGATAGATAGGAGATAGATAGGAGATAGATAGATAGATAGATAGATAGATAGATAGATAGATAGATAGATAGATAGGAGATAGATAGGAGATAGATAGGAGATAGATAGATAGATAGATAGATAGGAGATAGATAGATAGATAGATAGATAGATAGATAGATAGATAGATAGGAGATAGATAGGAGATAGATAGGAGATAGATAGGAGATAGATAGATAGATAGATAGGAGATAGATAGATAGATAGATAGGAGATAGATAGATAGATAGATAGATAGATAGATAGATAGATAGATAGGAGATAGATAGATAGATAGATAGATAGATAGGAGATAGATAGGAGATAGATAGATAGATAGATAGATAGATAGATAGGAGATAGATAGGAGATAGATAGGAGATAGATAGATAGATAGATAGATAGGAGATAGATAGATAGGAGATAGATAGATAGATAGATAGATAGATAGGAGATAGATAGATAGGAGATAGATAGATAGGAGATAGATAGGAGATAGATAGATAGATAGATAGATAGATAGATCCAGTAGGAAATAGCTATCTAGCAGTTCATTATGTATCTTTGATTACACATGAGATCACAACCAGCAGACACATTATAATAATGAGACCCATGACAAGGGGGCGCTGCCTCCACCCAGAGAGACAAGGGGGCGCTGCCTCCACCCAGAGAGACAAGGGGGCGCTGCCTCCGCCTGGAGAAAAAAAGGTTCAATCTCCGGAGGCGACAAGCCTTCTTTACCATGAGAACTGTGAATCTGTGGAACAGTCACCCCAGGATCTGGTCACAGCAACAACAGTAGAGGGCTTCAAAACAGGAGAGACAAGTTCTTAGAGCAAAATAATATAGATGCATATGTATAGAACCTATCACCCCTCCCCCTTCCCTGTATCCATCCCCTCCTTGGTTGAACTTGATGGACATGTGTCTTTTTTCAACCGTATTAACTATGTAACTATGTTCTATGTGGATGATCCTGGTATTTGTACGGTGGATGTTAGTTAGTAATGGCGGCGGTGGTGAAGGGGTTGTGATATTTGTTTCTTTTATACTGGTATTATTGGTCTTGTTATACTGGATCTCAGTTATGGTGTGGTGCTATTAGTTAGTATGGGGTGGTAATGGTTGTGGTCACAGTGACAATATATGTTTCTTATATACTGGTGTATTGGATTTGGTCAGTAACGGTATATTTCTTCTATCCCCTATTAGTTCTGTTCTGGGGTCACATCCACACACTGATCCCCCACAGAACTCTGTATACTGATCTCTCACAAAGCCTCCAGTATACAATACACCAGGAATCCTCCAAGTACAACAGCTGCAAACACTACAACTCCCAGCATTTACTTACAGTCTGCAGCCCTCAGGATATGCTGGGAGTTGTAGTACATCCTCTGATAACAGCTGGTGCTGCAAAGATTCAGGGCTGATGGTTTTAACATGATAAGAGAACCAAAAGGGCATTACAGCACTGATAACAGGGTCACCAGGTACACATCATGGTACCTTAAGGGTGCATTCACACAGACAGAGTTAGCTGACAGATTTTTGAAGCCAAAGCCAGGAATGGAGTTGAGAAATCTCAGTTTTTCCTTTATTACCTGTTCTCTGTTTATAGTCTGTTCCTGGCTTTGGCTTCAAACATCGGTCAGATAAATCTCTCTGTTTAAAGGCATCCTAAGGTACTATGCTGTGCACCTGGAGCTAGGTTCCCTTTAATCCAATAGATGTATATCACAAGGGCTTTTCGTGGCTGGGAACACTGGCCACAATACTATAATTCTGTGGCGCATGTGTAATCTTCCTTTCCCGCACTTATTTGGGGAGGGTAATACCAGGTAAGGGCCAGGGTGGTGGATGGGCCGCTAGCCTGCCAGTCAAGGGCCAGTGCCGTGTGCTTGCCCCCCAGGCTAAAATCTGCCAGCCAGCCCCTGGTTGTCTTGTTTGTCTTCTCCTCTCCGTTTGAGGTTTTGGTGTTTAGCAATGGCCCTCCTATCATTGAAGCTTGCGTCCCTGAATGCTCGAGGGCTCAATGAACCCTCAAAGCGCTCTCATGTCACGTATTCTATGCACCGGCAACGGGTGCATGTTCTGCTTCTCCAGGAGACGCACTTCCAAACTAATCATATCCCTACAATGCGCTCACCCCACTATACTTATTGGCTGCATAGTTCTTTTCCAGGTTCTAAGTCCAGGGGTGTCTCAATTGCCCTCCATAAGTCTCTACAGCACCAGGTCCTAGACACATTAGTGAGCCCTGAGGGTAGATTTGCGTTCCTAAAGGTCCTCATAGCTAACACTAAATACACTATTGGTAATGTTTACCTCCCCATTGCTAATCAAGGGTCAGTATTACGGGACATCTTACTGGAAGTGGACCACTTTGTAGAAGGGGTGTTCATTCTGGGAGGGGATTTTAATATGGCCTTGGATCCCCCCCCTTGATACATCCTCAGGGCGATCAGTGGTTCCCCGATCGTCTAGGACTCAAGCACTGCAGGCACTACACCATCACCGTTTGGTTGACGTGTGGAGGATTCTCCACCCGACCGATCGGGATTACACTTATTTCTCTCCTGCTCATAATACGCACAGCAGATTGGACATGTTCTTTATTTCACAACTTACCCTCCTTTCTCACCCCTCCGCTTCAATAGGAATGGCAGTGTGGTCGGACCATGCCCCCGTATATCTGTCAGTTGCTGTTCCAGGGGGAGAGCCGCGGGAATGGACGTGGTGTCTCAATGAGACCCTTTTGAAGGACGTGGTATGTAGAGCCGAGGTGGAAAGGACGATTGCCACATTTATAGCCACACATGAATCGGATCAGACTGCTCCTCCTCTACAATGGGAGGCCCTCAAATGCGTTCTTAGGGGCGTTTTCATTCAGCAGGGGGCACGGCTAAAGAGGGAGAGAGGTGCTCAGCTTAAATCTCTGTGTGAGGAACTGAACACTGCGGACATCTTCTACACCGGACCTATGGGTGCAGATCTCATCATTAAGGCAACGAATTAAAGATCTAATCTCTCTGACCGCAGACCGGAGACGGGAGAGATTTCGCAGTTATCTGTACGAACAAACTAATAAATGCGGTAGAGCTTTAGCTAGATTTCTTCACCCGCACGCTTCCTCCACGTATATCCCGTCTCTGCGCCTCCCGAGTGGAGAACTGGTTCATAACCCACGGGCTATAGCAAACACTTTTGGGGCCTTCTATAAGGACCTGTACAATATTCGCGGAGCTTTCTCCGATATGCCCAGCTCTGGAGTTTTGGAGGCCAAAATTCGGGACTACGTCCATGAGACTGCTCTGCCCAGGCTTGACTCTGACACGATAGAGCTGCTGAACTCTTCTTTCTCTGTTGCGGAAATTGAGGTTGCTATCTCTGCTCTTAAAAATGGCAAGAGCCCCGGACCAGATGGGTTTACTGCCCCATTTTATAAGGCCTTTAAGTCTACACTAGTGCCATTGATATTCAAGGCCTTTAACAGCATTTCACCCTCATGTCCCTTTCCCTGCCAGTCCCTGGAGGCCCATGTGGTGGTCCTGCTCAAGCCCGACAAAGATCCACTAGTTTGTGGGAGCTACCGTCCCATTTCCTTACTCAACTGCGACATTAAACTCTACTCTAAGCTGTTGGCTAACCGCTTGGGGACTGTGATCCCTGATGTGATCCACTTAGACCAGGTGGGATTTGTCTCTGGCCGCGAAGCTAGGGATAATACACTACGCACAATCACTCCGTCGACGCTGAGAAGGCCTTCGACAGGGTGCACTGGCGGTTCCTTCGTTCTTCCTTAGCGCAGGTTGGGGCCGGCCAACCTTTTATAGATCGGGTCATGGCTTTGTACTCGGACCCCAGCGCTAGAGTTCGAGCCAATGGCATCCTGTCGGAGGCCTTCTGCATTAGGAATGGTACGAGACAGGGTTGCCCCCTGTCGCCCCTCTTGTATGTTCTTACTATGGAACATCTTGCTGTGGCTTTGAGGCGCAATCCTGACGTAACGGGACTCTCTATTGGAAAGGATCACCACAAACTGGCTTTATATGCAGACGGTCTGCTACTTTACGTGACCTCGCCTCAGGTGTCCCTCCCTACCATCCTTTCTGAATTTGACCGATTTGGTAGGCTGAGTAACTTCCAAGCAAATCTTTCCAAAACAGAAGCGCTTAATGTATCCCTCTCTTCCAGCACTCTAGATGGCCTTCGCCACGGCTTTGCTTTTAGATGGAGGGAGGAGTGCATTACATACCTCGGTGTTCACATTCCTTCCCAGCTTCACCTTCTTTTCCCTCTTAACTATGCCCCCCGCTGCAGGCTAAGATCTTATCTATGTTATCAGCGTATCACACAAAATACTTGTCGTGGTTTGGCAGCATGGCTGTACTCAAAATGGATATCCTCCCAAGGTTCTTGTATCTGTTCCAGACTGTTCCCATTCATGTGTCTGCTTCCTACTTTAGAACGCTCCAACGTGCCTTTACGCGCTTCGTGTGGTCAGCATCGCGCCCGAGAATAGGGCGTGGAATTTTATCTAAGCCAAAGCATCTAGGGGGTGTGGGAGTCCCAGACCTCCAGTTGTATCACGAGGCAGCCATTCTTATTCGTCTGCTGGATTGGTCGCATGCTGATCGGGCGAAGTTGTGGGTGGCAGTGGAGAGGTCGCTCGCCCCCTCTAACATTCTCATGGCTCCATGGCTTTCCCCTGGCGATCGAGGGGATCCGACTTCCTGGCCGTTCCTTGCCCCGCATGTCTTTTGCATTTGGGATAAGTGGGTGACCGGACATAGTATCTCCTCTTAGCCGGGCCTGATGTCTCCATTATTCGGGAATCCTGGGTTCCAGCCTGGAATGTTGAGGTGCATCTTTATGGTGTGGGATAGCTTCTCGGGAGTGCGCTTGACTCGATTTCCTGGCTGGAATACAGTCAACTACAGTCCTTTTTCCAGGCTCTTGCGTCCAGAGGGGCTTTCTCTAGGACTCTTTCAGACTTTGACAACTGGGTCCTTTCTGATGCGTCGGGGCCACGGACTCTTTCTAGACTCTATCAGCTGCTCCAATCACTCAGCAATGCAGGCCGGGCCCATTTCTTTGGGAAATGGGAGGCCGATTGCTCTATGACTTTCTCGGAGGAACAGATCCAGAAAATCTGTACCCTCACTCATGGTCTCTCCATGGCCTCGCACGCAAAAGAAAAGAATTACAAGATCCTGTCACGGTGGTATAGGTGCCCCGCGGACATTCAGCGCATGTATCCATCCGCCTCTGGAGCTTGTTGGCGGTGTGGGTCCTCAGATGGGGGAATCTTGCACATATGGTGGGCATGTCCTGTGATTAAATCCTTCTGGGACCGGGTGTTCCAGGTTTACGAGGCCTATTCTGGGAGACAAATCGCTAACACGCCACAATGTGCCTTATTAAGCCTTCTTCCAGGGTCCATCTCCTCGATCAAAAAGGACATTTTGAGACACTTTTTGACGGCTGCACGCCTGGTCATTCCTAGGCATTGGAAAACCTCAACGTGCCCCTCCATGACGGAATGGTTGGCGGAGCTTAACGCAATTAGCAGATATGAGGAGCTTATTGCGGAAGATCACGACCGTAATGCAGCTTACTCCAAGGTGTGGAGGGGATGGCTCTTGTTTAATGATTCTCCCGAGTTCCCACAGCTGATTCGTTGAGCTTCCTGAGCCATCTATTATGGGTGTGACTGAGTGAGGAAGTGGTCTTTAATTCCTTGCGATTTCTGGCTTCTTGGCCTCAGACGGAGAGGAGTTATAAGTGTTTTCTTTTCGTGTTTTGTCCTGTCCTTTGGTGGCGAGCTCACACCTACTGGGGTGTGGCTACAGTCTTTTGTTTACTGAATGTTGTCCCTTCGTCTTTCCCCCCTTCCCCCTCCCCCCCCCCTTCTTTTCCTTTCCTCTTTTCCCCTTTAGGTCTGATAAAAGTGTGTGCCAGTTGCAAACATTGCAGGGATCATAGGTTGGATGTTCTTTTGTGTTCGGTTGTATTGTTGGATTGTACATTATGTTTCTGTGTACCACCGGAAATGACTCTCTGTACCTTCTGTTTTATTTTTCTGTAAAATCTTTAATAAAATTAGATTCAACATAATTACAAAAGAACGGCGTTTGTTGGGTGGAAGCATTTACATGGTTATTGAGAGCAAACTCTGCCATAGGTAGGTATTCAGACCATTTAGCCTGATTATCAGACACATAACATCTTAAATACTGAATGACTGGTTGGTTGGTGCGTGCTGTCTGACCATTAGTCTCAGGATGGAATGCCGACGAATATGACAAGGACGTCCCCAGAAGCTCACAGAATGCCTTCCAAACCCTAGAAACACTGTACTCCGCGATCAGAGACTATATTAGTAGGAACCCCATGTAGGCGGAGGATATGACGTACAAACAATCTGGCCAATGACTTAGCATTAGGTAGTTTCTTTAGAGCCACTAAGTGACACATCTTACTGAAACGATCGACCACCACCCACAGTACAGTTTTTCCCTGCGGCGAAGGGAGATCAGTGATAAAATCCATCAATAGATGGGACCATGGACGAGAAGGCAAAGGCATAGGTTGTAGCAATCCCTCAGGTAGAGATCTTGGGGTTTTGGCCCGAGCACAGGTTTCGCAAGCTTTAACATACTCTGTGACATCTTTTTGCCACTTGGGCCACCAGCAGGAACGGGACATGCAGGTACCCAGTCGCGGCAATCCCAGGGTGGCCTGCCAAATTAGACGCATGAATCTCTCTAAGGACTTCTAACCTCAGGTTCAGAGGCACAAACTATTTACCTGGAGGACAACCAGGCAATATCCATAGTTACACCAGCAAAGACTGTACCAAGGGTCAAAATAGTTTCAGATTTTTCCTCAGCAATTTTACCATCACCAAAGCTTCTGGACAAGGCGTCGGCTTTAACATTTTTATTACCCGGGTGATATGTAACAACAAAATCAAAGCGGGTAAAAGAGTGCCCAACGAGCCTGTCGGGGATTCAATCTCTTGTCCTTGTCCAGATATAGCAGGTTTTTTGTGGTCAGTGTGGACAGTAATCTGGTGCCGAGCTCCCTCCAGGAAATGTCTCCATTCTTCCAGGGCCCATTTTATGGCTAATAGTTCCCTATTACCGACATGGTAATTACGTTTAGAATTGGAGAATTTCCTGGAGAAAAAGGCCACCGGGTACATGTTGGTATACAGTTCTCTACCCTGGGACAAGACTGCTCCCGCACCTGACTCTGAGGCATCAACTTCAATGACAAATGGAAGCTCCGGATCAGGGTATACCAGCACAGTAGTGGAGGAGAAGCTACTCTTAAGCTGATTAAAAGCGACTTCAAGAACCCAATCTCCTGTACTCCAAACAAACATTTGGACATCTTAGCACAAAGAGTATTTTTCCGTAACCTGGACAAGACCTCACGTACATGTCTCACATGAGATTCCCAATCAGACGAGTAAATCAGAATATCGTCGAGGTATACAACCACAAACTGACCAAATAAATCTCGAAAAATTTCATTGACAAATCTCTGGAAAACGGCAGGAGCATTACTCAACCCGAAGGGCATAACCAAGCACTCGAAATGGCCCTCGGGAGTTTTAAATGCAGTCTTCCACTCATCCCCCTCCCTGATCCGGATCAGGTTATAGGCACCCCATAAATCGATATTGAAGAACCAGTGAGCACCTATCACCTGCTTGAGTAAATCTGGGATCAAAGGGAGGGGGTGCATATCTTTGATGGTAATCTTGTTGAACTCTCTGTAATCAATACAGGGGCGTAACCCACCATCTTTCTTTTTGACTAAAAAGAACCCAGCACCCATAGGAGACACAGAGGGTCTGATATGTCCTTTTTTTCAGGCTGTCCTGAATGTAGGTGCGCATTGACTCTTCTTCTGGGGGAGACAGGTTAAAGACATGATCCTTGGGGTACCTGGCCCCAGACACGAGATCAATGGCACAGTCATATGGGCGGTGAGGAGGCAGAGCATCAGCAACAGCTTCATTAAATACATCGACATAATCCGAAATAAAATCAGAAACTTGAGATGAGTCTTGAACAGTGTAGAAAATGGCGTTGGCACCTGTAGTTTATGGCTCGCCGCAGTAGGATGACATTGTAGAAAATGGCGTTGGCACCTGTAGTTTATGGCTCGCCGAAGTAGGATGACATTGTAGAAAATGGCGTTGGCACCTGTAGTTTATGGCTCGCCGCAGTAGGATGACATTGGAGAAAATGGCGTTGGCACCTGTAGTTTATGGCTCGCCGAAGTAGGATGACATTGTAGAAAATGGCGTTGGCACCTGTAGTTTATGGCTCGCCGCAGTAGGATGACATTGTAGAAAATGGCGTTGGCACCTGTAGTTTATGGCTCGCCGCAGTAGGATGACATTGTAGAAAATGGCGTTGGCACCTGTAGTTTATGGCTCGCCGGAGTAGGATGACATTGTAGAAAATGGCGTTGGCACCTGTAGTTTATGGCTCGCCGGAGTAGGATGACATTGTAGAAAATGGCGTTGGCACCTGTAGTTTATGGCTCGCCGCAGTAGGATGACATTGTAGAAAATGGCGTTGGCACCTGTAGTTTATGGCTCGCCGCAGTAGGATGACATTGTAGAAAATGGCGTTGGCACCTGTAGTTTATGGCTCGCCGCAGTAGGATGACATTGTAGAAAATGGCGTTGGCACCTGTAGTTTATGGCTCGCCGAAGTAGGATGACATTGTAGAAAATGGCGTTGGCACCTGTAGTTTATGGCTCGCCGCAGTAGGATGACATTGTAGAAAATGGCGTTGGCACCTGTAGTTTATGGCTCGCCGCAGTAGGATGACATTGTAGAAAATGGCGTTGGCACCTGTAGTTTATGGCTCGCCGCAGTAGGATGACATTGTAGAAAATGGCGTTGGCACCTGTAGTTTATGGCTCGCCGCAGTAGGATGACATTGTAGAAAATGGCGTTGGCACCTGTAGTTTATGGCTCGCCGCAGTAGGATGACATTGTAGAAAATGGCGTTGGCACCTGTGGTCTATGGCTCGCCGCAGTAGGATGACATCAGAGAGGTTTCTTTATAAAATGGAGATTTATTTTAAGTAGTGAAAGTTACAGAATTGAATAGAAATGAATATCAGAAAAACGTCTTACAGCCCTTAGTGTCTAGTGTCCATAGCTCATATGAGAGTCCTTTGAAGTGAAGGCTTTGTCTCACAAATCGTCACGAGCTTCAGGCAGCTGTTGCTTCACTCAAGCCTCCTGGATGACACTCCTTCCTTCACGCTTCCATCATGGATTCCTCACGCGACACAACCTTCTCCTTGAAGGCTCTGGATCCTTCTTGTGACATAGGGCTCACAGCCCTGATCCAACCCAACCTCCATCTTGGTGACTACCATCTTATATAGGTTCATGACTCACTGTCAATGTCATGTGTGGCTGTGTTTATTATAATTGAGTGTGTGTGTCTGCACATATATGACCATAACAAATATAGAACTCTTTCTCTATACATCAGCATAACCTGCTTCCAGCTATGGATGTATAGTTATTGTGCTGTGTACAGCATTACCACCCTACATACGTCATGGAATCGTGAATAGTGCTGTGTACACATGTATCTATTTCCAACGTATACACGTCTCCTTAGTATAGAATATGATATTATGTCAGTATTACAATCACTTTATACAGTGAATAGTGTTGTGCTATTATGGTGAGGTCAGCAGTATATATGACTTACATTATATTATACCAAGATATTGTTCATTGTAAAACACATTGTATTTAACAAACAGAACATACCATAGGTACTACAGAAGAGGTGAGGGCCACAAGAATCTCCCTATTTGACTAATTCTGTGGTTCTCCAGTCAAACACAGGAATGTGTTGCCGCAACCATGGCAGCCCTAAAAAGATATCGGCTGCCAGATGTTCCAAAACAAAAAATGAAATCTGTTCATGGTAGTGACAACCCACCTGCATGGTGACCTTGGGGGTGCGGAAATTTACTGAACCCGTCTTCAGGAGACTGGAGTCAGCGCCAGCTACAGAAAATGGATAACATAATGGTACCATTTGTAAACCCAAAGAGTGGGCTACAGATGCTCGAATAAAACTTAGGGCTGCCCCCGAGTCCACCATGGCAGTACCCTCAACAGAAAAACCATTGTAACACAGGGTAATGGGTATCAAAAATTTCTCAACCTTTTTTGGAGGTACCTGGGTGCTTGAGTGACCCTCCGGACCTCCGAGGTGGTTTCACCGGACTTTCCACAATACAGGCACAAGGAATATTCCAATCTGTATTTCCTTCTGGCAGTTGTTGCCCAGAACCATGGGTTGTTCTTTCTCCTGCGAGTGGGATGCAGCAGGTACAGGAAGTATAACAGATAGTTTGGGAGACTGAATAGGACCTGACTGTGCTGGAGTTACCCCTGACCTTCCCCACTTCCTCTCCCTCAGTCTATGGTAAATAGTAACCGCAAGAGTCATATAGTCGCTGAGGGAGTTGGGAGTGGGGTGGCTAACCATCACATCCTCTATGGTGTCAGACAGTCCCTGTCGAAAAAGGTACTAAGTGTCATGAATGTGCCTGGGATGAGCTCTGTGCGCCCCTCGTGCTGCGCGGCTGAGATGGCGCTGATATTCAGTGTTTTGTATGTCTTGTGCAGTAACTTGAACCCTGTCTGAATACTGGCCTATTTCTAGTATTGTGTTCAGCCCCACCCGTCTGCTGTGTGCTCTGGCTATTAAGGAGTTACACTGCTGCCAGTTCTGATCCGCAGGTGATTTTGATTGGAACCAGGAGCCTTGACCAATAGGGGCTGGAACTGTCTCCTGGTTCCCTATAAGTATTTGGCTGAGGCTCATTCTAGTGCCGGATATTGAGCGCGTCTCTGCCTGGTTCTCTTCCTCTTGCTCTGTTTATTCTGACCATCCCTGCTAGCTGCCTGCCCTGACCATACTGCCTGTGTATTGACCTTGCTTTTGGATTGTGATTTTATGCTGCCCGATTGTTGTGACCCGGACTGTCGACCATTCTTTATTGTGTTTTGTCTGTCTGTCTTGTCTCTGTGTCCCACCTAGCCAGTGCAGGGACCGCCGCCAAGTTGCTCGCCGCCATCTTAGGGCGGATTGTGGCAAGTAGGTAGGGACAGTGGGCGGGGCTGAGCTTAGGGCTCACTGTCTCTGTGTGTCTGGTGTCACCGGTTCCTGACACTAAGTGGGGAATCTGGCCTTCCAGTCAGGGTGCACCATTGACGGAACTCTGCACAATATTCTTCAGCAGAACGGCGCCCCTGCTGGATGGACAGAAGATGAGATTCTGCCACTGCGGCCTGGTTGGGATCGTCACAGATTTGGCCCAGGGACGGCAAAAATATTTCCACTGAATTCCACTCGGGAGTCCCCGCAGGGTGAGATAGAGCCCAGTCCTGCGGGGGTCTCTGGAGTAGCGAAACCATAAGGGCCACCCTCTCAGCATCAGACAGAAAGGGATTATGCCTGAAATATAGAATACAGGACTCCCTGAATGTCCGAAATCTGACTCTGTCACCCTGAAACTTGTCGGGCAACAACATCTTGGTTTTGTGCTTTACCACCTGGACTGGAGCTTCGGCTGAGGACTGGGGCATCGCAGCAGACAGGGAAGCAGTGGTAGGTATAGCATCAACCCGACTAGCAAGATGCGCCACCAATCCAGCAACACCCTCCAGCTGAGTGGTCACCGGGCAGCTAAGGTACAAAATCAGAATCCGTATGCAAAGTCAGGGGACAAAATAGAAGGCCAGAAAATCAGTAGCAAACAATCAGAGAAACGCTTGATCCAGGCACAAGGCTCTTTCACAGGCGCTGGACTGGGATCAGGGGCTGAAATTTATAATGGAAAGGAACCTAGGTGCTGACAGCTAACTGGCCAGGTCAGCTGTCAGTCAGAAGCAATTAGTGAGTGAGCCACAGCAAGGAGAGTGTAGGGAAAACACGGACCGAAGACATAAACAAAGAATGTAACAAAACTAGGAACGGACTAAGGTAAAGAAAGCAGTGCAGGTCGGCTGCTAAGGACGCCGTCGGCACGCCCTCAGCAACCGGACCTGCCCGTCACCAGGGACGCAGCCGAACCGCGTGCCTCGGCAGAGGCAGGGCCGAGCACGTGGCTCGGTTCCTGACAGGAACTGTGTACTTTCAGCCGCCCAAGCGAATCACAAGAGACTGACCACGCGAACCATTGTTGCCCTTAAGGTAACCATACTAATTGTGGGTATAAAAGTGGGGGAGCCATCTTTATTGATTCGGAACTGTATCCTGTGTTTGCGCCACCACTGTCAAAAATCCCGCCAACCCAAACGTGGGAAAACTGCAGCAAAGAGCACAAAGACTCAGTGAAAAGCGTGCCAAAGTCTCAACACCAGCCCCTGGCGGAATCCAAGTGTGCAGTGTTGTTTTCGGGAGGACCTCTGATAATGAGACACACTTACTTCTGTATTTCCCACGCAGCCTTGTTGGAGAAGGCCGACGCCCATGGAGGCCCCCTGCGCTTCACCGAATGATGACTCCGCCCTTAGTTGCAACAAGATGGCGAGTGGAGAGCAACAAGTGATGGACACTGCATCCAATGCAACCACAGAAATCATGGGAGCGCTGGTCAGCGGCGGCTGCAAGCAAGTCAGCGGCTACCGCAGCTCCAGTCCCTGCAGCCTCTGGTCTGTCACTGCCACTGAGACCTCCGGTGACACAGCCAACCCCCAGGGCGGCGTCCCAAGGTGGAGAATCCAGCTTCTTCGGGTTTCGCGACCCCGATCAAGACAGTGATGTATACTCAGACTTCGCTGTCATATAGGAAGAAGAGTACGTGGCAGACGCCATCTTTGACGATGACAACTGCGTGGCTATCCAAGCGCCACCGGCTAGGCCCCAGCAGAGCTGCTAGGCTAGGCCGCAACCCTTCCGAGGCAGGACCGCCTCCACTACCTCAGCGTGACAAGACAAGACACAGAGGATCCTGGACATTCTGAAGGACATTCCTCCAGCTAAGCAGCGACAGAGCGGGATGACACACGACATGAGACAGCCCTGGCGGTGACAGCTCCGACACAGCCGGGTATCAGAAATGGAGCGTGAATTTATCAGACGACTAGACCGGCCACGTCCAGGTGAAACACCCTTAGAGAGGCGGAGAGCCACGGTCATATCTTTTGAGGATTCGGGGTCATCCAAGACTCCTATACGGGCCAGCACATCTGCGACTAAGGGAAGGAGAGATAACTGAGTACACTCCATACACCGTGAACAGAGAGAAGTGGGCAGCAGCTGTAACCAGAACACGGTACTATGTACAGGAACCGATTTAACCCCTTAAGGACGGGGCCTGAAATTGCCTTAAGGACCGAGGCAAATTTTATGAATATGACCAGTGTCACTTTATTCATGAATAACTTCGGGATGCTTTTACCTATCCGGCTGATTCTGAGATTGTTTTCTCGTGACATATTGTACTTTACATTTCTGGTAAAATGGAGTCGATACTCATAACAAATCTTTATGAAAAACACCAAAATAATGTGAAAAATTGTGAAAAAAATGCATTTTTCCAACTTTGAAACCTTTCTGCTTATACAGAAAATGGTTATACCACATAAATTATATATTAAATAGCATTAGCAACATGTCTACTTTATGTTGGCAGCATTTATTAAACTATATTTCATTTTTTTTAGACAATAGGAAGCTTAAAACATTAGCAGCAATTTTCAAAATTTTCTGTAAAATTTCAAAATCAGATATTTTCAGGGACCTGTTCAGGTATAAAGTGTATTTGAGGGAACTGTGTGTTAGAAAGCCCCACAAAGCACCCCATTTCAGAAACTGCACCCCCCAAACTCTGCAAAAGCATATCCAGAAAGTTTTTTTAACCCTTTAGGGGAGTCACAGAAATAAAAGCTAAGTGTGTAAGAAATTTGAACATTTTTATTTTCTGTGCAGAGATTTTATTGTAATCCAATATTTTTCATAATTATAAACCTATTACCAGAGAAATGCACCCCAATATTTATTGCCCCGTTTCTGCAGTTTATAGAAATACCCCATATGTGGCCCTATTGCGCTATTTGACGCAACCAAAAGTCTCAGCTATAAGGGAGCGCCTAGTGAATTTCAACGCCTCCGTTATATTTGGTCATTTTTGACTGTACCACTTCAGGTTGGCAGAGGCTCTGGGGTGTCAAAACCTAAAAAACACCCCTAAAGGGACACCATTTAGAAAACTACACCCCTCAAGGAATGTAACAAGGGGTGCGGTGAGCATCTGGACCCCACAGGTGCTTCACAGATTTTCAGAACAATGTGGTGTAAAAAAGGAAAAATTCTATTTTTTACACTAAAACGTTGTTCTAGCCTTCAATTTTAATTTTTACAAGGGGATAAAAGAAAAAAAAAACACCAAACGTGTAGCGCAGTTTCTTCCGAGTACGGAAATACCCCACATGTGGACATAAAGTGCCAAGCGGGCGCAGGACGAGCCTCCAAAGGGAAGGAGCGCCAATTGGCTTTTGGAAGCTGGATTTCACTGGAATGGATTTCAAGGGCCATGTCGCATTTACAGAGCCCTCGTGCTGCCAAAACACTGGAACCCCCCCAGAAGGGACCCCATTCAGGAAACTACACCCCTCAAGGAATCTAACAAGGGGTGCAGTGAGCATATGGACCCCACTGGTGACGGGCACAAATGTGGAAAAATGTGACGTGAAAGTGACTTTCATGGCACAAATGTGCCCGTCATCCAGGGGTCCATATCCTCACTGCACCCCTTGTTAGATTCCCTGAGGGGTGCAGTTTCCAGAATGGGGTCACTTGTGGGGGGTTTCCAGTGTTTTGGCAGCACGAGGGCTCTGTAAATGCGACATGGCGTTCATCATCCATTCTAGCCAAATCCAACCACCAAAATCCAAATGGCGCTCCTTCCCTTCGGAGGCTTGCCCTGCGCCCACATGGCGCTTTATGTCCACATGTGGGGTATTTACGGACTCGGGGGAAATTGCTCTACACATATTGTGTGTTTTTTTTCTCTTTTAACCCCTTGTGAAAATGAAAAATTTAAGGCTAAACCAACATTATAGTGTAAAAAATTTAATATTTCATTTTCACGCCATATTGTTCCACATTTGTGCCCGTCACCAGTGGGGTCCATATGCTCACTACACCCCTTGTTACATTCCCTGAGGGGTGTAGTTTCCATAATGGGGTCACTTGTGGGGGGTTTCAACTGTCTTGGCAACACAGGGGTCTTTTAAATGCAACATGGCCCCTCGAAATTCATTCCAGCCAAATCCAGCCTCAAAAAACCAAATGGTGCTCCTTCCCTTCGGAGGCTTACCCTGCACCCGCATGCCGCTTTATGTCCACATGTGGGGTATTTCCGTACTCAGGGGAAATTGTTCTACACATTTAGTGTTTTTTTTATCTTTTAACCCCTTGTGAAAATGAAAAAATCAAGACAAGATCAATAATTTAGTGTAAAAATTAAACATTTTTTACACTAAATGTTGGTCTAGCCTTGATTTTTTTTCCTTTTCCACAAGGGGTTAAAAAAGAAAATGAACACAAAACGTGTAGGGTAATTTCCCCTGAGTACGAAAATACCCCACATGCAGGGCCGGTTTTAGACTAAATGTGGCCCTGGGCAAAGTTGAAGGTGGGGCCCCATATGCTGAAATATTGTAGCAATAATTTGAGGTCCCCATACATGTTACTCTTTTGTTGGTGGTAACTGCTGCACGTGGTGGGTTCGGCCATCAGTGTAAGGTGTATGGGGCTCTCTGGACAGTCTGACAGATGACATCAGTGGACATAAGGGGTCGGGCGTGATGGAAAATCAACATCCAACCTCTTTGTTCTCAGAGAGATAAGCCGCCATCAGATCTGTCTGGCTATAGCTTATCCCTCTTATAGAGAACACAGGAACACTCATCTGTGCCGAACATTCCTGTATATGGGGAGGACTGGGCCGGATGGGAGAGAGAATTGTCAGCTGAAGGATTGTTCAGCCAGCAGCTACTGAAAGTGTACGGACAGTATAAGGGCCGTACTACACGGCCTGATATTCCGGAGAAGTGAGCGCCAATCTAGTAGAATGGAGCTCGCTTACAGAGCCTGCTACATGGCTCAATTATCGTGCAGCAAAGGCTGTATATATATATATATCATTAGTGATGTGTGTGCAGCCCTTGCTGTATATAGTGAACAATAAAGATATATATATACTACCTGATCACGTTCCCTGGTGTCCTCAGGCCTTGTCTGTGGGATCTCCCAGTCACCGCAGCTGCAGCTCTCACTTCTGGTCCTCTCTCTGAAGTGATCGGCCGTTCAGCCAGTCACTGGCCGTAACAAACAGACAAGGCCTGAGGACACCAGGAACGTGATCAGGTAAGTACCAGCTTTATTATGTTATACGCACAATCAGCAGCCAATGATTTTTACACTTGCCAAAAGACAATGATCAGTTGATGATTGTTGTCTTTATTACACAGAGCGATATCGGCCGGATTCGAACAATTTTCGCTCCGTGTATTATGGCCCTTAGTCACATTGAGTTAGTTCAGAAGGTTACATGCCAGGACTGCCGCTACAGTGCAGGACTGCCGCTACATGCCGGGACTGCCGCTACAGGGCAGGACTGCCGCTACATGCCGGGACTGCCGCTACATGCCGGGACTGCAGCTACTGTACATGCCGGGACTGCCGATACATGCCGGGACTGCCGCTATTGTACATGCCGGGACTGCAGCTACTGTACATGCTGGGACTGCCGATACATGCCGGGACTGCCGCCATTGTACATGCCGGGACTGCCGCTATTGTACATGCCGGGACTGCCGCTACTGTACATGCCGGGACTGCCGCTAATGTACATGTCGGGACTGCTGCTACTGTACATGCCAGGACTGCCACTACATGCCGGGACTGCCGCTACTGTACATGCCGGGACTGCCGATACATGCCAGGACTGCAGCTACTGTACATGCCAGGACTGCAGCTACTGTACATGCCAGGACTGCCGCTACTGTACATGCCGGGACTGCAGCTACTGTACATGCCGGGACTGCAGCTACTATACATGTCGGATCTGCCGCTACTGTACATGCCGGGACTGCCGATACATGCCAGGACTGCCGCTACTGTACATGCCAGGACTGCAGCTACTATACATGTCGGATCTGCCGCTACTGTACATGCCGGGACTGCCGATACATGCCAGGACTGCCGCTACTGTACATGCCAGGACTGCAGCTACTATACATGTCGGATCTGCCGCTACTGTACATGCCGGGACTGCCGATACATGCCAGGACTGCCGCTACTGTACATGCCGGGACTGCTGCTACTGTACATGCCGGGACTGCAGCTATTGTACATGCCGGGACTGCCGCTACTGTACATGCCGGGACTGCCGATACATGCCAGGACTGCCGCTACTGTACATGCCGGGACTGCTGCTACTGTACATGCCGGGACTGCAGCTACTATACATGTCGGATCTGCCGCTACTGTACATGCCGGGACTGCCGATACATGCCAGGACTGCAGCTACTGTACATGCCAGGACTGCAGCTACTGTACATGCCAGGACTGCCGCTACTGTACATGCCGGGACTGCAGCTACTGTACATGTCGGAACTGCCGCTACTGTACATGCCGGGACTGCCGATACATGCCAGGACTGCAGCTACTATACATGTCGGATCTGCCGCTACTGTACATGCCGGGACTGCCGATACATGCCAGGACTGCCGCTACTGTACATGCCGGGACTGCTGCTACTGTACATGCCGGGACTGCAGCTACTGTACATGCCGGGACTGCCGCTACTGTACATGCCGGGACTGCCGATACATGCCAGGACTGCCGCTACTGTACATGCCGGGACTGCTGCTACTGTACATGCCGGGACTGCAGCTACTATACATGTCGGATCTGCCGCTACTGTACATGCCGGGACTGCCGATACATGCCAGGACTGCAGCTACTGTACATGCCAGGACTGCAGCTACTGTACATGCCAGGACTGCCGCTACTGTACATGCCGGGACTGCAGCTACTGTACATGTCGGAACTGCCGCTACTGTACATGCCGGGACTGCCGATACATGCCAGGACTGCAGCTACTATACATGTCGGATCTGCCGCTACTGTACATGCCGGGACTGCCGATACATGCCAGGACTGCAGCTACTGTACATGCCAGGACTGCAGCTACTGTACATGCCAGGACTGCCGCTACTGTACATGCCGGGACTGCAGCTACTGTACATGTCGGAACTGCCGCTACTGTACATGCCGGGACTGCCGATACATGCCAGGACTGCCGCTACTGTACATGCCGGGACTGCAGCTACTATACATGTCGGATCTGCCGCTACTGTACATGCCGGGACTGCAGCTACTATACATGTCGGATCTGCCGCTACTGTACATGCCAGGACTGCAGCTACTGTACATGCCAGGACTGCAGCTACTATACATGTCGGATCTGCCGCTACTGTACATGCCGGGACTGCAGCTACTATACATGTCGGATCTGCCGCTACTGTACATGCCAGGACTGCAGCTACTGTACATGCCAGGACTGCCGCTACTGTACATGCCGGGACTGCAGCTACTGTACATGTCGGAACTGCCGCTACTGTACATGCCGGGACTGCCGATACATGCCAGGACTGCAGCTACTATACATGTCGGATCTGCCGCTACTGTACATGCCGGGACTGCCGATACATGCCAGGACTGCAGCTACTGTACATGCCAGGACTGCAGCTACTGTACATGCCAGGACTGCCGCTACTGTACATGCCGGGACTGCAGCTACTGTACATGTCGGAACTGCCGCTACTGTACATGCCGGGACTGCCGATACATGCCAGGACTGCAGCTACTATACATGTCGGATCTGCCGCTACTGTACATGCCGGGACTGCCGATACATGCCAGGACTGCAGCTACTGTACATGCCGGGACTGCTGCTACTGTACATGCCGGGACTGCAGCTACTGTACATGCCGGGACTGCTGCTACTGTACATGCCGGGACTGCCGATACATGCCAGGACTGCCGCTACTGTACATGCCGGGACTGCTGCTACTGTACATGCCGGGACTGCAGCTACTATACATGTCGGATCTGCCGCTACTGTACATGCCGGGACTGCCGATACATGCCAGGACTGCAGCTACTGTACATGCCAGGACTGCAGCTACTGTACATGCCAGGACTGCCGCTACTGTACATGCCGGGACTGCAGCTACTGTACATGTCGGAACTGCCGCTACTGTACATGCCGGGACTGCCGATACATGCCAGAACTGCAGCTACTATACATGTCGGATCTGCCGCTACTGTACATGCCGGGACTGCCGATACATGCCAGGACTGCAGCTACTGTACATGCCAGGACTGCAGCTACTGTACATGCCAGGACTGCCGCTACTGTACATGCCGGGACTGCAGCTACTGTACATGTCGGAACTGCCGCTACTGTACATGCCGGGACTGCCGATACATGCCAGGACTGCAGCTACTATACATGTCGGATCTGCCGCTACTGTACATGCCGGGACTGCCGATACATGCCAGGACTGCCGCTACTGTACATGCCGGGACTGCTGCTACTGTACATGCCGGGACTGCAGCTACTGTACATGCCGGGACTGCTGCTACTGTACATGCCGGGACTGCCGATACATGCCAGGACTGCCGCTACTGTACATGCCGGGACTGCAGCTACTGTACATGCCGGGACTGCAGCTACTATACATGTCGGATCTGCCGCTACTGTACATGCCGGGACTGCCGATACATGCCAGGACTGCAGCTACTGTACATGCCAGGACTGCAGCTACTGTACATGCCAGGACTGCCGCTACTGTACATGCCGGGACTGCAGCTACTGTACATGTCGGAACTGCCGCTACTGTACATGCCGGGACTGCCGATACATGCCAGGACTGCAGCTACTATACATGTCGGATCTGCCGCTACTGTACATGCCGGGACTGCCGATACATGCCAGGACTGCAGCTACTGTACATGCCAGGACTGCAGCTACTGTACATGCCAGGACTGCCGCTACTGTACATGCCGGGACTGCAGCTACTGTACATGTCGGAACTGCCGCTACTGTACATGCCGGGACTGCTGATACATGCCAGGACTGCCGCTACTGTACATGCCGGGACTGCAGCTACTATACATGTCGGATCTGCCGCTACTGTACATGCCGGGACTGCCGATACATGCCAGGACTGCAGCTACTGTACATGCCAGGACTGCAGCTAGTGTTGTAAACACAAAAACTATTCATATGCTTTGTTTTAAAAAAATGTTTAAAAAACTATATCAGGGCCAAATATTACCTCCATACTGTTATTGAAGAAAACACACTATGTGTTTTCTTCCACCGCATAATGACACTATATACACTATATACAGACCAATATTAGCACCACACCATAACCGCCACATAATGACACTATACACTATATATACAGACCAATATTACCGCCATAGAGTGACCACCACATAATGACTCTATATACACTATATACAGACCAATATTACTGCCATACAGTGACCACCACATAATGACTCTATATACACTATATACAGACCAATATTACTGCCATACAGTGACCACCACCTAAGGACTGAATATCACCTTATTATTTTTCTCAATAAAATACACCGTATTATCTTATATACATAGGAGCTGCAGCCAATCAGCGGCCTCAGTGATCACCGGCAGCAATTACATAGGACTGATGAGGCCGGAGAATGGCTGCAGCTCCTATATACTGTACAGTCTATTCACTGCTACACCTCTGCTGGACAGGGGAGTCAGCAGTGCTCATATATATATATACACACACACACACACACACACACACACTATATATACACATACACACACACACACACACACATACACACACACACACACACACTATATATACACATACACACACACACACACACACACTATATATACACATACATACACACACACACACACACACACACTATATATACACATACATACACACACACACACACACACACTCACTATATATACACACACACACACACACACACACACACACACACACACACTCACTCACATCCATGAAAACACATTATACAGATCCAACCCATCCAGCCCCCACACCATACACATGACATGTAACACACACTACAGTCATCCCTCATACACACTACACACTACATACACAGTATACTTACTACCTCTAGCAGCATGCTGGGAGTAGTGGTGCATCCACACATGTCCATGCGGCAGCAGCAGCAGGCTGGGATCCTCACACTGCAGCCCTCTCCTCCATGTCCCGACTGCTGTAATATTACACCATGTGACACAGGGGAGGTCACATGGTGTAGTGAAGCTGGAGGGAGGGGGAGGGGGGAGCAGCACACCGGAGCAGAGCGTCCTGCAGCCTCCGTGTGACCCCTGATATCTGTAGCCGGGGATCATTCACAGACGCTGCAGGACGCTCCCACTGTGCTCCTGCCTGACACATTATGTCATTGCCGTAGGGGGCCCCCGGGGGATGGGGGCCCTAGGCAAGTGCCCTGTTTGCCCCCCCCTAACGCCGGCCATGCCCACATGTGGGCATAATGTGCCATATGGGCAGAGGCCAAGCCACCAAAGGGACAGAGCGCCATTTAGAGGCTGGAATGGAGGATGGAGGCCATGTCGCAATACAAAGCTCCTGTGCTGCCAGGACAGTAGAAACCCCCCACAAGTGACCCCATTCTGGAAACTACACCCCATAAGGAATCCAACAAGGGGTGCAGCGAGCATATGGACCCCACTGGTGACCGGCACTAATGTGGAACATGTGCCGTGAAAATAAAACATACAATTTTTTCATTTTCACATCCCAAATGTGGCCGTCACCAGGGGGCCATATCCCCGCTGCCCCCCTTCTTAGATTCCTTATGGGGTGTAGTTTCCAGAATGGGGTCACTTGTGGGGGGTTTCTACTGTCCTGGCCGCACAGAGGCTTTGTAATCATGGCCTCCTCTAATGGGAATGGCGGCCATACCTACTTAGCTGGGGAAAAGGGACAATTCTAATTTATTTGGGGGTATTAGGCCAATTATTAGTTTATAAGGTTGGAAATGACAGGTGTCCATCAAATTCAATCTGTGTTGATCCAGAGGAAGGCAAAAACCCCTCGTGAGGCAGACGACAGTAGCCTCATCACTGGGAAGGATTCGGGTGTCCCTTCCTTCATACACTCTAAGGGTACGTGCACACTGCGGAATGGCGAAGGATAACCCTCTGTGTATTCCGCAGCCGGCGGACTGATGGAGGCGCGCGTCTCCGCTCGTGTCACACTCCATTCTATGCACGGGCGGATTCCGCTCTCCGACCAATGTGTTCATTCTTTGGATGGACGATGGAATCCGCCTGTGCATAGAATGGAGTCTATGACACGGGTGGAGACACGCGCCCGCATCAGTCCGCCGGCGGGTGCCAGCTGCGTAATGCACAAAGGGTTATCCTCCTCCATTCCACAGTGTGCACCTACCCTAAATCTGTAAGTGTACCCTGAGGTACTCTCACAGAGTTTGTAGAATTTCACGCCATACCGTGATCTCTTATTGGGACGGTACTGGCGGAAAAGACGTGTCTGGGGGGCAGCGTACGCTACGCTACCCCCAGACATGTCACTGGATGATGAGGATGATGAGGATGAATGGAGGAAAGAAGGATCCCCCCCATTCATTCTCACTGGCTGTTTCGGTGTCGGAGGCAATAATAACGTATGCGTCCGCCACCGAAAACACCCTGGGGGCCATCTTTATACGGGGATTGGTATATGGGGTATGTAGTGGTGTAGTGGTGTAGTGTAAAACTTTATTCCATGTAGTGTGGTGTAATGTAGTGTAGTGTAGTGTTTTTTACGTGTTTTTTTGACAGTAAGAAAAAAATATCCCTACGCCAAGAAAGGAGCTGCTGATAAATGCCGCACTTATGTGCGGCACTTATCAGCAGACAGTGGCGGTAGGATATAGGGGGGGAAAACGCCCCTACGCCAAAAAGGAGGAATTGCTGATCAGCGGCGCACTTACGTGCGATGCTGATCAACACTCAGTGGCGTTAGGGCGCAAAAAAAATTCACTGATCAGCTGCTCGGGGGCAGTAGAGCGACGCTGCCGGAGATTGCCGAGACCCGCCGAACACGAGGACCCGAGCATTTCCGAAGATTTCCGACGCTGGACAACCGAACCCGGAAGTGAAGCGAAGAAGACGCGAGGACAGCGCGGACCGCAGATTTTCGCTCCGGACGCCCAGATCAGGTGAGTATGGTACACCTGCACCACACACACCTGTTCTGCACCCCTAAGCTACCTAGCTGAGGGGTGCAGAACCCGGCAAAACTGTGTTTTTACAGTATGATCGCCGTGATGGGCTAGCCGGTACTGGCCGGCCTATCACGGCGATCGTGGGGGTGGCATCGGCGCCATCTTTCTTGGGGACACTTATGGCGATTGGTGCTGTCTCGGACAGCACCAATCGCCATTGCTTTCCGGGTCACCGATGACCCGGAAAGCTGTTTTCAGCTGCTATATGCTGATCTGTATTGCATATAGCAGCGATCGTCGGCACGGGAGGGGTTAATCACCCCCTGTGCCGACGAGCAGAGATGGCCTGCTATACATTATAGCAGGCCATCTTCCCCGACCGCTGTGTGTGAACACACAGCGAGCGGGGAAACATCGGGCGTAAGTATACGCTCGTTTGCGCTAAAGCCCACCCTGGGGGGCGTATACTTACACCCGATGTCGTTAAGGGGTTAAGCCCACGACATTCCAGGACTGGAACGGAACCTGCCAGCAATATCACCGGCGGAAAGCCATGGAAAAGAAGTATGTGTACAGTCATGGCCAAAAGTTCTGAGAATGACACAAATCTTCTATTTCCCATGATCCTCTGCCCTCTGGTGTTTCTGTGTGTTTGTCAGATGTTTTTATCACATACAGAAATATAATTACAATCATATTCTGAGTAACAGAAACTTATACTGACAGATAGATGAGTGACTGCAGCAAGGCTATAATATTTGCAGTGTTGTCCCTTCTTCTTCAGGACCTCTGCAATTCTCCCCGGCTGCCCTCTGTGTGGTAGCGCTCACCTCAGCGCTCACCTCAGCGCTCACCTCGTCTTCTCCCAATAAGCTGTTCTCCAGATGTCCCAAACAATTGGAAAGGGGATTCATCAGAGACAATGACTTTCCCCCAGTCCTCAGCAGTCCGCTCCCTGGACCTTTCCCCCAGTCCTCAGCAGTCCCCTCCCTGGACCTTTCCCCCAGTCCACTCCCTGGACCTTTCCCCCAGTCCTCAGCAGTCCGCTCCCTGGACCTTTCCCCCAGTCCTCAGCAGTCCGCTCCCTGGACCTTTCCCCCAGTCCTCAGCAGTCCACTCTCTGGACCTTTCCCCCAGTCCTCAGCAGTCCGCTCCCTGGACCTTTCCCCCAGTCCTCAGCAGTCCACTCCCTGCACCTTTCCCCCAGTCCTCAGCAGTCCACTCCCTGGACCTTTCCCCCAGTCCTCAGCAGTCCACTCTCTGGACCTTTCCCCCAGTCCTCAGCAGTCCGCTCCCTGCACCTTTCCCCCAGTCCTCAGCAGTCCACTCCCTGGACCTTTCCCCCACTCCTCAGCAGTCCACTCCCTGGACCTTTCCCCAAGTCCACTCCCTGGACCTTTCCCCCAGTCCTCAGCAGTCCACTCCCTGGACCTTTCCCCCAGTCCTCAGCAGTCCCCTCCCTGGACCTTTCCCCCAGTCCTCAGCAGTCCACTCCCTGGACCTTTCCCCCACTCCTCAGCAGTCCGCTCCCTGGACCTTTCCCCCAGTCCTCAGCAGTCCCCTCCCTGGACCTTTCCCCCAGTCCACTCCCTGGACCTTTCCCCCAGTCCTCAGCAGTCCGCTCCCTGGACCTTTCCCATAGTCCTCAGCAGTCCGCTCCCTGGACCTTTCCCCCAGTCCTCAGCAGTCCACTCTCTGGACCTTTCCCCCAGTCCTCAGCAGTCCGCTCCCTGGACCTTTCCCCCAGTCCTCAGCAGTCCACTCCCTGCACCTTTCCCCCAGTCCTCAGCAGTCCACTCCCTGGACCTTTCCCCCAGTCCTCAGCAGTCCACTCTCTGGACCTTTCCCCCAGTCCTCAGCAGTCCGCTCCCTGCACCTTTCCCCCAGTCCTCAGCAGTCCACTCCCTGGACCTTTCCCCCACTCCTCAGCAGTCCACTCCCTGGACCTTTCCCCCAGTCCACTCCCTGGACCTTTCCCCCAGTCCTCAGCAGTCCACTCCCTGGACCTTTCCCCCAGTCCTCAGCAGTCCCCTCCCTGGACCTTTCCCCCAGTCCTCAGCAGTCCACTCCCTGGACCTTTCCCCCACTCCTCAGCAGTCCGCTCCCTGGACCTTTCCCCCAGTCCTCAGCAGTCCACTCCCTGGACCTTTCCCCCAGTCCACTCCCTGGACCTTTCCCCCAGTCCTCAGCAGTCCACTCCCTGGACCTTTCCCCCAGTCCTCAGCAGTCCACTCCCTGGACCTTTCCCCCAGTCCACTCCCTGGACCTTTCCCCCAGTCCTCAGCAGTCCACTCTCTGGACCTTTCCCCCAGTCCTCAGCAGTCCACTCCCTGGACCTTTCCCCCAGTCCTCAGCAGTCCACTCCCTGGACCTTTCCCCCCAGTCCTCTTCAGTCCGCTCCCTGTAGCTATTGCAGAATATCAGTCTGTCCCTGATGTTTTTCTGGAGAGAAGTGGCTTCTTTGCTGCCCTCCATGAGACCAGGCCTTGCTCCAAGAGTCTCCGCAGTCTCACAGTGCACAGTGCAGATGCCCTCACACCTGCCTGCTGCCATTCCTGACCAAGCTCTGCACTGCTGGTAGCCCCATCCCGCAGCTGACCACACTTCTAAGAGACAGTCCTGGTGCTTGCTGGTCTTTCTTGGGCGCCCTGGAGCCTTTTTGGCAACAATGGAACCTCTCTCCTTGAAGTTCTTGATGATGCGATGGATTGCTGACTGAGGTGCAATCTTTCTAGCTGCGATACTCTTCCCTGTTCGGCCATTTTTGTGCAGTGCAATGATGACTGCACGTGTTTCTTTAGAGATAACCATGGTAACAGAAGAGAAACAATGATGCCAAGCACCAGCCTTCCTTTTAAAGTGTCCAGTGGTGTCATTCTTACTTAATCATGACAGATTGATCTCCAGCCCTGTCCTCATCAACACCCACACCTGTGTTACTGGAGCGATCACTGAAACAATGTTAGCTGCTCCTTGTAAGGCTGCAATGATGGTGAAATGTGTTTTGGGGATAAAGTTCATTTCTAGGCAAATATTTACTGTGCAAGTAATTGCTGATAAGCCGATCCCTCTGTATAACATCCTGGGGTATATGATGCAAGGTGCCATTTTACAAACTGAAGCAGAAGACTTTGTAATCATTAATATTTGTGTCATTCTCAAAACTTTTGGCCATGACTGTAGAGTGTAAGCTCCTGTGTCTCCTCCTCCTCCTCATAGAGTGTAAGCTCCTGTGTCTCCTCCTCCTCCTCCTCCTCATAGAGTGTAAGCTCCTGTGTCTCCTCCTCCTCCTCATAGAGTGTAAGCTCCTGTGTCTCCTCCTCCTCCTCATAGAGTGTAAGCTCCTGTGTCTCCTCCTCCTCATAGAGTGTAAGCTCCTGTGTCTCCTCCCCCTCATAGAGTGTAAGCTCCTGTGTCTCCTCCTCCTCCTCATAGAGTGTAAGCTCCTGTGTCTCCTCCCCCTCATAGAGTGTAAGCTCCTGTGTCTCCTCCTCCTCCTCATAGAGTGTAAGCTCCTGTGTCTCCTCCTCCTCCTCATAGAGTGTAAGCTCCTGTGTCTCCCCCTCCTCCTCATAGAGTGTAAGCTCCTGTGTCTCCTCCTCCCCCTCATAGAGTGTAAGCTCCTGTGTCTCCTCCTCCTCCTCATAGAGTGTAAGCTCCTGTGTCTCCTCCTCCTCAGAGTGTAAGCTCCTGTGTCTCCTCCTCCTCCTCCTCATAGAGTGTAAGCTCCTGTGTCTCCTCCTCCTCATAGAGTGTAAGCTCCTGTGTCTCCTCCTCCTCCTCATAGAGTGTAAGCTCCTGTGTCTCCTCCTCCTCCTCATAGAGTGTAAGCTCCTGTGTCTCCTCCTCCTCCTCATAGAGTGTAAGCTCCTGTGTCTCCTCCTCCTCCTCATAGAGTGTAAGCTCCTGTGTCTCCTCCTCCTCCCCCTCATAGAGTGTAAGCTCCTGTGTCTCCTCCTCCCCCTCATAGAGTGTAAGCTCCTGTGTCTCCTCCTCCCCCTCATAGAGTATAAGCTCCTGTGTCTCCTCCTCCTCCTCATAGAGTGTAAGCTCCTGTGTCTCCTCCTCCTCCTCATAGAGTGTAAGCTCCTGTGTCTCCTCCTCCTCCTCATAGAGTGTAAGCTCCTGTGTCTCCTCCTCCTCCTCCTCATAGAGTATAAGCTCCTGTGTCTCCTCCTCCTCCTCATAGAGTGTAAGCTCCTGTGTCTCCTCCCCCTCATAGAGTGTAAGCTCCTGTGTCTCCTCCTCCTCCTCATAGAGTGTAAGCTCCTGTGTCTCCTCCTCCTCCTCATAGAGTGTAAGCTCCTGTGTCTCCTCCTCCTCAGAGTGTAAGCTCCTGTGTCTCCTCCTCCTCCTCCTCCTCATAGAGTGTAAGCTCCTGTGTCTCCTCCTCCTCATAGAGTGTAAGCTCCTGTGTCTCCTCCTCCTCCTCATAGAGTGTAAGCTCCTGTGTCTCCTCCTCCTCCTCATAGAGTGTAAGCTCCTGTGTCTCCTCCTCCTCCTCATAGAGTGTAAGCTCCTGTGTCTCCTCCTCCTCAGAGTGTAAGCTCCTGTGTCTCCTCCTCCTCCTCATAGAGTGTAAGCTCCTGTGTCTCCTCCTCCCCCTCATAGAGTGTAAGCTCCTGTGTCTCCTCCTCCTCATAGAGTGTAAGCTCCTGTGTCTCCTCCTCCTCCTCCTCATAGAGTGTAAGCTCCTGTGTCTCCTCCTCCCCCTCATAGAGTATAAGCTCCTGTGTCTCCTCCTCCTCCTCCTCATAGAGTATAAGCTCCTGTGTCTCCTCCTCCTCCTCCTCATAGAGTGTAAGCTCCTGTGTCTCCTCCTCCTCCTCATAGAGTGTATGCTCCTGTATCTCCTCCTCCTCCTCATAGAGTGTAAGCTCCTGTGTCTCCTCCTCCCCCTCATAGAGTGTAAGCTCCTGTGTCTCCTCCTCCTCCTCATAGAGTGTAAGCTCCTGTGTCTCCTCCTCCTCCCCCTCATAGAGTGTAAGCTCCTGTGTCTCCTCCTCCTCCTCATAGAGTGTAAGCTCCTGTGTCTCCTCCTCCTCCTCATAGAGTGTAAGCTCCTGTGTCTCCTCCTCCTCCTCATAGAGTGTAAGCTCCTGTGTCTCCTCCTCCTCCTCATAGAGTGTAAGCTCCTGTGTCTCCTCCTCCTCCCCCTCATAGAGTGTAAGCTCCTGTGTCTCCTCCTCCTCCTCATAGAGTGTAAGCTCCTGTGTCTCCTCCTCCTCCTCATAAAGTGTAAGCTCCTGTGTCTCCTCCTCCTCCTCATAGAGTGTAAGCTCCTGTGTCTCCTCCTCCTCCTCCTCCTCATAGAGTGTAAGCTCCTGTGTCTCCTCCTCCTCCTCCTCATAGAGTGTAAGCTCCTGTGTCTCCTCCTCCTCCTCCTCATAGAGTGTAAGCTCCTGTGTCTCCTCCTCCTCCTCCTCCTCATAGAGTGTAAGCTCCTGTGTCTCCTCCTCCTCCTCATAGAGTGTAAGCTCCTGTGTCTCCTCCTCCTCCTCCTCATAGAGTGTAAGCTCCTGTGTCTCCTCCTCCTCCTCCTCCTCATAGAGTGTAAGCTCCTGTGTCTCCTCCTCCTCCTCCTCCTCCTCCCCCTCATAGAGTGTAAGCTCCTGTGTCTCCTCCTCCTCCTCTTCCTCATAGAGTGTAAGCTCCTGTGTCTCCTCCTCCTCCTCATAGAGTGTAAGCTCCTGTGTCTCCTCCTCCTCCTCATAGAGTGTAAGCTCCTGTGTCTCCTCCTCCTCCTCCTCATAGAGTGTAAGCTCCTGTGTCTCCTCCTCCTCCTCCTCATAGAGTGTAAGCTCCTGTGTCTTCTCCTCCTCCTCATAGAGTGTAAGCTCCTGTGTCTCCTCCTCCCCCTCATAGAGTGTAAGCTCCTGTGTCTCCTCCTCCTCCTCATAGAGTGTAAGCTCCTGTGTCTCCTCCTCCTCATAGAGTGTAAGCTCCTGTGTCTCCTCCTCCTCCTCATAGAGTGTAAGCTCCTGTGTCTCCTCCTCCTCCTCATAGAGTGTAAGCTCCTGTGTCTCCTCCTCCTCCCCCTCATAGAGTGTAAGCTCCTGTGTCTCCTCCTCCTCCTCATAGAGTGTAAGCTCCTGTGTCTCCTCCTCCTCCTTATAGAGTGTAAGCTCCTGTGTCTCCTCCTCCCCCTCATAGAGTGTAAGCTCCTGTGTCTCCTCCTCCTCCTCCTCATAGAGTGTAAGCTCCTGTGTCTCCTCCTCCTCCTCCTCATAGAGTGTAAGCTCCTGTGTCTCCTCCTCCCCCTCATAGAGTGTAAGCTCCTGTGTCTCCTCCTCCTCCCCCTCATAGAGTGTAAGCTCCTGTGTCTCCTCCTCCTCATAGAGTGTAAGCTCCTGTATCTCCTCCTCCTCCTCATAGAGTGTAAGCTCCTGTGTCTCCTCCTCCTCCTCATAGAGTGTAAGCTCCTGTGTCTCCTCCTCCCCCTCATAGAGTGTAAGCTCCTGTGTCTCCTCCTCCTCATAGAGTGTAAGCTCCTGTGTCTCCTCCTCCCCCTCATATAGTATAAGCTCCTGTGTCTCCTCCTCCTCCTCATAGAGTGTAAGCTCCTGTGTCTCCTCCTCCTCATAGAGTGTAAGCTCCTGTGTCTCCTCCTCCTCCTCATAGAGTGTAAGCTCCTGTGTCTCCTCCTCCCCCTCATAGAGTGTAAGCTCCTGTGTCTCCTCCTCCTCCTCCTCCTCATAGAGTGTAAGCTCCTGTGTCTCCTCCTCCTCCTCCCCCTCATAGAGTGTAAGCTCCTGTGTCTCCTCCTCCTCCTCATAGAATGTAAGCTCCTGTGTCTCCTCCTCCTCATAGAGTGTAAGCTCCTGTGTCTCCTCCTCCTCCTCATAGAGTGTAAGCTCCTGTGTCTCCTCCTCCTCCTCCTCCTCCTCCTAGAGTGTAAGCTCCTGTGTCTCCTCCTCCTCCTCATAGAATGTAAGCTCCTGTGTCTCCTCCTCCTCCTCCTCATAGAGTGTAAGCTCCTGTGTCTCCTCCTCCTCATAGAGTGTAAGCTCCTGTGTCTCCTCCTCCTCCTCCTCATAGAGTGTAAGTTCCTGTGTCTCCTCCTCCTCCTCATAGAGTGTAAGCTCCTGTGTCTCCTCCTCCTCCTCCTCATAGAGTGTAAGCTCCTGTGTCTCCTCCTCCTCTTCCCCCTCATAGAGTGTAAGCTCCTGTGTCTCCTCCTCCTCCTCATAGAGTGTAAGCTCCTGTGTCTCCTCCTCCTCATAGAGTGTAAGCTCCTGTGTCTCCTCCTCCTCCTCCTCATAGAGTGTAAGCTCCTGTGTCTCCTCCTCCTCCTCATAGAGTGTAAGCTCCTGTGTCTCCTCCTCCTCCTCCCCCTCATAGAGTGTAAGCTCCTGTGTCTCCTCCTCCTCCTCATAGAGTGTAAGCTCCTGTGTCTCCTCCTCCTCATAGAGTGTAAGCTCCTGTGTCTCCTCCTCCTCCTCATAGAGTGTAAGCTCCTGTGTCTCCTCCTCCTCCTCATAGAGTGTAAGCTCTTGTGTCTCCTCCTCCTCCCCCTCATAGAGTGTAAGCTCCTGTGTCTCCTCCTCCTCCTCATAGAGTGTAAGCTCCTGTGTCTCCTCCTCCTCCTTATAGAGTGTAAGCTCCTGTGTCTCCTCCTCCCCCTCATAGAGTGTAAGCTCCTGTGTCTCCTCCTCCTCATAGAGTGTAAGCTCCTGTGTCTCCTCCTCCTCCTCAGAGTGTAAGCTCCTGTGTCTCCTCCTCCTTCTCCTCATAGAGTGTAAGCTCCTGTCTCCTCCTCCTCCTCATAGAGTGTAAGCTCCTGTGTCTCCTCCTCCTCCTCATAGAGTGTAAGCTCCTGTGTCTCCTCCTCCTCCTCATAGAGTGTAAGCTCCTGTGTCTCCTCCCCCTCATAGAGTGTAAGCTCCTGTGTCTCCTCCTTCCCCTCATAGAGTGTAAGCTCCTGTGTCTCCTCCTCCCCCTTATAGAGTGTAAGCTCCTGTGTCTCCTCCTCCCCCTCATAGAGTGTAAGCTCCTGTGTCTCCTCCTCCTCATAGAGTGTAAGCTCCTGTGTCTCCTCCTCCTCATAGAGTGTAAGCTCCTGTGTCTCCTCCTCCTCCTCCTCCTCCTCATAGAGTATAAGCTCCTGTGTCTCCTCCTCCTCCTCATAGAGTGTAAGCTCCTGTGTCTCCTCCTCCTCCTCATAGAGTGTAAGCTCCTGTGTCTCCTCCTCCTCCTCATAGAGTGTAAGCTCCTGTGTCTCCCCCTCCTCCTCATAGAGTGTAAGCTCCTGTGTCTCCTCCTCCCCCTCATAGAGTGTAAGTGTAATGTCAGGAGGGGTAGAGGGTGAGTGCAGCCCTGGAACTAAACCCCCCTGCTGTCCCTACCTAATTGACGACCACCCTAAACAGTGGCCCCCAACTGGGCGACAGTCCCTTCCTAAGATATTGTGAGGGATAGGGAAAAGGACAGAACTAACAAAGTCAGACTAGCCAGGTCAAACCAGGAGAACACGCCAGGAACAAAATCACAAAACAGAGACAAAGTCAGATATCAAGCCGAGGTCAGAGAGTCCAGGAGAAGCACGTCAAAAACCAAATCACAGAGACAAAGGGAAATCCAAGGTACAGGCAGAGGTCAGTAGAACAACAGGTATCAGCAGGTAGATAAATGCTAGTGAGGCTTTGAAACCAATTCACAGGCAACTCCCATAAGCAGCTGAAGCCTTATATATATATATAGAGCCTCTCAGGGAGACCAGATCAAGGAGATCTGAAAGACTGGGACCGGATTTGACTGACCCGGGGCCTCAATCTCCTGACAGCATTCACACTCTGCACAGCATGTGGATAAATGGACCGGCGTTTCCCTATGCCCGCTACCCTCACAGCCCGGGGAAGCAGCGCTGATATGTCAGGTGAGGGTGGCGCTGCCACGGGCGAAGGCAAGTTTGTTACATTACCCCCCCTTTTACGAGGGGCCACCGGACCCTTACTAAATGGACCTGGTTTGGAAGGGTTGAGTCTATGAAACCTTTTTATCAGGGCGTCAGCATGAATAGACCTGGCTGAAACCCACGACCTCTCCTCAGGTCCATAACCCTTCCAATGAACCAAGTATTGAAGTACTCCCCGAGACCTTCTAGAATCTAAAATTTTGGAGACCTCATATTCCAGTTCCCCTAGAACTTCTATTGGAACAGGAGGGCTCCGGGAAGACACAGGAGAAGGAACATATTTTTTTAGCAGAGACTTATGAAACACATCATGAATCTTGAATGAGTCAGGCAATTTCAAACGGAAGGAGACAGGATTAATAATGTCAGCAATTTCATAAGGACCAATAAACCTCGGAGCCAACTTCCCAGAGGGTACCTTAAGATGTATATTCCTGGTTGACAACCAGACCTTGTCTCCTATAACATAACTGGGACCAGCAGACCTTTTCTTATCAGCGACTAGTTTCTGTTTATTCTGGGATTTTTGCAGGTTCTTCTGAGCCCAGGCTGTGCACAGCTCATTAGTTTTTATCTCAACTTCTGGATTTTCTGATAAAGAAGAAGAGAAGGAGGAGTTACGAGGATGATACCCATAGTTGCAGAAAAAGGGTGAAGTACCGATTGACGAGTGAAAATGATTATTTAAGGCAAATTCAGCAAGTGGCAGAAATGACACCCATTTTTCTTGGTTATCTGCCACAAAACACCTTAAATACTGTTCCAGGTTCTGGTTTTGTCTCTCAGTTTGTCCGTTGCTCTCAGGATGGAAAGCAGAGGAGAAAGAGAGCTGGGTACCCAATTTAGAACAAAAGGCCTTCCAAAACCGAGAGACAAATTGGACCCCACGATCTGACACAATATTCTCAGGTATACCATGCAGTTTAACAATATGCAGAATAAACAGTTCAGACAATTTCTTGGCATTAGGTAGTTGTGACAAAGGAATAAAGTGTGTCATTTTACTAAACCTATCCACTACTACCCAAACCACTGACTTGCCTTCAGACAGGGGCAAATCAGTGATAAAATCCATGGATAGATGTGTCCATGGTCTTTTGGGTATAGGTAGTGGACAGAGTCTTCCAGCAGGAAGAGTACGAGGAGTCTTGGATCTAGCACAGGTTTCACAAGAAGTAACATATGAAGTGATGTCTCGAGCTATAGTAGGCCACCAATAGTAACGAGACACAAGTTTTTTTGTACCAACCACCCCTGGATGACCACTAAGGATAGAGTCATGGTATTCACTCAGAAGTTGCAATCTTAAGTTTGGAGGCACAAACAATTTCCCCTGAGGAAGAGATAATGGAGCCATATCTTGTCTTAATGAAATACTAGATGCCAGGTCAGGGGAAACAGCAGAGATAATAACCCCAGGGGGTAAAATAGGCTCAGGGTCAGGATCAGAGGGGTGGTTGCCCAGGAAGCTTCGCGACAAGGCATCAGCCTTCACATTCTTGGAACCTGGCCTGAAAGTAACAACAAAATCAAAACGAGTGAAAAATAGTGCCCATCTGGCCTGGCGTGGATTCAATCGCTTTGCAGATTCCAGGTATGTTAAATTCTTATGATCAGTTAAGACAGTTACCTGGTGACATGCACCTTCTAAGAAGTGGCGCCATTCCTCGAATGCCCACTTAATCGCCAGTAACTCTCTATTACCCACATCATAATTTCGTTCAGCAACAGAGAATTTTCTAGAAAAGAAAGCACAAGGACGTAAATTTGTGAAAGTAGTGGGGCCTTGGGACAGGACTGCCCCAACACCAGATTCTGATGCATCAACCTCTACAATAAAAGGCTTGGATTGATCTGGTTGGACCAAGACAGGAGCCTGTATAAAACACTGTTTCAGTGTCTCAAAGGCAGAACAGCAACCTGGCTCCAATTTTCAACATCTGCCCCTTTTCTGGTTAAATCTGTCAATGGCTTGGCAATTACAGAAAAGTTTTTAATAAACTTACGATAATAATTTGCAAACCCTAAAAATCGCTGTAGGGCTTTTAACGATGTGGGTCTTACCCAGTCGGTAATAGCCCTGACTTTTTCGGGGTCCATGCAAAACTTATCAGGGGTCAGAACATACCCAAGGAATTGAATCTCCTGGACCCCAAACACACATTTCTCTAGTTTAGCATACAAATGGTTCTCTCTAAGGACCTTAAGAACATGCCTGAGATGTTGAATATGGGAGGATTTATCTTTAGAAAAAATCAGTATGTCATCCAAGTAGACAACCATAAACTGACCAACGCAGTCTCTGAACAGGTCATTCACAAAATTTTGAAAAACAGCAGGAGCATTACTGAGACCAAATGGCATAACTAAATACTCATAATGTCCTTCTGGGGTATTAAAGGCCGTTTTCCACTCATCCCCTTCTCTTATTCGGATGAGATTGTAGGCACCTCTCAAATCTAGTTTAGAGAACCACTTGGCTCCCAAGATCTGATTGAACAAGTCTGGAATCAAAGGAAGAGGATACTGGTTCTTAACTGTAATTTTATTTAAACCACGATAATCTATGCATGGACGAAGACCACCATCTTTCTTTTTAACAAAGAAGAAACCAGCTCCTAGAGGTGAGACAGAGGGCCGGATATGCCCCTTTTCAAGACTTTCATTAACATAATCTTTTAGGGATTGCCTCTCTGGCCCAGAAAGATTATATATTCTTCCCTTTGGGTACCTGGTGCCAGGAAGCAGTTCAATTGCACAATCGTAAGGACGGTGAGGGGGAAGAACATTAACTCCAGTTTCTGAAAAAACATCAGCAAAATCAACAATGTAATCAGGTATTTCCTTCTCTCCATTGCAGAGATTGGTTAGACATACAGAAAAGCATTGGTCAAAACATCCAGACCCCCACTTAATCAATTCTCCATCGGTCCAGTTAAATTCCGGATTATGCAGTTCTAACCAGGGTAACCCCAGAATAATTTCAGAGGAAAGACCTTCCATAACATAAAATGAACAATATTCATAATGCAGTAACCCCACCTGTAACAAGATCTTAGGGGTACAGTGGCGGACTGAACCAGTCCCTAAAGGAGTACCATCTACCCCTCTCAACTTTAAAGGGTTAAGCAAGGACACCAAGGGCAACCCCAATTGTGGAGCGACCTTTAAATCAAGAAGATTAGCTGCAGCTCCACTGTCAACTAATGCAGACCCACAAACAGAGTTATTTTCAAAACTAAGCGAAACTGGCAACAGAATTTTTTTTGATACAGTGGGAAATACCTCTTTGCCTATATGGCCTTCCCTGTGACCACCTAGGCCTTGTAGTTCTTCAGCTTGCTGACGTTTGGGACATTCTTGTATGTAGTGACAAGCAGATCCACAGTAATAGCAAAGCCCTTTCTCTCTGCGGATTTCTCGCCGGGCAGCAGGAGACAGAACCATTCCAACTTGCATGGGTTCCACCTCCACTTGTGGCACAGTCTCAGAGCTGGAAAGTGAGGCTATTGTGGACTGCTTTTCTCTCCTGCGTTGCTGCAAGCGTCGGTCCAGTCTAACAGCTAAAGTCATGGCTGCTTCTAATGTCTCAGGATGAGGGTAACACGCCAACATATCTTTCAACTGGTCAGACAATCCTTGGTTAACCTGCCAAGTGCTGGATCATTCCAACCAGAAGCTACACACCACTTTCTAAATTCTGCACAATACTCTTCAACAGGTCTGAAGCCCTGACGCAAAAACTGAAGCTTAGATTCTGCTAAAGCTGCCCGATCTGGTTCATCATACAGTATCCCTAGGGCTGAAAAGAACTCATCCACCGTACGTAACTCCAGTGCCTCAGGGGGGAGGGAAAATGCCCACTCTTGAGGGTCTCCTCTGAGCAGGGACATAATGATCCCTACTTGCTGACTTTCTGAACCAGATGATAGGGGTCTGAGTCTGAAGTAAAGCTTGCAACTCTCTCTAAAGACAACAAAAAGCTTTCTGTCTCCAGAAAAAGTGTCTGGCATCTTAATCTTTGGCTCAGTAAAGCCTGAGGCCACTGCCTGAACTGGAGTAGTCTCCTTTAAATGCACTCTTTCCACCAGGTCCTGCACTGACTGAGTCAAGTGTTGTATCTGAGCTTCCATGCAGTCCATGGTGGAAATATATAAGGCCTGTGAATCTGTAATGTCAGCAGGGGTAGAGGGTGAGTGCAGCCCTGGAACTAAACCCCCCTGCTGTCCCTACCTAATTGACGACCACCCTAAACAGTGGCCCCCAACTGGGCGACAGTCCCTTCCTAAGATATTGTGAGGGATAGGGAAAAGGACAGAACTAACAAAGTCAGACTAGCCAGGTCAAACCAGGAGAACACGCCAGGAACAAAATCACAAAACAGAGACAAAGTCAGATATCAAGCCGAGGTCAGAGAGTCCAGGAGAAGCACGTCAAAAACCAAATCACAGAGACAAAGGGAAATCCAAGGTACAGGCAGAGGTCAGTAGAACAACAGGTATCAGCAGGTAGATAAATGCTAGTGAGGCTTTGAAACCAATTCACAGGCAACTCCCATAAGCAGCTGAAGCCTTATATATATATATAGAGCCTCTCAGGGAGACCAGATCAAGGAGATCTGAAAGACTGGGACCGGATTTGACTGACCCGGGGCCTCAATCTCCTGACAGCATTCACACTCTGCACAGCATGTGGATAAATGGACCGGCGTTTCCCTATGCCCGCTACCCTCGCAGCCCGGGGAAGCAGCGCTGATATGTCAGGTGAGGGTGGCGCTGCCACGGGCGAAGGCAAGTTTGTTACAGTAAGCTCCTGTGTCTCCTCCTCCCCCTCATAGAGTGTAAGCTCCTGTGTCTCCTCCCCCTCATAGAGTGTAAGCTCCTGTGTCTCCTCCTCCTCCTCATAGAGTGTAAGCTCCTGTGTCTCCTCCTCCTCCTCATAGAGTGTAAGCTCCTGTGTCTCCTCCCCCTCATAGAGTGTAAGCTCCTGTGTCTCCTCCTCCTCCTCATAGAGTGTAAGCTCCTGTGTCTCCTCCTCCTCCTCATAGAGTGTAAGCTCCTGTGTCTCCTCCTCCTCATAGAGTGTAAGCTCCTGTGTCTCCTCCTCCTCCTCTTCCTCATAGAGTGTAAGCTCCTGTGTCTCCTCCTCCTCATAGAGTGTAAGCTCCTGTGTCTCCTCCTCCTCATAGAGTGTAAGCTCCTGTGTCTCCTCCTCCTCATAGAGTGTAAGCTCCTGTGTCTCCTCCTCCTCCTCTTCCTCATAGAGTGTAAGCTCCTGTGTCTCCTCCTCCTCCTCATAGAGTGTAAGCTCCTGTGTCTCCTCCTCCTCCTCCTCATAGAGTGTAAGCTCCTGTGTCTCCTCCTCCCCCTCATAGAGTGTAAGCTCCTGTGTCTCCTCCTCCTCCTCATAGAGTGTAAGCTCCTGTGTCTCCTCCTCCCCCACATAGAGTGTAAGCTCCTGTGTCTCCTCCTCCTCCTCCTCCTCCTCCTCATAGAGTGTAAGCTCCTGTGTCTCCTCCTCCTCCTCATAGAGTGTAAGCTCCTGTGTCTCCTCCTCCCCCTCATAGAGTGTAAGCTCCTGTGTCTCCTCCTCCTCCTCCTCATAGAGTGTAAGCTCCTGTGTCTCCTCCTCCTCCTCTTCCTCATAGAGTGTAAGCTCCTGTGTCTCCTCCTCCTCCTCATAGAGTGTAAGCTCCTGTGTCTCCTCCTCCTCCTCCTCATAGAGTGTAAGCTCCTGTGTCTCCTCCTCCTCCTCCTCATAGAGTGTAAGCTCCTGTGTCTCCTCCTCCTCCTCATAGAGTGTAAGCTCCTGTGTCTCCTCCTCCTCCCCCTCATAGAGTGTAAGCTCCTGTGTCTCCTCCTCCTCCTCTTCCTCATAGAGTGTAAGCTCCTGTGTCTCCTCCTCCTCCTCATAGAGTGTAAGCTCCTGTGTCTCCTCCTCCTCCTCATAGAGTGTAAGCTCCTGTGTCTCCTCCTCCTCCCCCTCATAGAGTGTAAGCTCCTGTGTCTCCTCCTCCTCCTCCCCCTCATAGAGTGTAAGCTCCTGTGTCTCCTCCTCCTCCTCATAGAGTGTAAGCTCCTGTGTCTCCTCCTCCTCATAGAGTGTAAGCTCCTGTGTCTCCTCCTCCTCCTCATAGAGTGTAAGCTCCTGTGTCTCCTCCTCCTCCCCCTCATAGAGTGTAAGCTCCTGTGTCTCCTCCTCCTCCTCCCCCTCATAGAGTGTAAGCTCCTGTGTCTCCTCCTCCTCCTCATAGAGTGTAAGCTCCTGTGTCTCCTCCTCCTCATAGAGTGTAAGCTCCTGTGTCTCCTCCTCCTCCTCTTCCTCATAGAGTGTAAGCTCCTGTGTCTCCTCCTCCTCCTCATAGAGTGTAAGCTCCTGTGTCTTCTTCTCCTCATAGAGTGTAAGCTCCTGTGTCTCCTCCTTCTCCTCATAGAGTGTAAGCTCCTGTGTCTCCTCCTCCTCCTCATAGAGTGTAAGCTCCTGTGTCTCCTCCTCCTCCTCATAGAGTGTAAGCTCCTGTGTCTCCTCCTCCTCCTCTTCCTCATAGAGTGTAAGCTCCTGTGTCTCCTCCTTCTCCTCATAGAGTGTAAGCTCCTGTGTCTCCTCCTCCTCCTCATAGAGTGTAAGCTCCTGTGTCTCCTCCTCCTCCTCATAGAGTGTAAGCTCCTGTGTCTCCTCCTCCTCCTCTTCCTCATAGAGTGTAAGCTCCTGTGTCTCCTCCTTCTCCTCATAGAGTGTAAGCTCCTGTGTCTCCTCCTCCTCCTCCTCATAGAGTGTAAGCTCCTGTGTCTCCTCCTCCCCCTCATAGAGTGTAAGCTCCTGTGTCTCCTCCTCCCCCTCATAGAGTGTAAGCTCCTGTGTCTCCTCCTCCCTCATAGAGTGTAAGCTCCTGTGTCTCTCCTCCTCCTCATAGAGTGTAAGCTCCTGTGTCTCCTCCTCCTCCTCATAGAGTGTAAGCTCCTGTGTCCTCCTCCTCCTCATAGAGTGTAAGCTCCTGTGTCTTCCTCCTCCTCCTCATAGAGTGTAAGCTCCTGTGTCTCCTCCTCCCCCTCATAGAGTGTAAGCTCCTGTGTCCTCCTCCTCCTCATAGAGTGTAAGCTCCTGTGTCTCCTCCTCCTCCTCATAGAGTGTAAGCTCCTGTGTCTCCTCCTCCCCCTCATAGAGTGTAAGCTCCTGTGTCTCCTCCTCCTCATAGAGTGTAAGCTCCTGTGTCTCCTCCTCCTCCTCATAGAGTGTAAGCTCCTGTGTCTCCTCCTCCTCCTCATAGAGTGTAAGCTCCTGTGTCTCCTCCTCCTCCTTATAGAGTGTAAGCTCCTGTGTCTCCTCCTCCTCCTCATAGAGTGTAAGCTCCTGTGTCTCCTCCTCCTCCTTATAGAGTGTAAGCTCCTGTGTCTCCTCCTCCCCCTCATAGAGTGTAAGCTCCTGTGTCTCCTCCTCCTTCTCCTCATAGAGTGTAAGCTCCTGTGTCTCCTCCTCCTCCTCCTCCTCCCCCTCATAGAGTGTAAGCTCCTGTGTCTCCTCCTCCCCCTCATAGAGTGTAAGCTCCTGTGTCTCCTCCTCCCCCTCATAGATTGTAAGCTCCTGTGTCTCCTCCTCCCCCTCATAGAGTGTAAGCTCCTGTGTCTCCTCCTCCTCCTCCTCCTCCTCATAGAGTGTAAGCTCCTGTGTCTCCTCCTCCTCATAGAGTGTAAGCTCCTGTGTCTCCTCCTCCTCCTCATAGAGTGTAAGCTCCTGTGTCTCCTCCTCCTCCTCATAGAGTGTAAGCTCCTGTGTCTCCTCCTCCTCCTCATAGAGTGTAAGCTCCTGTGTCTCCTCCTCCTCCTCATAGAGTGTAAGCTCCTGTGGCTCCTCCTCCTCCTCCTCATAGAGTGTAAGCTCCTGTGTCTCCTCCTCCTCATAGAGTGTAAGCTCCTGTGTCTCCTCCTCCTCCTCATAGAGTATAATCTCCTGTGGCTCCTCCTCCTCCTCCTCATAGAGTGTAAGCTCCTGGGTCTCCTCCTCCTCCTCCCCCTCATAGAGTGTAAGCTCCTGTGTCTCCTCCTCCTCCTCCTCCTCCTCCTCATAGAGTGTAAGCTCCTGTGTCTCCTCCTCCTCATAGAGTGTAAGCTCCTGTGTCTCCTCCTCCTCCTCATAGCGTGTAAGCTCCTGTGTCTCCTCCTCCTTCTCCTCATAGAGTGTAAGCTCCTGTGTCTCCTCCTCCTCCTCATAGCGTGTAAGCTCCTGTGTCTCCTCCTTCTCATAGAGTGTAAGCTCCTGTGTCTCCTCCTCCTCCTCATAGAGTGTAAGCTCCTGTGTCTCCTCCTCCTCCTCATAGAGTGTAAGCTCCTGTGTCTCCTCCTCCTCATAGAGTGTAAGCTCCTGTGTCTCCTCCTCCTCCTCATAGAGTGTAAGCTCCTGTGTCTCCTCCTCCTCCTCCTCATAGAGTGTAAGCTCCTGTGTCTCCTCCTCCCCCTCATAGAGTGTAAGCTCCTGTGTCTCCTCCTCCTCCTCATAGAGTGTAAGCTCCTGTGTCTCCTCCTCCTCCTCATAGAGTGTAAGCTCCTGTGTCTCCTCCTCCTCCTCCTCAGAGTGTAAGCTCCTGTGTCTCCTCCTCCTCATAGAGTGTAAGCTCCTGTGTCTCCTCCTCCTCCTCATAGAGTGTAAGCTCCTGTGTCTCCTCCTCCTCCTCATAGAGTGTAAGCTCCTGTGTCTCCTCCTACTCATAGAGTGTAAGCTCCTGTCTCCTCCTCCTCCTCATAGAGTGTGAGCTCTTGTGTCTCCTCCTCCTCCTCATAGAGTGTAAGCTCCTGTGTCTCCTCCTCCTCCTCCTCCTCATAGAGTGTAAGCTCCTGGGTTTCCTCCTCCTCCTCCCCCTCATAGAGTGTAAACTCCTGTGTCTCCTCCTCCTCCTCCTCATAGAGTGTAAGCTCCTGTGTCTCCTCCTCCTCCTCATAGAGTGTAAGCTCCTGTGTCTCCTCCTCCTCCTCATAAAGTGTAAGCTCCTGTGTCTCCTCCTCCTCCTCATAGAGTGTAAGCTCCTGTGTCTCCTCCTCCTCCTCATAGAGTATAAGCTCCTGTGTCTCCTCCTCCTCCTCATAGAGTGTAAGCTCCTGTGTCTCCTCCTCCTTATAGAGTGTAAGCTCCTGTGTCTCCTCCTCCTCCTCATAGAGTGTAAGCTCCTGTGTCTCCTCCTCCTCCTCATAGGGTGTAAGCTCCTGGGTCTCCTCCTCCTCCTCCTCATAGAGTGTAAGCTCCTGTGTCTCCTCCTCCTCCTCATAAAGTGTAAGCTCCTGTGTCTCCTCCTCCTCATAGAGTGTAAGCTCCTGTGTCTCCTCCTCCTCCTCATAGAGTGTAAGATCCTGTGTCTCCTCCTCCCCCTCATATAGTATAAGCTCCTGTGTCTCCTCCTCCTCCTCATAGAGTGTAAGCTCCTGTGTCTCCTCCTCCTCCTCATAGAGTGTAAGCTCCTGTGTCTCCTCCTCCCCCTCATATAGTATAAGCTCCTGTGTCTCCTCCTCCTCCTCATAGAGTGTAAGCTCCTGTGTCTCCTCCTCCTCCTCATAGAGTGTAAGCTCCTGTGTCTCCTCCTCCTCCTCATAGAGTGTAAGCTCCTGTGTCTCCTCCTCCTCCTCATAGAGTGTAAGCTCCTGTGTCTCCTCCTCCTCCTCATAGAGTGTAAGCTCCTGTGTCTCCTCCTCCTCCTCATAGAGTGTAAGCTCCTGTGTCTCCTCCTCCTCCTCATAGAGTGTAAGCTCCTGTGTCTCCTCCTCCTCAGAGTGTAAGCTCCTGTGTCTCCTCCTCCCCCTCATAGAGTGTAAGCTCCTGTGTCTCCTCCTCCTCATAGAGTGTAAGCTCCTGTGTCTCCTCCTCCCCCTCATAGAGTGTAAGCTCCTGTGTCTCCTCCTCCTCCTCCTCATAGAGTGTAAGCTCCTATGTCTCCTCCTCCTCCTCATAGAGTGTAAGCTCCTGTGTCTCCTCCTCCTCATAGAGTGTAAGCTCCTGTGTCTCCTCCTCCTCATAGAGTGTAAGCTCCTGTCTCCTCCTCCTCCTCCCCCTCATAGAGTATAAGCTCCTGTGTCTCCTCCTCCTCCTCATAGAGTGTAAGCTCCTGTGTCTCCTCCTCCTCCTCATAGAGTGTAAGCTCCTGTGTCTCCTCCTCCCCCTCATATAGTATAAGCTCCTGTGTCTCCTCCTCCTCCTCATAGAGTGTAAGCTCCTGTGTCTCCTCCTCCTCCTCATAGAGTGTAAGCTCCTGTGTCTCCTCCTCCTCCTCATAGAGTGTAAGCTCCTGTGTCTCCTCCTCCTCCTCATAGAGTGTAAGCTCCTGTGTCTCCTCCTCCTCCTCATAGAGTGTAAGCTCCTGTGTCTCCTCCTCCTCCTCCTCATAGAGTGTAAGCTCCTGTGTCTCCTCCTCCTCCTCATAGAGTGTAAGCTCCTGTGTCTCCTCCTCCTCAGAGTGTAAGCTCCTGTGTCTCCTCCTCCTCCCCCTCATAGAGTGTAAGCTCCTGTGTCTCCTCCTCCTCATAGAGTGTAAGCTCCTGTGTCTCCTCCTCCCCCCTCATAGAGTGTAAGCTCCTGTGTCTCCTCCTCCTCCTCCTCATAGAGTGTAAGCTCCTATGTCTCCTCCTCCTCCTCATAGAGTGTAAGCTCCTGTGTCTCCTCCTCCTCCTCATAGAGTGTAAGCTCCTGTGTCTCCTCCTCCTCCTCATAGAGTGTAAGCTCCTGTCTCCTCCTCCTCCTCCCCCTCATAGAGTATAAGCTCCTGTGTCTCCTCCTCCTCCTCATAGAGTGTAAGCTCCTGTGTCTCCTCCTCCTCCCCATAGAGTTTAAGCTCCTGTGTCTCCTCCTCCTCCTCCTCCCCCTCATAGAGTATAAGCTCCTGTGTCTCCTCCTCCTCCTCATAGAGTGTAAGCTCCTGTGTCTCCTCCTCCTCCTCATAGAGTGTAAGCTCCTGTGTCTCCTCCTCCTCCTCATAGAGTGTAAGCTCCTGTGTCTCCTCCTCCTCCTCCTCATAGAGTGTAAGCTCCTGTGTCTCCTCCTCCTCCTCATAGAGTGTAAGCTCCTGTGTCTCCTCCTCCTCCTCCTCATAGAGTGTAAGCTCCTGTGTCTCCTCCTCCTCCTCATAGAGTGTAAGCTCCTGTGTCTCCTCCTCCTCCCCCCCCTCATAGAGTGTAAGCTCCTGTGTCTCCTCCTCCTCCTCATAGAGTGTAAGCTCCTGTGTCTCCTCCTCCTCCTCATAGAGTGTAAGCTCCTGTGTCTCCTCCTCCTCCTCCTCCTCATAGAGTGTAAGCTCCTGTGTCTCCTCCTCCCCCTCATAGAGTGTAAGCTCCTGTGTCTCCTCCTCCTCATAGAGTGTAAGCTCCTGTGTCTCCTCCTCCTCCTCATAGAGTGTAAGCTCCTGTGTCTCCTCCTCCTCATAGAGTGTAAGCTCCTGTGTCTCCTCCTCCTCCTCATAGAGTGTAAGCTCCTGTGTCTCCTCCTCCTCCTCATAAAGTGTAAGCTCCTGTGTCTCCTCCTCCTCCTCATAGAGTGTAAGCTCCTGTGTCTCCTCCTCCTCCTCATAGAGTGTAAGCTCCTGTGTCTCCTCCTCCTCATAGAGTGTAAGCTCCTGTGTCTCCTCCTCCTCAGAGTGTAAGCTCCTGTGTCTCCTCCTCCTCCTCCTCATCATAGAGTGTAAGCTCCTGTGTCTCCTCCTCCTCCTCATAGAGTGTAAGCTCCTGTGTCTCCTCCTCCTCATAGAGTGTAAGCTCCTGTGTCTCCTCCTCCTCCTCATAGAGTGTAAGCTCCTGTGTCTCCTCCTCCTCCTCATAGAGTGTAAGCTCCTGTGTCTCCTCCTCCTCCTCATAGAGTGTAAGCTCCTGTGTCTCCTCCTCCTCCTCATAGAGTATAAGCTCCTGTGTCTCCTCCTCCTCCTCATAGAGTGTAAGCTCCTGTGTCTCCTCCTCCTTATAGAGTGTAAGCTCCTGTGTCTCCTCCTCCTCCTCATAGAGTGTAAGCTCCTGTGTCTCCTCCTCCTCCTCATAGGGTGTAAGCTCCTGGGTCTCCTCCTCCTCCTCCTCATAGAGTGTAAGCTCCTGTGTCTCCTCCTCCTCCTCATAAAGTGTAAGCTCCTGTGTCTCCTCCTCCTCATAGAGTGTAAGCTCCTGTGTCTCCTCCTCCTCCTCATAGAGTGTAAGATCCTGTGTCTCCTCCTCCCCCCTCATATAGTATAAGCTCCTGTGTCTCCTCCTCCTCCTCATAGAGTGTAAGCTCCTGTGTCTCCTCCTCCTCCTCATAGAGTGTAAGCTCCTGTGTCTCCTCCTCCCCCTCATATAGTATAAGCTCCTGTGTCTCCTCCTCCTCCTCATAGAGTGTAAGCTCCTGTGTCTCCTCCTCCTCCTCATAGAGTGTAAGCTCCTGTGTCTCCTCCTCCTCCTCCTCCTCCTCCTCATAGAGTGTAAGCTCCTGTGTCTCCTCCTCCCCCTCATAGAGTGTAAGCTCCTGTGTCTCCTCCTCCTCCTCATAGAGTGTAAGCTCCTGTGTCTCCTCCTCCTCATAGAGTGTAAGCTCCTGTGTCTCCTCCTCCTCCTCCTCATAGAGTGTAAGCTCCTGTGTCTCCTCCTCCTCCTCATAGAGTGTAAGCTCCTGTGTCTCCTCCTCCCCCTCATAGAGTGTAAGCTCCTGTGTCTCCTCCTCCCCCTCATAGAGTGTAAGCTCCTGTGTCTCCTCCTCCTTCTCCTCATAGAGTGTAAGCTCCTGTCTCCTCCTCCTCCTCATAGAGTGTAAGCTCCTGTGTCTCCTCCTCCTCCTCCTCATAGAGTGTAAGCTCCTGTGTCCTCCTCCTCCTCATAGAGTGTAAGCTCCTGTGTCTCCTCCTCCTCCTCATAGAGTGTAAGCTCCTGTGTCTCCTCCTTCCCCTCATAGAGTGTAAGCTCCTGTGTCTCCTCCTCCTCCTCATAGAGTGTAAGCTCCTGTGTCTCCTCCTCCCCCTCATAGAGTGTAAGCTCCTGTGTCTCCTCCTCCTCCTCCTCATAGAGTGTAAGCTCCTGTGTCTCCTCCTCCTCATAGAGTGTAAGCTCCTGTGTCTCCTTCTCCTCCTCATAGAGTGTAAGCTCCTGTGTCTCCTCCTCCTCCTCCTCATAGAGTGTAAGCTCCTGTGTCTTCTCCTCCTCCACAAAGAGTGTAAGCTCCTGTGTCTCCTCCTCCTCCTCTTCCTCATAGAGTGTAAGCTCCTGTGTCTCCTCCTCCTCATAGAGTGTAAGCTCCTGTGTCTCCTCCCCCTTATAGAGTGTAAGCTCCTGTGTCTCCTCCTCCTCCTCATAGAGTGTAAGCTCCTGTGTCTCCTCCTCCTCCTCATAGAGTGTAAGCTCCTGTGTCTCCTCCTCCTCATAGAGTGTAAGCTCCTGTGTCTCCTCCTCCCCCTCATAGAGTGTAAGCTCCTGTGTCTCCTCCTCCTCATAGAGTGTAAGCTCCTGTGTCTCCTCCTCCTCCTCCTCATAGAGTGTAAGCTCCTGTGTCTCCTCCTCCCCCTCATAGAGTGTAAGCTCCTGTGTCTCCTCCTCCTCCCCCTCATAGAGTGTAAGCTCCTGTGTCTCCTCCTCCTCCTCCTCATAGAGTGTAAGCTCCTGTGTCTCCTCCTCCTCCCCCTCATAGAGTGTAAGCTCCTGTGTCTCCTCCTCCTCCTCATAGAGTGTAAGCTCCTGTGTCTTTTCCTCCTCATAGAGTGTAAGCTCCTGTGTCTCCTCCTCCTCCTCATAGAGTATAAGCTCCTGTGTCTCCTCCTCCTCCTCCCCCTCATAGAGTGTAAGCTCCTGTGTCTCCTCCTCCTCATAGAGTGTAAGCTCCTGTGTCTCCTCCTCCTCCTCTTCCTCATAGAGTGTAAGCTCCTGTGTCTCCTCCTCCTCCTCTTCCTCATAGAGTGTAAGCTCCTGTGTCTCCCCTCCTCCTCATAGAGTGTAAGCTCCTGTGTCTCCTCCTCCTCCTCCTCATATAGTATAAGCTCCTGTGTCCTCCTCCTCCTCATAGAGTGTAAGCTCCTGTGTCTCCTCCTCCTCCTCTTCCTCATAGAGTGTAAGCTCCTGTGTCTCCTCCTCCCCTCATAGAGTGTAAGCTCCTGTGTCTCCTCCTCCTCCTCATAGAGTGTAAGCTCCTGTGTCTCCTCCTCCCCCTCATAGAGTGTAAGCTCCTGTGTCTCCTCCTCCTCCTTCTCCTCATAGAGTGTAAGCTCCTGTGTCTCCTCCTCCTCCTCTTCCTCATAGAGTGTAAGCTCCTGTGTCTCCTCCTCCTCCTCATAGAGTGTAAGCTCCTGTGTCTCCTCCTCCTCCTCCTCATAGAGTGTAAGCTCCTGTGTCTCCTCCTCCTCCTCCTCATAGAGTGTAAGCTCCTGTGTCTCCTCCTCCTCCTCATAGAGTGTAAGCTCCTGTGTCTCCTCCTCCTCCCCCTCATAGAGTGTAAGCTCCTGTGTCTCCTCCTCCCCCTCATATAGTATAAGCTCCTGTGTCTCCTCCTCCTCCTCATAGAGTGTAAGCTCCTGTGTCTCCTCCTCCCCCTCATATAGTATAAGCTCCTGTGTCTCCTCCTCCTCCTCCTCATAGAGTGTAAGCTCCTGTGTCTCCTCCTCCTCATAGAGTGTAAGCTCCTGTGTCTCCTCCTCCTCATAGAGTGTAAGCTCCTGTGTCTCCTCCTCCTCCTCCTCCTCATAGAGTGTAAGCTCCTGTGTCTCCTCCTCCCCCTCATAGAGTGTAAGCTCCTGTGTCTCCTCCTCCCCCTCATAGAGTGTAAGCTCCTGTGTCTCCTCCTCCTCATAGAGTGTAAGCTCCTGTGTCTCCTCCTCCTCCTCATAGAGTGTAAGCTCCTGTGTCTCCTCCTCCTCCTCATAGAGTGTAAGCTCCTGTGTCTCCTCCTCCTCATAGAGTGTAAGCTCCTGTGTCTCCTCCTCCTCATAGAGTGTAAGCTCCTGTGTCTCCTCCTCCTCCTCATAGAGTGTAAGCTCCTGTGTCTCCTCCTCCCCCTCAGAGTGTAAGCTCCTGTGTCTCCTCCTCCTTCTCCTCATAGAGTGTAAGCTCCTGTGTCTCCTCCTCCTCCCCCTCATAGAGTGTAAGCTCCTGTGTCTCCTCCCCCTCATAGAGTGTAAGCTCCTGTGTCTCCTCCTCCCCCTCATAGAGTGTAAGCTCCTGTGTCTCCTCCTCCCCCTCATAGATTGTAAGCTCCTGTGTCTCCTCCTCCCCCTCATAGAGTGTAAGCTCCTGTGTCTCCTCCTCCTCACAGAGTGTAAGCTCCTGTGTCTCCTCCTCCTCCTCCTCCTCCTCATAGAGTGTAAGCTCCTGTGTCTCCTCCTCCTCCTCCCCCTCATAGAGTGTAAGCTCCTGTGTCTCCTCCTCCCCCTCATAGAGTGTAAGCTCCTGTGTCTCCTCCTCCTCATAGAGTGTAAGCTCCTGTGTCCTCCTCCCCCCTCATAGAGTGTAAGCTCCTGTGTCTCCTCCTCCTCCTCATAGAGTATAATCTCCTGTGGCTCCTCCTCCTCCTCCTCATAAAGTGTAAGCTCCTGGGTCTCCTCCTCCTCCTCCCCCTCATAGAGTGTAAGCTCCTGTGTCTCCTCCTCCTCCTCATAGAGTGTAAGCTCCTGTGTCTCCTCCTCCTCCTCCTCCTCATAGAGTGTAAGCTCCTGTGTCTCCTCCTCCTCCTCATAGAGTGTAAGCTCCTGTGTCTCCTCCTCCTCCTCATAGAGTGTAAGCTCCTGTGTCTCCTCCTCCTCCTCCCCCTCATAGAGTGTAAGCTCCTGTGTCTCCTCCTCCTCCTCATAGAGTGTAAGCTCCTGTGTCTCCTCCTCCTCCTCATAGAGTGTAAGCTCCTGTGTCTCCTCCACCTCATAGAGTGTAAGCTCCTGTGTCTCCTCCTCCTCCTCATAGAGTGTAAGCTCCTGTGTCCTCCTCCTCCTCATAGAGTGTAAGCTCCTGTGTCTCCTCTTCCTCTTCATAGAGTGTAAGCTCCTGTGTCTCCTCCTCCTCATAGAGTGTAAGCTCCTGTGTCTCCTCCTCCTCCTCTTCCTCATAGAGTGTAAGCTCCTGTGTCTCCTCCTCCTCCTCATAGAGTGTAAGCTCCTGTGTCTCCTCCTCCTCCTCCTCATAGAGTGTAAGCTCCTGTGTCTCCTCCTCCTCCTCATAGAGTGTAAGCTCCTGTGTCTCCTCCTCCTCCTCCTCATAGAGTGTAAGCTCCTGTGTCTCCTCCTCCTCCTCCCCCTCATAGAGTGTAAGCTCCTGTGTCTCCTCCTCCTCCTCATAGAGTGTAAGCTCCTGTGTCTCCTCCTCCTCATAGAGTGTAAGCTCCTGTGTCTCCTCCTCCTCCTCATAGAGTGTAAGCTCCTGTGTCTCCTCCTCCTCCTCCTCCTCCTCATAGAGTGTAAGCTCCTGTGTCTCCTCCTCCTCCTCATAGAGTGTAAGCTCCTGTGTCTCCTCCTCCTCATAGAGTGTAAGCTCCTGTGTCTCCTCCTCCTCCTCATAGAGTGTAAGCTCCTGTGTCCTCCTCCTCCTCATAGAGTGTAAGCTCCTGTGTCTCCTCCTCCTCTTCATAGAGTGTAAGCTCCTGTGTCTCCTCCTCCTCATAGAGTGTAAGCTCCTGTGTCTCCTCCTCCTCCTCTTCCTCATAGAGTGTAAGCTCCTGTGTCTCCTCCTCCTCCTCATAGAGTGTAAGCTCCTGTGTCTCCTCCTCCTCCTCCTCATAGAGTTTAAGCTCCTGTGTCTCCTCCTCCTCCTCATAGAGTGTAAGCTCCTGTGTCTCCTCCTCCTCCCCCTCATAGAGTGTAAGCTCCTGTGTCTCCTCCCCCTCATAGAGTGTAAGCTCCTGTGTCTCCTCCTCCCCCTCATAGAGTGTAAGCTCCTGTGTCTCCTCCTCCCCCTCATAGATTGTAAGCTCCTGTGTCTCCTCCTCCCCCTCATAGAGTGTAAGCTCCTGTGTCTCCTCCTCCTCACAGAGTGTAAGCTCCTGTGTCTCCTCCTCCTCCTCCTCCTCCTCATAGAGTGTAAGCTCCTGTGTCTCCTCCTCCTCCTCCCCCTCATAGAGTGTAAGCTCCTGTGTCTCCTCCTCCCCCTCATAGAGTGTAAGCTCCTGTGTCTCCTCCTCCTCATAGAGTGTAAGCTCCTGTGTCTCCTCCCCCTCATAGAGTGTAAGCTCCTGTGTCTCCTCCTCCTCCTCATAGAGTATAATCTCCTGTGGCTCCTCCTCCTCCTCCTCATAAAGTGTAAGCTCCTGGGTCTCCTCCTCCTCCTCCCCCTCATAGAGTGTAAGCTCCTGTGTCTCCTCCTCCTCCTCATAGAGTGTAAGCTCCTGTGTCTCCTCCTCCTCCTCCTCCTCATAGAGTGTAAGCTCCTGTGTCTCCTCCTCCTCCTCATAGAGTGTAAGCTCCTGTGTCTCCTCCTCCTCCTCATAGAGAGTGTAAGCTCCTGTGTCTCCTCCTCCTCCTCCCCCTCATAGAGTGTAAGCTCCTGTGTCTCCTCCTCCTCCTCATAGAGTGTAAGCTCCTGTGTCTCCTCCTCCTCCTCATAGAGTGTAAGCTCCTGTGTCTCCTCCTCCTCATAGAGTGTAAGCTCCTGTGTCTCCTCCTCCTCCTCATAGAGTGTAAGCTCCTGTGTCCTCCTCCTCCTCATAGAGTGTAAGCTCCTGTGTCTCCTCTTCCTCTTCATAGAGTGTAAGCTCCTGTGTCTCCCTCCTCCTCATAGAGTGTAAGCTCCTGTGTCTCCTCCTCCTCCTCTTCCTCATAGAGTGTAAGCTCCTGTGTCTCCTCCTCCTCCTCATAGAGTGTAAGCTCCTGTGTCTCCTCCTCCTCCTCCTCATAGAGTGTAAGCTCCTGTGTCTCCTCCTCCTCCTCATAGAGTGTAAGCTCCTGTGTCTCCTCCTCCTCCTCCTCATAGAGTGTAAGCTCCTGTGTCTCCTCCTCCTCCTCCCCCTCATAGAGTGTAAGCTCCTGTGTCTCCTCCTCCTCCTCATAGAGTGTAAGCTCCTGTGTCTCCTCCTCCTCATAGAGTGTAAGCTCCTGTGTCTCCTCCTCCTCCTCATAGAGTGTAAGCTCCTGTGTCTCCTCCTCCTCCTCCTCCTCCTCATAGAGTGTAAGCTCCTGTGTCTCCTCCTCCTCCTCATAGAGTGTAAGCTCCTGTGTCTCCTCCTCCTCATAGAGTGTAAGCTCCTGTGTCTCCTCCTCCTCCTCATAGAGTGTAAGCTCCTGTGTCCCTCCTCCTCCTCATAGAGTGTAAGCTCCTGTGTCTCCTCCTCCTCTTCATAGAGTGTAAGCTCCTGTGTCTCCTCCTCCTCATAGAGTGTAAGCTCCTGTGTCTCCTCCTCCTCCTCTTCCTCATAGAGTGTAAGCTCCTGTGTCTCCTCCTCCTCCTCATAGAGTGTAAGCTCCTGTGTCTCCTCCTCCTCCTCCTCATAGAGTTTAAGCTCCTGTGTCTCCTCCTCCTCCTCATAGAGTGTAAGCTCCTGTGTCTCCTCCTCCTCCTCCTCATAGAGTGTAAGCTCCTGTGTCTCCTCCTCCTCCTCATAGAGTGTAAGCTCCTGTGTCTCCTCCTCCTCCTTATAGAGTGTAAACTCCTGTGTCTCCTCCTCCCCCTCATAGAGTGTAAGCTCCTGTGTCTCCTCCTCCTCATAGAGTGTAAGCTCCTGTGTCTCCTCCTCCTCATAGAGTGTAAGCTCCTGTGTCTCCTCCTCCTCCTCCTCATAGAGTGTAAGCTCCTGTGTCTCCTCCTCCTCCTCATAGAGTGTAAGCTCCTGTGTCTCCTCCTCCTCCTCATAGAGTGTAAGCTCCTGTCTCCTCCTCCTCCTCATAGAGTGTAAGCTCCTGTGTCTCTTCCTCCTCCTCATAGAGTGTAAGCTCCTGTGTCTCCTCCTCCTCCTCCTCATAGACTGTAAGCTCCTGTGTCTCCTCCTCCTCCTCCTCATAGAGTGTGAGCTCCTGTGTCTCCTCCTCCTCCTCATAGAGTGTAAGCTCCTGTGTCTCTTCCTCCTCCTCATAGAGTGTAAGCTCCTGTGTCTCCTCCTTCTCCTCCTCATAGAGTGTAAGCTCCTGTGTCTCCTCCTCCCCCTCATAGAGTGTAAGCTCCTGTGTCTCCTCCTCCTCCTCCTCATAGACTGTAAGCTCCTGTGTCTCCTCCTCCTCCTCCTCATAGAGTGTGAGCTCCTGTGTCTCCTCCTCCTCCTCATAGAGTGTAAGCTCCTGGGTCTCCTCCTCCCCCTCATAGAGTGTAAGCTCCTGTGTCTCCTCCTCCTCCTCATAGAGTGTAAGCTCCTGTGTCTCCTCCTCCTCCTCATAGAGTGTAAGCTCCTGTGTCTCCTCCTCCTCCTCATAGAGTGTAAGCTCCTGTGTCTCCTCCTCCTCCTCCTCATAGAGTGTAAGCTCCTGTGTCTCCTCCTCCTCATAGAGTGTAAGCTCCTGTGTCTCCTCCTCCTCCTCCCCCTCATAGAGTGTAAGCTCCTGTGTCTCCTCCTCCTCCTCCCCCTCATAGAGTGTAAGCTCCTGTGTCTCCTCCTCCTCCTCCTCATAGAGTGTAAGCTCCTGTGTCTCCTCCTCCTCATAGAGTGTAAGCTCCTGTGTCTCCTCCTCCTCCTCATAGAGTGTAAGCTCCTGTGTCTCCTCCTCCTCCTCCTCATAGAGTGTAAGCTCCTGTGTCTCCTCCTCCTCCTCATAGAGTGTAAGCTCCTGTGTCTCCTCTTCCTCCTCATAGAGTGTAAGCTCCTGTGTCTCCTCCTCCTCCTCCTCATAGAGTGTAAGCTCCTGTGTCTCCTCCTCCTCATAGAGTGTAAGCTCCTGTGTCTCCTCCTCCTCATAGAGTGTAAGCTCCTGTGTCTCCTCCTCCTCATAGAGTGTAAGCTCCTGTGTCTCCTCCTCCTCATAGAGTGTAAGCTCCTGTGTCTCCTCCCCCTCATAGAGTGTAAGCTCCTGTGTCTCCTCCTCCTCATAGAGTGTAAGCTCCTGTGTCTCCTCCTCCTCCTCCTCATAGAGTGTAAGCTCCTGTGTCTCCTCCTCCTCCTCCTCCTCATAGAGTGTAAGCTCCTGTGTCTCCTCCTCCTCCTCATAGAGTGTAAGCTCCTGTGTCTCCTCCTCCTCCTCATAGAGTGTATGCTCCTGTGTCTCCTCCTCCTCCTCATAGAGTGTAAGCTCCTGTGTCTCCTCCTCCTCCTCATAGAGTGTAAGCTCCTGTGTCTCCTCCTCCTCCTCATAGAGTGTAAGCTCCTGTGTCTCCTCCTCCTCCTCATAGAGTGTAAGCTCCTGTGTCTCCTCCTTCTCCTCCTCATAGAGTGTAAGCTCCTGTGTCTCCTCCTCCCCCTCATAGAGTGTAAGCTCCTGTGTCTCCTCCTCCTCCTCCTCATAGACTGTAAGCTCCTGTGTCTCCTCCTCCTCCTCCTCATAGAGTGTGAGCTCCTGTGTCTCCTCCTCCTCCTCATAGAGTGTAAGCTCCTGTGTCTCCTCCTCCCCCTCATAGAGTGTAAGCTCCTGTGTCTCCTCCTCCTCCTCATAGAGTGTAAGCTCCTGTGTCTCCTCCTCCTCCTCATAGAGTGTAAGCTCCTGTGTCTCCTCCTCCTCCTCATAGAGTGTAAGCTCCTGTGTCTCCTCCTCCTCCTCCTCATAGAGTGTAAGCTCCTGTGTCTCCTCTCTCCTCATAGAGTGTAAGCTCCTGTGTCTCCTCCTCCTCCTCCCCCTCATAGAGTGTAAGCTCCTGTGTCTCCTCCTCCTCCTCCCCCTCATAGAGTGTAAGCTCCTGTGTCTCCTCCTCCTCCTCCTCATAGAGTGTAAGCTCCTGTGTCTCCTCCTCCTCCTCATAGAGTGTAAGCTCCTGTGTCTCCTCCTCCTCCTCATAGAGTGTAAGCTCCTGTGTCTCCTCCTCCTCCTCCTCATAGAGTGTAAGCTCCTGTGTCTCCTCCTCCTCCTCATAGAGTGTAAGCTCCTGTGTCTCCTCTTCCTCCTCATAGAGTGTAAGCTCCTGTGTCTCCTCCTCCTCATAGAGTGTAAGCTCCTGTGTCTCCTCCTCCTCATAGAGTGTAAGCTCCTGTGTCTCCTCCTCCTCATAGAGTGTAAGCTCCTGTGTCTCCTCCCCCTCATAGAGTGTAAGCTCCTGTGTCTCCTCCTCCTCATAGAGTGTAAGCTCCTGTGTCTCCTCCTCCTCCTCCTCATAGAGTGTAAGCTCCTGTGTCTCCTCCTCCTCCTCCTCCTCATAGAGTGTAAGCTCCTGTGTCTCCTCCTCCTCCTCATAGAGGTGTAAGCTCCTGTGTCTCCTCCTCCTCCTCATAGAGTGTAAGCTCCTGTGTCTCCTCCTCCTCCTCATAGAGTGTAAAGCTCCTGTGTCCCTCCTCCTCCTCCTAATAGAGTGTAAGCTCCTGTGTCTCCTCCTCCTCCTCATAGAGTGTAAGCTCCTGTGTCTCCTCCTCCTCCTCATAGAGTGTAAGCTCCTGTGTCTCCTCCTCATAGAGTGTAAGCTCCTGTGTCTCCTCCTCCTCCTCATAGAGTGTAAGCTCCTGTGTCTCCTCCTCCTCATAGAGTGTAAGCTCCTGTGTCTCCTCCTCCTCATAGAGTGTAAGCTCCTGTGTCTCCCTCCTCCTCATAGAGTGTAAGCTCCTGTGTCTCCTCCTCCTCATAGAGTGTAAGCTCCTGTGTCTCCTCCCCTCATAGAGTGTAAGCTCCTGTGTCCTCCTCCTCCTCATAGAGTGTAAGCTCCTGTGTCTCCTCCTCCTCCTCCTCATAGAGTGTAAGCTCCTGTGTCTCCTCCTCCTCCTCCTCCTCATAGAGTGTAAGCTCCTGTGTCTCCTCCTCCTCCTCATAGAGTGTAAGCTCCTGTGTCTCCTCCTCCTCTCTCTAGAGTGTAGCTCCTGTGTCTCCTCCTCCTCCTCATAGAGTGTAAGCTCCTGTGTCTCCTCCTCCTCCTCATAGAGTGTAAGCTCCTGTGTCTCCTCCTCCTCCTCATAGAGTGTAAGCTCCTGTGTCTCCTCCTCCTCCTCATAGAGTGTAAGCTCCTGTGTCTCCTCCTCCTCCATTGTGTTGTGCAGCTCTATGGTTTAGCTTTACACTCTGCCCCCCATCTCTGTTACTACTGGCTTCTTGTGTAGATGTTAATAAAGTTGCTTCTCAAGAGGCAGAGATAGGAAGTGACGTCATATAAGTCACATGATCGAAAGGAAGGCAATGGGTGGAGCCACACGAATGGGTAATGTCTTATATATATTGTATCTATATGATGGCTGTAAAGATGGAGGAGGAGGAGACGCTGTATCTATATGATGGCTGTATAGATGGAGGAGGAGGAGACGCTGTATCTATATAATGGCTGTATAGATGGAGGAGGAGGAGACGCTGTATCTATATGATGGCTGTGATAGATGAGGCGGAGGAGACGCTGTACTATGTGATGGCTGATAGATGGAGGAGGGAGGAGACGCTGTATCTAGATGATGGCTGTATAGATGGAGGAGGGAGGAGACGCTGTATCTATATGATGGCTGTATAGATGGAGGAGGAGGAGGAGACGCTGTATCTATATGATGGCTGTATAGATGGAGGAGGAGACGCTGTATCTATATGATGGCTGTATAGATGGAGGGGAGGAGACGCTGTATCTATATGATGCTGTATAGGATGGAGGAGGAGACGCTGTCTCTATATGATGGCTGTATAGAGTGGAGGAGGAGACGCTGTATCTATATGATGCTGTATAGATGGAGGAGGAGGAGACGCTGTATCTATATGATGGCTGTATAGATGGAGGAGGAGGAGACGCTGTATCTATATGATGGCTGTATGATAGGAGGAGGAGGAGAAACGCTGTATCTATAGGATGGCTGTATAGATGTGGAGGAGAGACGCTGTATCTATATGATGGCTGTATAGATGGAGGAGGGGAGAGGAGACGCTGTATCTATATGATGGCTGTATAGATGGAGGAGGAGGAGACGCTGTATCTATATGATGGCTGTATAGATGGAGGAGGAGGAGACGCTGTATCTATATGATGGCTGTATAGATGGAGGAGGAGGAGACGCTGTATCTATATGATGGCTGTATAGATGGAGGAGGAGGAGGAGACGCTGTATCTATATGATGGCTGTATAGATGGAGGAGGAGGAGACGCTGTATCTATATGATGGCTGTATAGATGGAGGAGGAGGAGACGCTGTATCTATATGATGGCTGTATAGATGGAGGAGGAGGAGACGCTGTATCTATATGATGGCTGTATAGATGGAGGAGGAGGAGGAGACGCTGTATCTATATGATGGCTGTATAGATGGAGGAGGAGGAGACGCTGTATCTATATGATGGCTGTATAGATGGAGGAGGAGGAGACGCTGTATCTATATGATGGCTGTATAGATGGAGGAGGAGGAGACGCTGTATCTATATGATGGCTGTATAGATGGAGGAGGAGGAGACGCTGTATCTATATGATGGCTGTATAGATGGAGGAGGAGGAGACGCTGTATCTATATGATGGCTGTATAGATGGAGGAGGAGGAGACGCTGTATCTATATGATGGCTGTATAGATGGAGGAGGAGGAGACGCTGTATCTATATGATGGCTGTATAGATGGAGGAGGAGGAGACGCTGTATCTATATGATGGCTGTATAGATGGAGGAGGAGGAGACGCTGTATCTATATGATGGCTGTATAGATGGAGGAGGAGGAGACGCTGTATCTATATGATGGCTGTATAGATGGAGGAGGAGGAGACGCTGTATCTATATGATGGCTGTATAGATGGAGGAGGAGGGAGACGCTGTATCTATATGATGGCTGTATAGATGGAGGAGGAGGAGACGCTGTATCTATATGATGGCTGTATAGATGGAGGAGGAGGAGACGCTGTATCTATATGATGGCTGTATAGATGGAGGAGGAGAGACGCTGTATCTATATGATGGCTGTATATATGAGGAGGAGGAGACGCTGTATCTATATGATGGCTGTATAGATGGAGGAGGAGGAGACGCTGTATCTATATGATGGCTGTATAGATGGAGGAGGAGGAGACGCTGTATCTATATGATGGCTGTATAGATGGAGGAGGAGGAGACGCTGTATCTATATGATGGCTGTATAGATGGAGGAGGAGGAGACGCTGTATCTATATGATGGCTGTATAGATGGAGGAGGAGGAGACGCTGTATCTATATGATGGCTGTATAGATGGAGGAGGAGGAGACGCTGTATCTATATGATGGCTGTATAGATGGAGGAGGAGGAGACGCTGTATCTATATGATGGCTGTATAGATGGGGAGGAGGAGACGCTGTATCTATATGATGGCTGTATAGATGGAGGAGGAGGAGACGCTGTATATATATGATGGCTGTATAGATGGAGGAGGAGGAGACGCTGTATCTATATGATGGCTGTATAGATGGAGGAGGAGGAGACGCTGTATCTATATGATGGCTGTATAGATGGAGGAGGAGGAGACGCTGTATCTATATGATGGCTGTATAGATGGAGGAGGAGGAGGACGCTGTATTATATGATGGCTGTATAGATGGAGGAGGAGGAGACGCTGTATCTATATGATGGCTGTATAGAAGGAGGAGGAGGAGACGCTGTATCTATATGATGGCTGTATAGATGGAGGAGGAGGAGACGCTGTATCTATATGATGGCTGTATAGATGGAGGAGGAGGAGGAGACGCTGTATCTATATGATGGCTGTATAGATGGAGGAGGAGGAGGAGACGCTGTATCTATATGATGGCTGTATAGATGGAGGAGGAGGAGACGCTGTATCTATATGATGGCTGTATAGATGGAGGAGGAGGAGGAGACGCTGTATCTATATGATGGCTGTATAGATGGAGGAGGAGGAGACGCTGTATCTATATGATGGCTGTATAGATGGAGGAGGAGACGCTGTATCTATATGATGGCTGTATAGATGGAGGAGGAGGAGACGCTGTATCTATATGATGGCTGTATAGATGGAGGAGGAGGAGACGCTGTATCTATATGATGGCTGTATAGATGGAGGAGGAGGAGACGCTGTATCTATATGATGGCTGTATAGATGGAGGAGGAGGAGACGCTGTATCTATATGATGGCTGTATAGATGGAGGAGGAGGAGACGCTGTATCTATATGATGGCTGTATAGAATGGAGGAGGAGGAGGAGACGCTGTATCTATATGATGGCTGTATAGATGGAGGAGGAGGAGACGCTGTATCTATATGATGGCTGTATAGATGGAGGAGGAGGAGACGCTGTATCTATATGATGGCTGTATAGATGGAGGAGGAGGAGACGCTGTATCTATATGATGGCTGTATAGATGGAGGAGGAGGAGACGCTGTATCTATATGATGGCTGTATAGATGGAGGAGGAGGAGACGCTGTATCTATATGATGGCTGTATAGATGGAGGAGGAGGAGGAGACGCTGTATCTATATGATGGCTGTATAGATGGAGGAGGAGGAGACGCTGTATCTATATGATGGCTGTATAGATGGAGGAGGAGGAGACGCTGTATCTATATGATGGCTGTATAGATGGAGGAGAGGAGGAGACGCTGTATCTATATGATGGCTGTATAGATGGAGGAGGAGGAGGAGACGCTGTATCTATATGATGGCTGTATAGATGGAGGAGGAGGAGACGCTGTATCTATATGATGGCTGTATAGATGGAGGAGGAGGAGACGCTGTATCTATATGATGGCTGTATAGATGGAGGAGGAGACGCTGTATCTATATGATGGCTGTATAGATGGAGGAGGAGGAGATGCTGTATCTATATGATGGCTGTATAGATGGAGGAGGAGGAGACGCTGTATCTATATGATGGCTGTATAGATGGAGGAGGAGGAGACGCTGTATCTATATGATGGCTGTATAGATGGAGGAGGAGGAGACGCTGTATCTATATGATGGCTGTATAGATGGAGGAGGAGGAGACGCTGTATCTATATGATGGCTGTATAGATGGAGGAGGAGGAGGAGACGCTGTATCTATATGATGGCTGTATAGATGGAGGAGGAGGAGACGCTGTATCTATATGATGGCTGTATAGATGGAGGAGGAGAGGAGACGCTGTATCTATATGATGGCTGTATAGATGGAGGAGGAGGAGGAGACGCTGTATCTATATGATGGCTGTATAGATGGAGGAGGAGGAGACGCTGTATCTATATGATGGCTGTATAGATGGAGGAGGAGGAGACGCTGTATCTATATGATGGCTGTATAGATGGAGGAGGAGGAGACGCTGTATCTATATGATGGCTGTATAGATGGAGGAGGAGGAGACGCTGTATCTATATGATGGCTGTATAGATGGAGGAGGAGGAGACGCTGTATCTATATGATGGCTGTATAGATGGAGGAGGAGGAGGAGACGCTGTATCTATATGATGGCTGTATAGATGGAGGAGGAGGAGACGCTGTATCTATATGATGGCTGTATAGATGGAGGAGGAGGAGACGCTGTATCTATATGATGGCTGTATAGATGGAGGAGGAGGAGACGCTGTATCTATATGATGGCTGTATAGATGGAGGAGGAGGAGACGCTGTATCTATATGATGGCTGTATAGATGGAGGAGGAGGAGACGCTGTATCTATATGATGGCTGTATAGATGGAGGAGGAGGAGACGCTGTATCTATATGATGGCTGTATAGATGGAGGAGGAGGAGACGCTGTATCTATATGATGGCTGTATAGATGGAGGAGGAGGAGACGCTGTATCTATATGATGGCTGTATAGATGGAGGAGGAGGAGAGACGCTGTATCTATATGATGGCTGTATAGATGGAGGAGGAGGAGACGCTGTATCTATATGATGGCTGTATAGATGGAGGAGGAGGAGACGCTGTATCTATATGATGGCTGTATAGATGGAGGAGGAGGAGACGCTGTATCTATATGATGGCTGTATAGATGGAGGAGGAGGAGACGCTGTATCTATATGATGGCTGTATAGATGGAGGAGGAGGAGACGCTGTATCTATATGATGGCTGTATAGATGGAGGAGGAGGAGACGCTGTATCTATATGATGGCTGTATAGATGGAGGAGGAGGAGACGCTGTATCTATATGATGGCTGTATAGATGGAGGAGGAGGAGACGCTGTATCTATATGATGGCTGTATAGATGGAGGAGGAGGAGACGCTGTATCTATATGATGGCTGTATAGATGGAGGAGGAGGAGACGCTGTATCTATATGATGGCTGTATAGATGGAGGAGGAGGAGACGCTGTATCTATATGATGGCTGTATAGATGGAGGAGGAGGAGACGCTGTATCTATATGATGGCTGTATAGATGGAGGAGGAGGAGACGCTGTATCTATATGATGGCTGTATAGATGGAGGAGGAGGAGACGCTGTATCTATATGATGGCTGTATAGATGGAGGAGGAGGAGACGCTGTATCTATATGATGGCTGTATAGATGGAGGAGGAGGAGACGCTGTATCTATATGATGGCTGTATAGATGGAGGAGGAGGAGACGCTGTATCTATATGATGGCTGTATAGATGGAGGAGGAGGAGACGCTGTATCTATATGATGGCTGTATAGATGGAGGAGGAGGAGACGCTGTATCTATATGATGGCTGTATAGATGGAGGAGGAGGAGACGCTGTATCTATATGATGGCTGTATAGATGGAGGAGGAGGAGACGCTGTATCTATATGATGGCTGTATAGATGGAGGAGGAGACGCTGTATCTATATGATGGCTGTATAGATGGAGGAGGAGGAGACGCTGTATCTATATGATGGCTGTATAGATGGAGGAGGAGGAGACGCTGTATCTATATGATGGCTGTATAGATGGAGGAGGAGGAGACGCTGTATCTATATGATGGCTGTATAGATGGAGGAGGAGGAGACGCTGTATCTATATGATGGCTGTATAGATGGAGGAGGAGGAGACGCTGTATCTATATGATGGCTGTATAGATGGAGGAGGAGGAGACGCTGTATCTATATGATGGCTGTATAGATGGAGGAGGAGGAGGAGACGCTGTATCTATATGATGGCTGTATAGATGGAGGAGGAGGAGGAGACGCTGTATCTATATGATGGCTGTATAGATGGAGGAGGAGGAGACGCTGTATCTATATGATGGCTGTATAGATGGAGGAGGAGGAGACGCTGTATCTATATGATGGCTGTATAGATGGAGGAGGAGGAGACGCTGTATCTATATGATGGCTGTATAGATGGAGGAGGAGGAGACGCTGTATCTATATGATGGCTGTATAGATGGAGGAGGAGGAGACGCTGTATCTATATGATGGCTGTATAGATGGAGGAGGAGGAGACGCTGTATCTATATGATGGCTGTATAGATGGAGGAGGAGGAGACGCTGTATCTATATGATGGCTGTATAGATGGAGGAGGAGGAGGAGACGCTGTATCTATATGATGGCTGTATAGATGGAGGAGGAGGAGACGCTGTATCTATATGATGGCTGTATAGATGGAGGAGGAGGAGACGCTGTATCTATATGATGGCTGTATAGATGGAGGAGGAGGAGACGCTGTATCTATATGATGGCTGTATAGATGGAGGAGGAGGAGACGCTGTATCTATATGATGGCTGTATAGATGGAGGAGGAGGAGACGCTGTATCTATATGATGGCTGTATAGATGGAGGAGGAGGAGACGCTGTATCTATATGATGGCTGTATAGATGGAGGAGGAGGAGACGCTGTATCTATATGATGGCTGTATAGATGGAGGAGGAGGAGACGCTGTATCTATATGATGGCTGTATAGATGGAGGAGGAGGAGACGCTGTATCTATATGATGGCTGTATAGATGGAGGAGGAGGAGACGCTGTATCTATATGATGGCTGTATAGATGGAGGAGGAGGAGACGCTGTATCTATATGATGGCTGTATAGATGGAGGAGGAGGAGACGCTGTATCTATATGATGGCTGTATAGATGGAGGAGGAGGAGACGCTGTATCTATATGATGGCTGTATAGATGGAGGAGGAGGAGACGCTGTATCTATATGATGGCTGTATAGATGGAGGAGGAGGAGGAGACGCTGTATCTATATGATGGCTGTATAGATGGAGGAGGAGGAGACGCTGTATCTATATGATGGCTGTATAGATGGAGGAGGAGGAGGAGGAAGAGACGCTGTATCTATATGATGGCTGTATAGATGGAGGAGGAGGAGACGCTGTATCTATATGATGGCTGTATAGATGGAGGAGGAGGAGACGCTGTATCTATATGATGGCTGTATAGATGGAGGAGGAGGAGACGCTGTATCTATATGATGGCTGTATAGATGGAGGAGGAGAGACGCTGTATCTATATGATGGCTGTATAGATGGAGGAGGAGGAGACGCTGTATCTATATGATGGCTGTATAGATGGAGGAGGAGGAGACGCTGTATCTATATGATGGCTGTATAGATGGAGGAGACGCTGTATCTATATGATGGCTGTATAGATGGAGGAGGAGGAGACGCTGTATCTATATGATGGCTGTATAGATGGAGGAGGAGACGCTGTATCTATATGATGGCTGTATAGATGGAGGAGGAGGAGACGCTGTATCTATATGATGGCTGTATAGATGGAGGAGGAGGAGACGCTGTATCTATATGATGGCTGTATAGATGGAGGAGGAGGAGACGCTGTATCTATATGATGGCTGTATAGATGGAGGAGGAGGAGACGCTGTATCTATATGATGGCTGTATAGATGGAGGAGGAGGAGACGCTGTATCTATATGATGGCTGTATAGATGGAGGAGGAGGAGACGCTGTATCTATATGATGGCTGTATAGATGGAGGAGGAGGAGGAGACGCTGTATCTATATGATGGCTGTATAGATGGAGGAGGAGGAGGAGACGCTGTATCTATATGATGGCTGTATAGATGGAGGAGGAGGAGACGCTGTATCTATATGATGGCTGTATAGATGGAGGAGGAGGAGACGCTGTATCTATATGATGGCTGTATAGATGAGGAGGAGGAGGAGACGCTGTATCTATATGATGGCTGTATAGATGGAGGAGGAGAGGAGACGCTGTATCTATATGATGGCTGTATAGATGGAGGAGGAGGAGACGCTGTATCTATATGATGGCTGTATAGATGGAGGAGGAGGAGGAGACGCTGTATCTATATGATGGCTGTATAGATGGAGGAGGAGGAGAGACGCTGTATCTATATGATGGCTGTATAGATGGAGGAGGAGGAGACGCTGTATCTATATGATGGCTGTATAGATGGAGGAGGAGGAGACGCTGTATCTATATGATGGCTGTATAGATGGAGGAGGAGGAGACGCTGTATCTATATGATGGCTGTATAGATGGAGGAGGAGGAGACGCTGTATCTATATGATGGCTGTATAGATGGAGGAGGAGGAGGAGACGCTGTATCTATATGATGGCTGTATAGATGGAGGAGGAGGAGGAGACGCTGTATCTATATGATGGCTGTATAGATGGAGGAGGAGGAGACGCTGTATCTATATGATGGCTGTATAGATGGAGGAGGAGGAGACGCTGTATCTATATGATGGCTGTATAGATGGAGGAGGAGGAGACGCTGTATCTATATGATGGCTGTATAGATGGAGGAGGAGGAGACGCTGTATCTATATGATGGCTGTATAGATGGAGGAGGAGGAGACGCTGTATCTATATGATGGCTGTATAGATGGAGGAGGAGGAGACGCTGTATCTATATGATGGCTGTATAGATGGAGGAGGAGGAGACGCTGTATCTATATGATGGCTGTATAGATGGAGGAGGAGGAGACGCTGTATCTATATGATGGCTGTATAGATGGAGGAGGAGGAGACGCTGTATCTATATGATGGCTGTATAGATGGAGGAGGAGGAGGAGACGCTGTATCTATATGATGGCTGTATAGATGGAGGAGGAGGAGACGCTGTATCTATATGATGGCTGTATAGATGGAGGAGGAGGAGACGATGTATCTATATGATGGCTGTATAGATGGAGGAGGAGGAGACGCTGTATCTATATGATGGCTGTATAGATGGAGGAGGAGGAGACGCTGTATCTATATGATGGCTGTATAGATGGAGGAGGAGGAGGAGACGCTGTATCTATATGATGGCTGTATAGATGAGGAGGAGGAGGAGACGCTGTATCTATATGATGGCTGTATAGATGGAGGAGGAGACGCTGTATCTATATGATGGCTGTATAGATGGAGGAGGAGGAGGAGACGCTGTATCTATATGATGGCTGTATAGATGGAGGAGGAGGAGACGCTGTATCTATATGATGGCTGTATAGATGGAGGAGGAGGAGACGCTGTATCTATATGATGGCTGTATAGATGGAGGAGGAGGAGACGTTGTATCTATATGATGGCTGTATAGATGGAGGAGGAGGAGACGATGTATCTATATGATGGCTGTATAGATGGAGGAGGAGGAGACGCTGTATCTATATGATGGCTGTATAGATGGGGAGGAGGAGGAGACGCTGTATCTATATGATGGCTGTATAGATGGAGGAGGAGGAGGAGACGCTGTATCTATATGATGGCTGTATAGATGGAGGAGGAGGAGACGCTGTATCTATATGATGGCTGTATAGATGGAGGAGGAGGAGACGCTGTATCTATATGATGGCTGTATAGATGGAGGAGGAGGAGACGCTGTATCTATATGATGGCTGTATAGATAGAGGAGGAGGAGGAGACGCTGTATCTATATGATGGCTGTATAGATGGAGGAGGAGGAGACGCTGTATCTATATGATGGCTGTATAGATGGAGGAGGAGGAGACGCTGTATCTATATGATGGCTGTATAGATGGAGGAGGAGGAGACGCTGTATCTATATGATGGCTGTATAGATGGAGGAGGAGGAGACGCTGTATCTATATGATGGCTGTATAGATGGAGGAGGAGGAGACGCTGTATCTATATGATGGCTGTATAGATGGAGGAGGAGGAGACGCTGTATCTATATGATGGCTGTATAGATGGAGGAGGAGGAGGAGACGCTGTATCTATATGATGGCTGTATAGATGGAGGAGGAGGAGGAGACGCTGTATCTATATGATGGCTGTATAGATGGAGGAGGAGGAGGAGACGCTGTATCTATATGATGGCTGTATAGATGGAGGAGGAGGAGACGCTGTATCTATATGATGGCTGTATAGATGGAGGAGGAGGAGACGCTGTATCTATATGATGGCTGTATAGATGGAGGAGGAGGAGGAGACGCTGTATCTATATGATGGCTGTATAGATGGAGGAGGAGGAGACGCTGTATCTATATGATGGCTGTATAGATGGAGGAGGAGGACGCTGTATCTATATGATGGCTGTATAGATGGAGGAGGAGGAGACGCTGTATCTATATGATGGCTGTATAGATGGAGGAGGAGGAGACGCTGTATCTATATGATGGCTGTATAGATGGAGGAGGAGACGCTGTATCTATATGATGGCTGTATAGATGGAGGAGGAGGAGACGCTGTATCTATATGATGGCTGTATAGATGGAGGAGGAGGAGACGCTGTATCTATATGATGGCTGTATAGAAGGAGGAGGAGGAGGAGACGCTGTATCTATATGATGGCTGTATAGATGGAGGAGGAGGAGACGCTGTATCTATATGATGGCTGTATAGATGGAGGAGGAGGAGACGATGTATCTATATGATGGCTGTATAGATGGAGGAGGAGGAGACGCTGTATCTATATGATGGCTGTATAGATGGAGGAGGAGACGCTGTATCTATATGATGGCTGTATAGATGGAGGAGGAGGAGACGCTGTATCTATATGATGGCTGTATAGATGGAGGAGGAGGAGACGCTGTATCTATATGATGGCTGTATAGATGGAGGAGGAGGAGACGCTGTATCTATATGATGGCTGTATAGATGGAGGAGGAGGAGACGCTGTATCTATATGATGGCTGTATAGATGGAGGAGGAGGAGACGCTGTATCTATATGATGGCTGTATAGATGGAGGAGGAGGAGACGCTGTATCTATATGATGGCTGTATAGATGGAGGAGGAGGAGACGCTGTATCTATATGATGGCTGTATAGATGGAGGAGGAGACGCTGTATCTATATGATGGCTGTATAGATGGAGGAGGAGGAGACGCTGTATCTATATGATGGCTGTATAGATGGAGGAGGAGACGCTGTATCTATATGATGGCTGTATAGATGGAGGAGGAGGAGACGCTGTATCTATATGATGGCTGTATAGATGGAGGAGGAGGAGGAGACGCTGTATCTATATGATGGCTGTATAGATGGAGGAGGAGGAGGAGACGCTGTATCTATATGATGGCTGTATAGATGGAGGAGGAGGAGGAGACGCTGTATCTATATGATGGCTGTATAGATGGAGGAGGAGGAGACGCTGTATCTATATGATGGCTGTATAGATGGAGGAGGAGGAGGAGACGCTGTATCTATATGATGGCTGTATAGATGGAGGAGGAGACGCTGTATCTATATGATGGCTGTATAGATGGAGGAGGAGGAGACGCTGTATCTATATGATGGCTGTATAGATGGAGGAGGAGGAGACGCTGTATCTATATGATGGCTGTATAGATGGAGGAGGAGGAGACGCTGTATCTATATGATGGCTGTATAGATGGAGGAGGAGGAGACGCTGTATCTATATGATGGCTGTATAGATGGAGGAGGAGGAGACGCTGTATCTATATGATGGCTGTATAGATGGAGGAGGAGGAGACGCTGTATCTATATGATGGCTGTATAGAAGGAGGAGGAGGAGGAGACGCTGTATCTATATGATGGCTGTATAGATGGAGGAGGAGGAGACGCTGTATCTATATGATGGCTGTATAGATAGAGGAGGAGGAGACGCTGTATCTATATGATGGCTGTATAGATGGAGGAGGAGGAGACGCTGTATCTATATGATGGCTGTATAGATAGAGGAGGAGGAGACGCTGTATCTATATGATGGCTGTATAGATGGAGGAGGAGACGCTGTATCTATATGATGGCTGTATAGATGGAGGAGGAGGAGGAGACGCTGTATCTATATGATGGCTGTATAGATGGAGGAGGAGGAGGAGACGCTGTATCTATATGATGGCTGTATAGATGGAGGAGGAGGAGACGCTGTATCTATATGATGGCTGTATAGATGGAGGAGGAGGAGGAGACGCTGTATCTATATGATGGCTGTATAGATGGAGGAGGAGGAGGAGACGCTGTATCTATATGATGGCTGTATAGATGGAGGAGGAGGAGGAGACGCTGTATCTATATGATGGCTGTATAGATGGAGGAGGAGGAGACGCTGTATCTATATGATGGCTGTATAGATAGAGGAGGAGACGCTGTATCTATATGATGGCTGTATAGATGGAGGAGGAGGAGGAGACGCTGTATCTATATGATGGCTGTATAGATGGAGGAGGAGGAGACGCTGTATCTATATGATGGCTGTATAGATGGAGGAGGAGACGCTGTATCTATATGATGGCTGTATAGATGGAGGAGGAGGAGACGCTGTATCTATATGATGGCTGTATAGATGGAGGAGGAGGAGACGCTGTATCTATATGATGGCTGTATAGATGGAGAAGGAGGAGGAGACGCTGTATCTATATGATGGCTGTATAGATGGAGGAGGAGGAGGAGACGCTGTATCTATATGACGGCTGTATAGATGGAGGAGGAGGAGGAGACGCTGTATCTATATGATGTCTGTATAGATGGAGGAGGAGGAGACGCTGTATCTATATGATGGCTGTATAGATGGAGGAGGAGGAGGAGACGCTGTATCTATATGATGGCTGTATAGATGGAGGAGGAGGAGGAGACGCTGTATCTATATGATGGCTGTATAGATGGAGGAGGAGGAGACGCTGTATCTATATGATGGCTGTATAGATGGAGGAGGAGGAGACGCTGTATCTATATGATGGCTGTAAAGATGGAGGAGGAGGAGACGCTGTATCTATATGATGGCTGTATAGATGGAGGAGGAGGAGACGCTGTATCTATATGATGGCTGTATAGATGGAGGAGGAGGAGACGCTGTATCTATATGATGGCTGTATAGATGGAGGAGGAGGAGACGCTGTATCTATATGATGGCTGTATAGATGGAGGAGGAGGAGACGCTGTATCTATATGATGGCTGTATAGATGGAGGAGGAGGAGACGCTGTATCTATATGATGGCTGTATAGATGGAGGAGGAGGAGGAGACGATGTATCTATATGATGGCTGTATAGATGGAGGAGGAGACGCTGTATCTATATGATGGCTGTATAGATGGAGGAGGAGGAGGAGGAGGAGACGCTGTATCTATATGATGGCTGTATAGATGGAGGAGGAGGAGACGCTGTATCTATATGATGGCTGTATAGATGGAGGAGGAGGAGACGCTGTATCTATATGATGGCTGTATAGATGGAGGAGGAGACGCTGTATCTATATGATGGCTGTATAGATGGAGGAGGAGGAGACGCTGTATCTATATGATGGCTGTATAGATGGAGGAGGAGGAGGAGACGCTGTATCTATATGATGGCTGTATAGATGGAGGAGGAGGAGACGCTGTATCTATATGATGGCTGTATAGATGGAGGAGGAGACGCTGTATCTATATGATGGCTGTATAGATGGAGGAGGAGGAGACGCTGTATCTATATGATGGCTGTATAGATGGAGGAGGAGGAGACGCTGTATCTATATGATGGCTGTATAGATGGAGGAGGAGGAGGAGACGCTGTATCTATATGATGGCTGTATAGATGGAGGAGGAGGAGACGCTGTATCTATATGATGGCTGTATAGATGGAGGAGGAGGAGACGCTGTATCTATATGATGGCTGTATAGATGGAGGAGGAGACGCTGTATCTATATGATGGCTGTATAGATGGAGGAGGAGGAGACGCTGTATCTATATGATGGCTGTATAGATGGAGGAGGAGGAGACGCTGTATCTATATGATGGCTGTATAGATGGAGGAGGAGGAGACGCTGTATCTATATGATGGCTGTATAGATGGAGGAGGAGGAGACGCTGTATCTATATGATGGCTGTATAGATGGAGGAGGAGGAGACGCTGTATCTATATGATGGCTGTATAGATGGAGGAGGAGGAGACGCTGTATCTATATGATGGCTGTATAGATGGAGGAGGAGGAGACGCTGTATCTATATGATGGCTGTATAAATGGAGGAGGAGGAGACGCTGTATCTATATGATGGCTGTATAGATGGAGGAGGAGGAGACGATGTATCTATATGATGGCTGTATAGATGGAGGAGGAGACGCTGTATCTATATGATGGCTGTATAGATGGAGGAGGAGGAGGAGGAGGAGACGCTGTATCTATATGATGGCTGTATAGATGGAGGAGGAGGAGGAGACGCTGTATCTATATGATGGCTGTATAGATGGAGGAGGAGGAGGAGACGCTGTATCTATATGATGGCTGTATAGATGGAGGAGGAGGAGGAGACGCTGTATCTATATGATGGCTGTATAGATGGAGGAGGAGGAGACGCTGTATCTATATGATGGCTGTATAGATGGAGGAGGAGGAGGAGACGCTGTATCTATATGATGGCTGTATAGATGGAGGAGGAGACGCTGTATCTATATGATGGCTGTATAGATGGAGGAGGAGGAGACGCTGTATCTATATGATGGCTGTATAGATGGAGGAGGAGGAGACGCTGTATCTATATGATGGCTGTATAGATGGAGGAGGAGGAGACGCTGTATCTATATGATGGCTGTATAGATGGAGGAGGAGGAGACGCTGTATCTATATGATGGCTGTATAGATGGAGGAGGAGGAGACGCTGTATCTATATGATGGCTGTATAGATGGAGGAGGAGGAGACGCTGTATCTATATGATGGCTGTATAGAAGGAGGAGGAGGAGGAGACGCTGTATCTATATGATGGCTGTATAGATGGAGGAGGAGGAGACGCTGTATCTATATGATGGCTGTATAGATGGAGGAGGAGGAGGAGACGCTGTATCTATATGATGGCTGTATAGATGGAGGAGGAGGAGACGCTGTATCTATATGATGGCTGTATAGATGGAGGAGGAGGAGGAGACTCTGTATCTATATGATGGCTGTATAGATAGAGGAGGAGACGCTGTATCTATATGATGGCTGTATAGATGTAGGAGGAGGAGGAGACGCTGTATCTATATGATGGCTGTATAGATGGAGGAGGAGGAGGAGACGCTGTATCTATATGATGGCTGTATAGATGGAGGAGGAGACGCTGTATCTATATGATGGCTGTATAGATGGAGGAGGAGGAGGAGACGCTGTATCTATATGATGGCTGTATAGATGGAGGAGGAGGAGGAGACGCTGTATCTATATGATGGCTGTATAGATGGAGGAGGAGGAGACGCTGTATCTATATGATGGCTGTATAGATGGAGGAGGAGGAGGAGACGCTGTATCTATATGATGGCTGTATAGATGGAGGAGGAGGAGACGCTGTATCTATATGATGGCTGTATAGATGGAGGAGGAGGAGACGCTGTATCTATATGATGGCTGTATAGATGGAGGAGGAGGAGACGCTGTATCTATATGATGGCTGTATAGATGGAGGAGGAGGAGGAGACGCTGTATCTATATGATGGCTGTATAGATGGAGGAGGAGGAGACGCTGTATCTATATGATGGCTGTATAGATGGAGGAGGAGGAGACGCTGTATCTATATGATGGCTGTATAGATGGAGGAGGAGGAGACGCTGTATCTATATGATGGCTGTATAGATGGAGGAGGAGGAGACGCTGTATCTATATGATGGCTGTATAGATGGAGGAGGAGGAGACGCTGTATCTATATGATGGCTGTATAGATGGAGGAGGAGGAGACGCTGTATCTATATGATGGCTGTATAAATGGAGGAGGAGGAGACGCTGTATCTATATGATGGCTGTATAGATGGAGGAGGAGGAGACGATGTATCTATATGATGGCTGTATAGATGGAGGAGGAGACGCTGTATCTATATGATGGCTGTATAGATGGAGGAGGAGGAGACGCTGTATCTATATGATGGCTGTATAGATGGAGGAGGAGGAGGAGACGCTGTATCTATATGATGGCTGTATAGATGGAGGAGGAGGAGGAGACGCTGTATCTATATGATGGCTGTATAGATGGAGGAGGAGGAGACGCTGTATCTATATGATGGCTGTATAGATGGAGGAGGAGGAGGAGACGCTGTATCTATATGATGGCTGTATAGATGGAGGAGGAGGAGACGCTGTATCTATATGATGGCTGTATAGATGGAGGAGGAGGAGACGCTGTATCTATATGATGGCTGTATAGATGGAGGAGGAGGAGACGCTGTATCTAGATGATGGCTGTATAGATGGAGGAGGAGGAGACGCTGTATCTATATGATGGCTGTATAGATGGAGGAGGAGGAGACGCTGTATCTATATGATGGCTGTATAGATGGAGGAGGAGGAGACGCTGTATCTATATGATGGCTGTATAGATGGAGGAGGAGGAGACGCTGTATCTATATGATGGCTGTATAGATGGAGGAGGAGGAGGAGACGCTGTATCTATATGATGGCTGTATAGATGGAGGAGGAGGAGGAGGAGACGCTGTATCTATATGATGGCTGTATAGATGGAGGAGGAGGAGACGCTGTATCTATATGATGGCTGTATAGATGGAGGAGGAGGAGACGCTGTATCTATATGATGGCTGTATAGATGGAGGAGGAGGAGACGCTGTATCTATATGATGGCTGTATAGATGGAGGAGGAGGAGACGCTGTATCTATATGATGGCTGTATAGATGGAGGAGGAGGAGACGCTGTATCTATATGATGGCTGTATAGATGGAGGAGGAGGAGACGCTGTATCTATATGATGGCTGTATAGATGGAGGAGGAGGAGACGCTGTATCTATATGATGGCTGTATAGATGGAGGAGGAGGAGACGCTGTATCTATATGATGGCTGTATAGAAGGAGGAGGAGGAGGAGACGCTGTATCTATATGATGGCTGTATAGATGGAGGAGGAGGAGACGCTGTATCTATATGATGGCTGTATAGATGGAGGAGGAGGAGACGATGTATCTATATGATGGCTGTATAGATGGAGGAGGAGGAGACGCTGTATCTATATGATGGCTGTATAGATGGAGGAGGAGACGCTGTATCTATATGATGGCTGTATAGATGGAGGAGGAGGAGACGCTGTATCTATATGATGGCTGTATAGATGGAGGAGGAGGAGACGCTGTATCTATATGATGGCTGTATAGATGGAGGAGGAGGAGACGCTGTATCTATATGATGGCTGTATAGAAGGAGGAGGAGGAGGAGACGCTGTATCTATATGATGGCTGTATAGATGGAGGAGGAGGAGACGCTGTATCTATATGATGGCTGTATAGATGGAGGAGGAGGAGACGCTGTATCTATATGATGGCTGTATAGATGGAGGAGGAGGAGACGCTGTATCTATATGATGGCTGTATAGATGGAGGAGGAGGAGGAGACGCTGTATCTATATGATGGCTGTATAGATAGAGGAGGAGACGCTGTATCTATATGATGGCTGTATAGATGGAGGAGGAGGAGACGCTGTATCTATATGATGGCTGTATAGATGGAGGAGGAGGAGACGCTGTATCTATATGATGGCTGTATAGATGGAGGAGGAGGAGACGCTGTATCTATATGATGGCTGTATAGATGGAGGAGGAGGAGACGCTGTATCTATATGATGGCTGTATAGATGGAGGAGGAGGAGACGCTGTATCTATATGATGGCTGTATAGATGGAGGAGGAGGAGACGCTGTATCTATATGATGGCTGTATAGATGGAGGAGGAGGAGACGCTGTATCTATATGATGGCTGTATAGATGGAGGAGGAGGAGACGCTGTATCTATATGATGGCTGTATAGATGGAGGAGGAGGAGACGCTGTATCTATATGATGGCTGTATAGATGGAGGAGGAGGAGACGCTGTATCTATATGATGGCTGTATAGATGGAGGAGGAGGAGGAGACGCTGTATCTATATGATGGCTGTATAGATGGAGGAGGAGGAGACGCTGTATCTATATGATGGCTGTATAGATGGAGGAGGAGACGCTGTATCTATATGATGGCTGTATAGATGGAGGAGGAGGAGGAGACGCTGTATCTATATGATGGCTGTATAGATGGAGGAGGAGGAGGAGACGCTGTATCTATATGATGGCTGTATAGATGGAGGAGGAGGAGACGCTGTATCTATATGATGGCTGTATAGATGGAGGAGGAGGAGACGCTGTATCTATATGATGGCTGTATAGATGGAGGAGGAGGAGACGCTGTATCTATATGATGGCTGTATAGATGGAGGAGGAGGAGACGCTGTATCTATATGATGGCTGTATAGATGGAGGAGGAGGAGACGCTGTATCTATATGATGGCTGTATAGAAGGAGGAGGAGGAGGAGACGCTGTATCTATATGATGGCTGTATAGATGGAGGAGGAGGAGACGCTGTATCTATATGATGGCTGTATAGATGGAGGAGGAGGAGGAGACTCTGTATCTATATGATGGCTGTATAGATAGAGGAGGAGACGCTGTATCTATATGATGGCTGTATAGATGGAGGAGGAGGAGGAGACGCTGTATCTATATGATGGCTGTATAGATGGAGGAGGAGGAGGAGACGCTGTATCTATATGATGGCTGTATAGATGGAGGAGGAGACGCTGTATCTATATGATGGCTGTATAGATGGAGGAGGAGGAGGAGACGCTGTATCTATATGATGGCTGTATAGATGGAGGAGGAGGAGGAGACGCTGTATCTATATGATGGCTGTATAGATGGAGGAGGAGGAGGAGGAGACGCTGTATCTATATGATGGCTGTATAGATGGAGGAGGAGGAGACGCTGTATCTATATGATGGCTGTATAGATGGAGGAGGAGGAGGAGACGCTGTATCTATATGATGGCTGTATAGATGGAGGAGGAGGAGACGCTGTATCTATATGATGGCTGTATAGATGGAGGAGGAGGAGACGCTGTATCTATATGATGGCTGTATAGATGGAGGAGGAGGAGGAGACGCTGTATCTATATGATGGCTGTATAGATGGAGGAGGAGGAGACGCTTTCTCTATATGATGGCTGTATAGATGGAGGAGGAGGAGGAGACGCTGTATCTATATGATGGCTGTATAGATGGAGGAGGCGACGCTGTATCTATATGATGGCTGTATAGATGGAGGAGGAGGAGGAGACGCTGTATCTATATGATGGCTGTATAGATGGAGGAGGAGGAGACGCTGTATCTATATGATGGCTGTATAGATGGAGGAGGAGGAGGAGACGCTGTATCTATATGATGGCTGTATAGATGGAGGAGGAGGAGACGCTGTATCTATATGATGGCTGTATAGATGGAGGAGGAGGAGGAGACGCTGTATCTATATGATGGCTGTATAGATGGAGGAGGAGGAGGAGGAGGAGACGCTGTATCTATATGATGGCTGTATAGATGGAGGAAGAGACGCTGTATCTATATGATGGCTGTATAGATGGAGGAGGAGGAGACGCTGTATCTATATGATGGCTGTATAGATGGAGGAGGAGGAGGAGACGCTGTATCTATATGATGGCTGTATAGATGGAGGAGGAGGAGACGCTGTATCTATATGATGGCTGTATAGATGGAGGAGGAGACGCTGTATATATATATGATGGCTGTATAGATAGAGGAGGAGACGCTGTATCTATATGATGGCTGTATAGATGGAGGAGGAGGAGACGCTGTATCTATATGATGGCTGTATAGATGGAGGAGGAGGAGTAGACGCTGTATCTATATGATGGCTGTATAGATGGAGGAGGAGGAGACGCTGTATCTATATGATGCCTGTATAGATGGAGGAGGAGGAGACGCTGTATCTATATGATGGCTGTATAGATGGAGGAGGAGGAGACGCTGTATCTATATAATGCCTGTATAGATGGAGGAGGAGGAGACGCTGTATCTATATGATGCCTGTATAGATGGAGGAGGAGGAGACGCTGTATCTATATGATGGCTGTATAGATGGAGGAGGAGGAGACGCTGTATCTATATGATGGCTGTATAGATGGAGGAGGAGGAGACGCTGTATCTATATGATGGCTGTATAGATGGAGGAGGAGGAGACGCTGTATCTATATGATGGCTGTATAGATGGAGGAGGAGGAGACGCTGTATCTATATGATGGCTGTATAGATGGAGGAGGAGGAGACGCTGTATCTATATGATGGCTGTATAGATGGAGGAGGAGGAGACGCTGTATCTATATGATGGCTGTATAGATGGAGGAGGAGGAGACGCTGTATCTATATGATGGCTGTATAGATGGAGGAGGAGGAGACGCTGTATCTATATGATGGCTGTATAGATGGAGGAGGAGGAGACGCTGTATCTATATGATGGCTGTATAGATGGAGGAGGAGGAGACGCTGTATCTATATGATGGCTGTATAGATGGAGGAGGAGACGCTGTATCTATATGATGGCTGTATAGATGGAGGAGGAGGAGGAGGAGACGCTGTATCTATATGATGGCTGTATAGATGGAGGAGGAGGAGACGCTGTATCTATATGATGGCTGTATAGATGGAGGAGGAGGAGACGCTGTATCTATATGATGGCTGTATAGATAGAGGAGGAGACGCTGTATCTATATGATGGCTGTATAGATGGAGGAGGAGGAGGAGACGCTGTATCTATATGATGGCTGTATAGATGGAGGAGGAGGAGACGCTGTATCTATATGATGGCTGTATAGATGGAGGAGGAGACGCTGTATCTATATGATGGCTGTATAGATAGAGGAGGAGGAGACGCTGTATCTATATGATGGCTGTATAGATGGAGGAGGAGACGCTGTATCTATATGATGGCTGTATAGATGGAGGAGGAGGAGGAGACGCTGTATCTATATGATGGCTGTATAGATGGAGGAGGAGGAGACGCTGTATCTATATGATGGCTGTATAGATGGAGGAGGAGGAGACGCTGTATCTATATGATGGCTGTATAGATAGAGGAGGAGACGCTGTATCTATATGATGGCTGTATAGATGGAGGAGGAGGAGGAGACGCTGTATCTATATGATGGCTGTATAGATGGAGGAGGAGGAGGAGGAGACGCTGTATCTATATGATGGCTGTATAGATGGAGGAGGAGACGCTGTATCTATATGATGGCTGTATAGATGGAGGAGGAGGAGACGCTGTATCTATATGATGGCTGTATAGATGGAGGAGGAGGAGGAGACGCTGTATCTATATGATGGCTGTATAGATGGAGGAGGAGGAGACGCTGTATCTATATGATGGCTGTATAGATGGAGGAGGAGGAGGAGACGCTGTATCTATATGATGGCTGTATAGATGGAGGAGGAGGAGACGCTATATCTATATGATGGCTGTATAGATGGAGGAGGAGGAGACGCTGTATCTATATGATGGCTGTATAGATGGAGGAGGAGGAGACGCTGTATCTATATGATGGCTGTATAGATGGAGGAGGAGGAGGAGGAGACGCTGTATCTATATGATGGCTGTATAGATGGAGGAGGAGGAGGAGACGCTGTATCTATATGATGGCTGTATAGATGGAGGAGGAGGAGACGCTATATCTATATGATGGCTGTATAGATGGAGGAGGAGGAGACGCTGTATCTATATGATGGCTGTATAGATGGAGGAGGAGGAGACGCTGTATCTATATGATGGCTGTATAGATGGAGGAGGAGGAGGAGACGCTGTATCTATATGATGGCTGTATAGATGGAGGAGGAGGAGACGCTGTATCTATATGATGGCTGTATAGATGGAGGAGGAGGAGACGCTGTATCTATATGATGGCTGTATAGATGGAGGAGGAGACGCTGTATCTATATGATGGCTGTATAGATAGAGGAGGAGGAGGAGACGCTGTATCTATATGATGGCTGTATAGATGGAGGAGGAGACGCTGTATCTATATGATGGCTGTATAGATGGAGGAGGAGGAGGAGACGCTGTATCTATATGATGGCTGTATAGATGGAGGAGGAGGAGACGCTGTATCTATATGATGGCTGTATAGATGGAGGAGGAGGAGACGCTGTATCTATATGATGGCTGTATAGATAGAGGAGGAGACGCTGTATCTATATGATGGCTGTATAGATGGAGGAGGAGGAGGAGACGCTGTATCTATATGATGGCTGTATAGATGGAGGAGGAGGAGGAGGAGACGCTGTATCTATATGATGGCTGTATAGATGGAGGAGGAGGAGGAGACGCTGTATCTATATGATGGCTGTATAGATGGAGGAGGAGACGCTGTATCTATATGATGGCTGTATCGATGGCGGAGGAGGAGGAGACGCTGTATCTATATGATGGCTGTATAGATGGAGGAGGAGGAGGAGGAGACGCTGTATCTATATGATGGCTGTATAGATGGAGGAGGAGGAGGAGACGCTGTATCTATATGATGGCTGTATAGATGGAGGAGGAGACGCTGTATCTATATGATGGCTGTATAGATGGAGGAGGAGGAGGAGACGCTGTATCTATATGATGGCTGTATAGATGGAGGAGGAGGAGACGCTTGTATCTATATGATGGCTTGTATAGATGGAGGAGGAGGAGACGCTGTATCTATATGATGGCTGTATAGATGGAGGAGGAGGAGACGCTGTATCTATATGATGGCTGGTATAGATGGAGGAGGAGGAGACGCTGTATCTATATGATGGCTGTATAGATGGAGGAGGAGGAGGAGACGCTGTATCTATATGATGGCTGTATAGATGGAGGAGGAGGAGGAGACGCTGTATCTATATGATGGTTGTATAGATGGAGGAGGAGGAGGAGACGCTGTATCTATATGATGGCTGTATAGATGGAGGAGGAGGAGACGCTATGTAGCAGGGACAGTCAGGTGATTGTAGGCAGGAGGGACCCCAACGCCATTTTAAGGGCTAAAACTATAAACAGCAGAACTTTTGCTCCAGATATCCGGCTATAAATATATATATAATCAGGCTATATAATCCGGCTATATAATCAGGCTATATATATATAATCCGGCTATATAATCAGGCTGTATAATCAGGCTATATAATCAGGCTATATAATCAGGCTATATAATCCGGCTATATAATCAGGCTATATATATATAATCCGGCTATATAATCAGGCTGTATAATCAGGCTATATAATCCGGCTATAAATATATATATAATCCGGCTATATAATCAGGCTATATAATCCGGCTATAAATATATATATAATCCGGCTATATAATCAGGCTATATAATCCGGCTATATAATCCGGCTATATAATCCGGCTATATAATCAGACTATATAATCAGGCTATATAATCCGGCTATAAATATATATATAATCCGGCTATATAATCAGGCTATATAATCCGGCTATAAATATATATATAATCCGGCTATATAATCAGGCTATATAATCCGGCTATATAATCCGGCTATATAATCCGGCTATATAATCCGGCTATATAATCCGGCTATATAATCAGACTATATAATCAGGCTATATAATCAGGCTATATAATCCGGCTATAAATATATATATAATCCGGCTATATAATCAGACTATATAATCCGGCTATATAATCAGGCTATATATTCCGGCTATAAATATATATATAATCCGGCTATATAATCAGGCTATATAATCCGGCTATATAATCAGGCTATATATATATAATCCGGCTATATAATCAGGCTATATAATCCGGCTATATAATCCGGCTATATAATCCGGCTATATAATCCGGCTATATAATCCGGCTATATAATCCGGCTATATAATCAGACTATATAATCAGACTATATAATCCGGCTATATATATATAATCAGGCTATATAATCCGGCTATATAATCAGGCTATATAATCCGGCTATATAATCAGGCTATATAATCCGGCTATATATATATAATCCGGCTATATAATCAGGCTATATAATCAGGCTATATAATCAGACTATATAATCCGGCTATATAATCCGGCTATATAATCCGGCTATATAATCCGGCTATATAATCCGGCTATAAATATATATATAATCCGGCTATATAATCCGGCTATATAATCAGGCTATATAATCCGGCTATAAATATATATATAATCCGGCTATATAATCCGGCTATATAATCAGACTATATAATCCGGCTATATAATCCGGCTATATAATCCGGCTATATAATCCGGCTATATAATCCGGCTATATAATCAGGCTATATAATCAGGCTATATAATCCGACTATAAATATATATATAATCCGGCTATATAATCCGGCTATAAATATATATATAATCCGGCTATATAATCCGGCTATATAATCCGGCTATATAATCAGGCTATATAATCCGGCTATATAATCAGGCTATATAATCAGACTATATAATCAGACTATATAATCAGACTATATAATCAGACTATATAATCCGGCTATATAATCAGACTATATAATCCGGCTATATAATCAGGCTATATAATCCGGCTATAAATATACATATAATCCGGCTATATAATCCGGCTATATAATCCGGCTATATAATCCGGCTATATAATCCGGCTATATAATCAGGCTATATAATCAGGCTATATAATCCGGCTATATAATCCGGCTATATATATATAATCAGGCTATATAATCCGGCTATAAATATATATATAATCCGGCTATATAATCAGACTATATAATCAGACTATATAATCTGGCTATATAATCAGACTATATAATCAGACTATATAATCAGACTATATAATCAGGCTATATAATCCGGCTATATTATCCGGCTATAAATATATATATAATCCGGCTATATAATCAGACTATATAATCAGGCTATATAATCAGGCTATATAATCCGGCTATATAATCCGGCTATATAATCCGGCTATATAATCAGGCTATATAATCCGGCTATATAATCAGACTATATAATCAGACTATATAATCAGACTATATAATCAGACTATATAATCAGACTATATAATCAGACTATATAATCAGACTATATAATCCGGCTATATATATATATATATATATATATATATATATATATATATATATATATATATATATATATATATAATCCGGCTAGCATTGTGGTGCTCGGCCAGTTCTGTGGTGTTGTACAAGTGAGATGTTCACAGTTTTTGTGGCAGTTTTTTTTACCCCAAATGGTCGGTAAACTCCGGGATTGTTGCCGGGACCCTTGGGTACTAGTTACGGTAACTTGAAGTGGTAGTAGACCCAACTGGGATGTCTGTACCGCCACCCACAGAAAGGGGGAAAAAAACAGTGTAAACAGTGTGGGTGCAGATAGATAAGACCGAGTCCCACATAGAGCGGTTTAGTGAAGAAGGCTGGAGGCGAACAGTACACATATTACAGGTAGTGCACATCTTGATAGAACCAGGAGTAGGTGCTTTGTAGGAGGAGGTGGTTTGTGAAGAGATAGAAGAGGAGAGGAGTTGCCCAATGTAGAATATGTGCTATAGATAAGTGATTCTCCTACTCACGTATAATCTGACAGCCTCCTGCCCCCTAGTTGCACAGAATCCGTCATAGGTGGGTAGCACAAGCCCCAGTCGTTGGTTATCTGGTTGTAGCAGGTTCCCCAAACTTCCCAGTTGTCCTGCGCTGCGCAGTGCGATACGTAGAACTTTACCCTTGTAGCTTTGTCCCACTGGGTTCAGTTCCTCTAGTATCAGGAGATCGCCTGCATGTTTTAGAAGGGTTCCTGGTGTGGGCTAGGGTTATCCTGGGTAGCTTCTCTCCCCTAAGGCGAGCTTAGCACTGCATAGCTGTGGTAGTTACTTGCATAAAGAAAGTCTTTTGTAGAGAGCTAGTCTCACACATCTGTCCACTCAGATCTCCGACTTCTAACTCTCTAACTAACTGTATCTCCTCCCACACGGAACTAGCTCCTCCTTCAGGGGTAAATCTATACCCTCCTTCGAGTGATGGGGCTGAGTGTGTGTGAGAGAGGAGGAGGATAGGATAGAAAGAGCACTTGCGATTGGTCAACATAACATACAACAGTTAACCCTTAACTCTGTGGCTGTGCATTAAAGACCAAAACCGTGGTGACACCTACAGGGCAAAATAAGGTACTACATCTACCATTGTGTTAACCTGAGAGAACAACTTACTAAGGTGCTTAGGACTTCACCAGTGGTGGGACACCACAGCAGCACATCAGTGTGTTCAGACAGGCAGGTAGCTGTAGATTAACGTGAGGAATACTCTGTATCTACTTCCTTCAGATATAGAGTATACAGCTGGGTACTGCAAGTGTGCCAAAACAACAAAACAAGTTTGGTACTATTGTTTTGCGTTTTGTGCGTAACAGAAACCAGTTCAAAGCCTGTTGGCTGTAGGTATTTATAAAAAATAAAATAAAAAATAATTAAGTATATGGCTGCATACTGTGAGTGTGCCCAATATAAAAAAGGTTGGCACTACTGTTTAAGGTTCTGTGCGCAATTGAAAATAGTTCAACAGCTCCAATGCTTAAGGCTGACATGAAGGGACGAGGAATGGAGATGCCAGTGGGGGCAGAAGCCGCGGTCAAGAGAGTGGAGATGCAATGTGTGCTGGTGAGGGGCAGCCAGCATTACGCTCATATAGCATCCTTGGCTTCATCAAAGAGTTAAGCGCGGGCGGGGCACACCACTGTGGAGGCCCGAGCAGCAGGAAGAGGTGGTAAAGATAGCCGATAATGCTTCCACTTGTCCACCACCCAGTCACCTACACAGTGTAGTTTCATCATTAGCCAAGAGTCTGGACTCCATGAACCTCACTCTGACCCTCCTTCCTCCCAACCTGCCCAATCTGTTGGTATGTTCAGGAGGAGGAGGAGCAGAGTGAGGTAGTGGAAGAGGAGGTGCCGGATGACTAAGTCACTGACCGACCTGGCCAGGGGTGATGTCAGTGGAGAGAAGGAGGGCTGTGCAGCACTGCAGAAGTCCATTTTAAGCAGTGGAATAGCTAGAGGCAAAGGGAAAATCCATTGAGAGAAAGCAGGGCCCCAGCTCTTCCCCGTAGCAGCCACTCTCGCAAAGCTCCCCCCATCAAGGGCAGATTCTTCTTGGGTCTGGAGATTTTTTAACGTGTGTACTAATTACCTACTCAGCGCAGTTTGCACACTCAAAGTTGAGTAGGGGCTCTGAGAAGAGCAACATGACCACCACAGGCATGCGGCATCACTGGGAAGCACAAGGCTGAGTGGGAGAGGGCAAACGCATTACAATCTGCACCCGGGGTTGCCGCCACTGCCTCTTCCTCTTCTGCAGTCCAGCCCACCAGCCAGGACACCTGCTCATCTACCTCTGCTTCGGCCACTTTGGGACAGAAGGCTGGAGGTGAGGAAGCTGAAAAGGGAGAGCGGGCGGTCCGGGAGTGAGGAGAAGAGAGAGGAGGTGAGGAGGCTGAAGAGGAAGAGCGGGACGTCAGGGAGAGAGGAGGACTGAGAAGGCTGGAGGTGACGTGAGGAGGAGATGCGGCCACTCCATCTGGCTGCACTGTGAGGTGGGGGCCGCAGGACTGTGAGGGGGAGCGGCCGGGGCCCTCAGATAACTCAGTGGGGGATGACCAAGAGGTCGGCCGTGCTCTGACGGGGGAGGGGGGCTGTAACCTGCAGATTAACCTGCCGCCCAAATCCTGGTCACCATGCCCTGAAAGAAGGAAAAGTGCAACTACAGCCCTCATCATCCCAATAACTGAAGTATGTGTGTTACATGACTACAGCCCCCACCATCCCCCTGGTAGCTGAAGTGTGTTACATGACTACAGTCCCCATCATCCCCCTGATAGCTTAAGTGTTACATGACTACAACCCCCACCATCCCCAAATAGCTGAAGTGTATTACATGACTACAACCCCCATTGTCCCCACTTAGCTGGAGTGTATTACATGACTACAACCCCCATTGTCCCCAAATAGCTGAAGTGTATTACATGACTACAACCCCCACCATCCCCAAATAGCTGAAGTGTATTACATGACTACAACCCCCACCATCCCCAAATAGCTGAAGTGTATTACATGACTACAACCCCCATTGTCCCCACTTAGCTGGAGTGTTATTGTCCTTACTATAAAATTATCACCTTCGGTAAACAGAGCAAGCGCAAAAAACCACCAAGTTCAGTATCACATAAAAACGTGGTACTAAATAAAACTACAGATCAAGGCACAAAAATCATATCCAGACAGGCTAAAAAATGGCAAAGTCTTAGGACTGAGAGGAGGGAAATTTTTAAGCACATTTTAAATAATGGAAACTTTATTTTAAAAGTAATAAAATTAAAGCAACTTAAATTGGTTTGTACTGACCTGACAGTCAGGGTGGGGGAGGAGGGGGCATTTCTATTCTTGTGGGGTTTTTTTTATATAATTTATTCAGTATCGAATTGGTATCGAGCATTGAAAAACAAAAGTTGGTATTGGTATTGAACTCAAAATTTTGGTATCACTAGTGCAAGCATGGTTGTGTGTGATAATGGCCATAACCTGGTAGCGGCTCTGGAGCTTTGCAAACTCCCACACGTACCAGGCCTTGCCCACAGTTTTAATTTGGTGGTACAACGCCTTCTAAAAACTTACCCCAATCTCCCAGAGCTACTGGTGAAAGTGTGGCACTTGTGTGGCATCTGTAGCCGCTGCTAGCCTCCGAAAACTCCAGCAGCACCTACGTTTGCCAGAACACTGCCTGTTGTGCGATGTCAGCACTCACTGGAATTCAACATATGATATGTTGTCCAGGGTGTGTGAGCAGCAGAGAGCATTGATAGAATACCAGCTCCAAAACCCATGTGTGCCTCCAACTGAACTCCCTCAGTTTGCCAACCATGAGTGGCCATGGATGGCAGACATATGCGAAGTCTAAGCCAGTCCACCAAGGAGGCTCTACCAAGAGGGTCAGCTGTGACGACGCCATAGTCAGCATAACCATCACTCTCCTATGCGTCCTGAAAGAATCCCTCATTGCCATTCTCAGCAGCAATCGCAGGAGGAAGAGGAGCACAAGCACATGGAGGAGACTGGCGGCTATACTTGTGAGGGTAGCACAATGGGTGCGTCCCATTGGCTCAGCCTGGATGGGGCGAGGAGGAGGTGAAGGAGGAAATGGAAAGTGACGGCAGTGAAGTCATGCCTATTCAGAGCCTGGCACACATGGCTGACTTCATGTTGGGCTGCTTTTCCCACATATTGTCCACATAATTTAGAACAAACAATACTGGATGTTTGCAATCCTCGTCCCCCAGTATAAAGATAAGGTCTCTTTTATTCCGGTGGAGGAGAGGAACCATCGGTTGCAAGAATACCATAAGAAAATCTTGCAGAACATGATGGAAATATTCCCACCTACCATTGCTGGTGGCATAAGTGCGGTATTTATCAGCAGCTCCTTTTTTGGTGTAGGTTTTTTTTTTTCTTACTGTTTAAAAAAACAAAACACTACACTACACCACACTACATATAAGGTTTTACATTACACATTTACATACCGCATATACTAATCCCCGTATAAAGATGGCCCATAGGATGTTTTCGGCGGAGGAGGTATACGCTATTATTACCTCCGACACCGAAACAGCCAGTCAGGATGAATAGGGGATCCTTCTTTCCTCCATTATTAATCATCGTTGTCCAAGGAGGAAGCCTCGGGCTGCCCCCCAGACAGGTTACCCTATCTGGACCCCAGCCCCCCTAAATTATGAGCCCCAGATTCTTTGCTTTGTAGAAAAAGCAGGTATCCAAATTAACCCCACAGGCGTCAGATAAATAGACTTTTTCAAACTATTTCTTTGATTACCCTATAAATTTGATGGCGCAAATTTGTAAGCACACCAATTTATAGCCAACAACCTCTCCTCTAATTTTTTTTATTTCTAATGCATCAATAAGGGTCCATGCCATGTGTGGACCGCTGTTGATGCAGTGGAAATTAAAATATTTTGGGGGCTCTGCTGCACATGGGCGTCAGTGTACATTTAGGCAGATTCAGACTGGAAGGGACACTGAAATTCAGCCCCCAGATGCCCCCCCATCCTCGGAGTTAGTGGGAGGATCGTTTGGGAACTGATCTTCTTACTGCTGGATAAAGGATACCTCCTCGGTCTCCTGCTGAATAATAAATCTCCTCGGTCTCCTGCTGGATAATAAATCTCCTCGGTCTCCTGCTGAATAATAAATCTCCTCGGCCTCCTGCTGGATAATAAATCTCCCCCTCGGTCCTCAGTCTTCTGCTGGATAATAAATCTCCTCCTCGGTCTCCTGCTGGATAATAAATCTCCTCTTCGGTCTCCTGCTGGATAATAAATCTCCTCCTCGCTCCTGGGTCTCCTGCTGGATAATAAATCTCCTGGGTCTCCTGCTGGATAATAAATCTCCTCCTCGGTCTTCTGATGGATAATAAATCTTTTCCTCGGTCTCCTGATGGATAATGAATCTCCTCCTCGGTCTCCTGCTGGATAATAAGTCTCCTCCTCGGTCTCCTGCTGGATAATAAATCTCCTCCTCGGTCTCCTGCTGGATAATAAATCTCCTCGGTCTCCTGCTGCATAATAAATCTCCTCGGTCTCCTGCTGAATAATAAATCTTCTCCTCGGTCTCCTGCTGGATAATAAATCTCCTCCTCGCTCCTGGGTCTCCTGCTGGATAATAAATCTCCTGGGTCTCCTGCTGGATAATAAATCTCCTCCTCGGTCTTCTGATGGATAATAAATCTCCTCCTCGGTCTCCTGCTGGATAATAAGTCTCCTCGGTCTCCTGCTGAATAATAAATCTCCTCCTCGGTCTCCTGCTGGATAATAAATCTCCTCCTCGGTCTCCTGCTGGATAATAAATCTCCTCCTCGGTCTCCTGCTGGATAATAAATCTCCTCCTCGGTCTCCTGCTGGATAATAAATCTCCTCGGTCTCCTGCTGAATAATAAATCTTCTCCTCGGTCTTCTGCTGGATAATAAATCTCCTCCTCGCTCCTGGGTCTCCTGCTGGATAATAAATCTCCTGGGTCTCCTGCTGGATAATAAATCTCCTCCTCGGTCTTCTGATGGATAATAAATCTCCTCCTCGGTCTCCTGCTGGATAATAAGTCTCCTCGGTCTCCTGCTGAATAATAAATCTCCTCCTCGGTCTCCTGCTGGATAATAAATCTCCTCCTCGGTCTCCTGCTGGATAATAAATCTCCTCCTCGGTCTCCTGCTGGATAATAAATCTCCTCCTCGGTCTCCTGCTGGATAATAAGTCTCCTTGGTCTCCTGCTGGATAATAAATCTCCTCCTTGGTCTCCTGCTGGATAATAAATCTCCTCCTCGCTCTCCTGCTGGATAATAAGTCTCCTTGGTCTCCTGCTGGGTAATAAATCTCCTCCTCGCTCCTCGGTCTCCTGCTGGATAATAAATCTCCTCCTCGGTCTCCTGCTGGATAATAAATCTCCTCCTCGGTCTCCTGCTGGATAATAAATCTCCTCCTCGGTCTCCTGCTGGATAATAAATCTCCTCCTCGGTCTCCTGCTGGATAATAAATCTCCTCCTTGGTCTCCTGCTGGATAATAAATCTCCTCCTCAGTCTCCTGCTGGATAATAAATCTCCTCCTTGGTCTCCTGCTGGATAATAAATCTCCTCTTCGGTCTCCTGCTGGATAATAAATCTCCTCGGTCTCCTGCTGGATAATAAATCTCCTCTTCAGTCTCCTGCTGGATAATAAATCTCCTCTTCAGTCTCCTGCTGGATAATAAATCTCCTCCTCGGTCTCCTGCTGGATAATAAATCTCCTCCTCGCTCCTCGTTCTCCTGCTGGATAATAAATCTCCTCCTCGGTCTCCTGCTGGATAATAAATCTCCTCCTCGGTCTCCTGCTGGATAATAAATCTCCTCGGTCTCTTGCTGGATAATAAATCTCCTCCTCAGTCTCCTGCTGGATAATAAATCTCCTCGGTCTCCTGCTGGATAATAAATCTCCTCGGTCTCTTGCTGGATAATAAATCTCCTCCTCAGTCTCCTGCTGGATAATAAATCTTCTCCTCGCTCCTCAGTCTCCTGCTGGATAATAAATCTTCTCCTCGCTCCTCAGTCTCCTGCTGGATAATAAATCTTCTCCTCGCTCCTCAGTCTCCTGCTGGATAATAAATCTCCTCCTCGGTCTCCTGCTGGATAATAAATCTCCTCGGTCTCCTGCTGGATAATAAATCTCCTCCTCGGTCTCCTGCTGGATAATAAATCTCCTCGGTCTCTTGCTGGATAATAAATCTCCTCGGTCTCCTGCTGCATAATAAATCTCCTCGGTCTCCTGCTGAATAATAAATCTCCTCTTCTCTCCCCGGTCTCCTGCTGGATAATAAATCTCCTCCTCTGTCTCCTGCTGGATAATAAATCTCCTCCTCGGTCTCCTGCTGGATAATAAATCTCCTCCTCACTCCTCAATCTCCTGCTGGATAATAAATCTCCTCCTCGCTCCTCGGTGTCCTGCTGGATAATAAATCTCCTCCTCGGTCTCCTGCTGGATAATAAATCTCCTCCTCGCTCCTCGGTCTCCTGCTGGATAATAAATCTCCTCCTCGCTCCTCTGTCTCCTGCTGGATAATAAATCTCCTCCTCAGTCTCCTGCTGGATAATAAATCTCCTCCTCGGTCTCCTGCTGGATACTAAATCTCCTCCTCGGTCTCCTGCTGGATACTAAATCTCCTCCTCGGTCTCCTGCTGGATACTAAATCTCCTCCTCACTCCTCTGTCTCCTGCTGGTTAATAAATCTCCTCTATCTCCTGCTGGATATTAAATCTCCTCCTCGGTCTCCTGCTGGATACTAAATCTCCTCCTCTCTCCTCTGTCTCCTGCTGGTTAATAAATCTCCTCCTCGCTCCTCGGTCTCCTGCTAGATAATAAATCTCCTCCTCGCTCCTCGGTCTCCTGCTGGATAATAAATCTCCTCCTCGGTCTCCTGCTGGATAATAAATCCCCTCCTTGGTCTCCTGCTGGATAATAAATCTCCTCCTCGGTCTCCTGCTGGATAATAAATCTCCTCCTCGGTCTCCTGCTGGATAATAAGTCTCCTTGGTCTCCTGCTGGATAATAAATCTCCTCCTTGGTCTCCTGCTGGATAATAAATCTCCTCCTCAGTCTCCTGCTGGATAATAAATCTCCTCCTTGGTCTCCTGCTGGATAATAAATCTCCTCTTCGGTCTCCTGCTGGATAATAAATCTCCTCGGTCTCCTGCTGGATAATAAATCTCCTCTTCAGTCTCCTGCTGGATAATAAATCTCCTCTTCAGTCTCCTGCTGGATAATAAATCTCCTCCTCGGTCTCCTGCTGGATAATAAATCTCCTCCTCGCTCCTCGTTCTCCTGCTGGATAATAAATCTCCTCCTCGGTCTCCTGCTGGATAATAAATCTCCTCCTCGGTCTCCTGATGGATAATAAATCTCCTCCTCGGTCTCCTGCTGGATAATAAATCTCCTCGCTCTCCTGCTGGATAATAAATCTCCTCGGTCTCCTGCTGAATAATAAATCTCCTCCTCGGTCTCCTGCTGGATAATAAATCTCCTCTTCGGTCTCCTGCTGGATAATAAATCTCCTCGGTCTCCTGCTGGATAATAAATCTCCTCCTCAGTCTCCTGCTGGATAATAAATCTCCTCGGTCTCCTGCTGGATAATAAATCTCCTCGGTCTCTTGCTGGATAATAAATCTCCTCCTCAGTCTCCTGCTGGATAATAAATCTTCTCCTCGCTCCTCAGTCTCCTGCTGGATAATAAATCTTCTCCTCGCTCCTCAGTCTCCTGCTGGATAATAAATCTTCTCCTCGCTCCTCAGTCTCCTGCTGGATAATAAATCTCCTCCTCGGTCTCCTGCTGGATAATAAATCTCCTCGGTCTCCTGCTGGATAATAAATCTCCTCCTCGGTCTCCTGCTGGATAATAAATCTCCTCGGTCTCTTGCTGGATAATAAATCTCCTCGGTCTCCTGCTGCATAATAAATCTCCTCGGTCTCCTGCTGAATAATAAATCTCCTCTTCTCTCCCCGGTCTCCTGCTGGATAATAAATCTCCTCCTCGGTCTCCTGCTGGATAATAAATCTCCTCCTCACTCCTCAATCTCCTGCTGGATAATAAATCTCCTCCTCGCTCCTCGGTGTCCTGCTGGATAATAAATCTCCTCCTCGGTCTCCTGCTGGATAATAAATCTCCTCCTCGCTCCTCGGTCTCCTGCTGGATAATAAATCTCCTCCTCGCTCCTCTGTCTCCTGCTGGATAATAAATCTCCTCCTCGGTCTCCTGCTGGATAATAAATCTCCTCCTCGGTCTCCTGCTGGATACTAAATCTCCTCCTCGGTCTCCTGCTGGATACTAAATCTCCTCCTCGGTCTCCTGCTGGATACTAAATCTCCTCCTCACTCCTCTGTCTCCTGCTGGTTAATAAATCTCCTCTATCTCCTGCTGGATATTAAATCTCCTCCTCGGTCTCCTGCTGGATACTAAATCTCCTCCTCTCTCCTCTGTCTCCTGCTGGTTAATAAATCTCCTCCTCGCTCCTCGGTCTCCTGCTAGATAATAAATCTCCTCCTCGCTCCTCGGTCTCCTGCTGGATAATAAATCTCCTCCTCGGTCTCCTGCTGGATAATAAATCCCCTCCTTGGTCTCCTGCTGGATAATAAATCTCCTCGCTCCTCGGTCTCCTGCTGGATAATAAATCTCCTCGCTCCTCAGTCTCCTGCTGGATAATAAATCCCCTCCTCGGTCTCCTGCTGGATAATAAATCTCCTCCTCGGTCTCCTGCTGGATAATAAATCTCCTCCTCGCTCCTCGGTCTCCTGCTGGATAATAAATCTGCTCCTCGGTCTCCTGCTGGATAATAAATCTCCTCCTCGGTCTCCTGCTGAATAATAAATCTCTTCCTCGGTCTCCTGCTGGATAATAAATCTCCTCCTCGGTCTCCTGCTGGATAATAAATCTCCTCCTCGCTCCTGGGTTTCCTTCTGGATAATAAATCTCCTCCTCGGTCTCCTGCTGGATAATAAATCTCCTCCTCGGTCTCCTGCTGGATAATAAATCTCCTCCTCGCTCCTCGGTCTCCTGCTGGATAATAAATCTCTTCCTCGGTCTCCTGCTGGATAATAAATCTCCTTCTCGCTCCTCGGTCTCCTGCTGGATAATAAATCTCCTCCTCGCTCCTCGGTCTCCTGCTGGATAATAAATCTCCTCCTTGGTCTCCTGCTGGATACTAAATCTCCTCCTCGGTCTCCTGCTGGATACTAAATCTCCTCCTCGGTCTCCTGCTGGATACTAAATCTCCTCCTCACTCCTCTGTCTCCTGCTGGTTAATAAATCTCCTCTATCTCCTGCTGGATATTAAATCTCCTCCTCACTCCTCGGTCTCCTGCTGGATACTAAATCTCCTCCTCACTCCTCTGTCTCCTGCTGGGTAATAAATCTTCTCCTCGTTCTCTTGCTGGGTAATAAATCTCCTCCTCGGTCTCCTGCTGGATAATAAATCTCCTCCTCGGTCTCCTGCTGGATAATAAATCTGCTCCTCGGTCTCCTGCTGGATAATAAATCTCCTCCTCGGTCTCCTGCTGGATAATAAATCTCCTCCTCACTCCTCGGTCTCCTGCTGGATATTAAATCTCCTCCTCACTCCTCTGTCTCCTGCTGGATAATAAATCTCCTCCTCGGTCTCCTGCTGGATAATAAGTCTCCTCGGTCTCCTGCTAGATAATAAATCTCCTCCTCGCTCCTCGGTCTCCTGCTAGATAATAAATCTCCTCCTCGCTCCTCGGTCTCCTGCTGGATAATAAATCTCTTCCTCGGTCTCCTGCTGGATAATAAATCTCCTCCTCGGTCTCCTGCTGGATAATAAATCTCCTCCTCAATCTCCTGCTGGATAATAAATCTCCTCCTCGCTCCTCGGTCTCCTGCTGGATAATAAATCTCCTCGGTCTCCTGCTGGATAATAAATCTCCTCCTCGCTCCTCGGTCTCCTGCTGGATAATAAATCTCCTCCTCGCTCCTCGGTCTCCTGCTGGATTATAAATCTCCTCCTTGGTCTCCTGCTGGATAATAAATCTCCTCCTCGGTCTGCTGCTGGATACTAAATCTCCTCCTCGGTCTCCTGCTGGATACTAAATCTCCTCCTCGGTCTCCTGCTGGATACTAAATCTCCTCCTCACTCCTCTGTCTCCTGCTGGTTAATAAATCTCCTCTATCTCCTGCTGGATATTAAATCTCCTCCTCACTCCTCGGTCTCCTGCTGGATACTAAATCTCCTCCTCACTCCTCTGTCTCCTGCTGGTTAATAAATCTCCTCTATCTCCTGCTGGATAATAAATCTCCTCCTCGGTCTCCTGCTGGATAATAAATCTGCTCCTCGGTCTCCTGCTGGATAATAAATCTGCTCCTCGGTCTCCTGCTGGATAATAAATCTGCTCCTCGGGCTCCTGCTGGATATTAAATCTCCTCCTCACTCCTCTGTCTCCTGCTGAATAATAAATCTCCTCCTCGGTCTCCTGCTGGTTAATAAAGTCCCTCCTCGGTCTCCTGCTAGATAATAAATCTCCTCCTCGCTCCTCGGTCTCCTGCTAGATAATAAATCTCCTCCTCGCTCCTCGGTCTCCTGCTGGATAATAAATCTCCTCCTTGGTCTCCTGCTGGATAATAAATCCCCTCCTCGGTCTCCTGCTGGATAATAAATCTCCTCGCTCCTCAGTCTCCTGCTGGATAATAAATCTCCTCGGTCTCCTGCTGGATAATAAATCCCCTCCTCGGTCTCCTGCTGGATAATAAATCTCCTCCTCGGTCTCCTGCTGGATAATAAATCTCCTCTGTCTCCTGCTGCTGGATAGTAAATCTCCTCCTCGCTCCTCGGTCTCCTGCTGGATAATAAATCTGCTCCTCGGTCTCCTGCTGGATAATAAATCTTCTCCTGGGTCTCCTGCTGGATAATAAATCTCCTCCTCGCTCCTTGGTCTCCTGCTGGATAATAAATCTCCTCCTTGGTCTCCTGCTGGATACTAAATCTCCTCCTCGGTCTCCTGCTGGATACTAAATCTCCTCGGTCTCCTGCTGGATACTAAATCTCCTCCTCACTCCTCTGTCTCCTGCTGGTTAATAAATCTCCTCTATCTCCTGCTGGATATTAAATCTCCTCCTCACTCCTCGGTCTCCTGCTGGATACTAAATCTCCTCCTCACTCCTCTGTCTCCTGCTGGTTAATAAATCTCTATCTCCTGCTGGATAATAAATCTCCTCCTCGGTCTCCTGCTGGATAATAAATCTGCTCCTCGGTCTCCTGCTGGATAATAAATCTCCTCCTCGGTCTCCTGCTGGATAATAAATCTCCTCCTCACTCCTCGGTCTCCTGCTGGATATTAAATCTCCTCCTCACTCCTCTGTCTCCTGATGGATAATAAATCTCCTCCTCTGTCTCCTGCTGGATAATAAGTCTCCTCGGTCTCCTGCTAGATAATAAATCTCCTCCTCGCTCCTCGGTCTCCTGCTAGATAATAAATCTCCTCCTCGGTCTCCTGCTGGATAATAAATCCCCTCCTTGGTCTCCTGCTGAATAATAAATCTCCTCGCTCCTCGGTCTCCTGCTGGATAATAAATCCCCTCCTCGGTCTCCTGCTGGATAATAAATCTCCTCGCTCCTCAGTCTCCTGCTGGATAATAAATCTCCTTGGTCTCCTGCTGGATAATAAATCCCCTCCTCGGTCTCCTGCTGGATAATAAATCTCCTCCTCGGTCTCCTGCTGGATAATAAATCTCCTCCTCGCTCCTCGGTCTCCTGCTGGATAATAAATCTGCTCCTCGGTCTCCTGCTGGATAATAAATCTCCTCCTCGGTCTCCTGCTGAATAATAAATCTCTTCCTCGGTCTCCTGCTGGATAATAAATCTCCTCCTCGGTCTCCTGCTGGATAATAAATCTCCTCCTCGCTCCTGGGTTTCCTTCTGGATAATAAATCTCCTCCTCGGTCTCCTGCTGGATAATAAATCTCCTCCTCGGTCTCCTGCTGGATAATAAATCTCCTCCTCACTCCTCAATCTCCTGCTGGATAATAAATCTCCTCCTCGCTCCTCGGTCTCCTGCTGGATAATAAATCTCCTCCTCGGTCTCCTGCTGGATAATAAATCTCCTCCTCGCTCCTCAGTCTCCTGCTGGATAATAAATCTCCTCCTCGCTCCTCGGTCTCCTGCTGGATAATAAATCTCCTCCTCGCTCCTCGGTCTCCTGCTGGATAATAAATCTCCTCCTTGGTCTCCTGCTGGATAATAAATCTCCTCCTCGGTCTCCTGCTGGATACTAAATCTCCTCCTCGGTCTCCTGCTGGATACTAAATCTCCTCCTCGGTCTCCTGCTGGATACTAAATCTCCTCCTCACTCCTCTGTCTCCTGCTGGTTAATAAATCTCCTCTATCTCCTGCTGGATATTAAATCTTCTCCTCACTCCTCGGTCTCCTGCTGGATACTAAATCTCCTCCTCACTCCTCTGTCTCCTGCTGGTTAATAAATCTCCTCTATCTCCTGCTGGATAATAAATCTCCTCCTCGGTCTCCTGCTGGATAATAAATCTGCTCCTCGGTCTCCTGCTGGATAATAAATCTCCTCGGTCTCCTGCTGAATAATAAATCTCCTCCTCGGTCTCCTGCTGGATAATAAGTCTCCTCGGTCTCCTGCTAGATAATAAATCTCCTCCTTGGTCTCCTGCTGGATAATAAATCTCCTCGCTCCTCGGTCTCCTGCTAGATAATAAATCTCCTCCTCGCTCCTCGGTCTCCTGCTGGATAATAAATCTCCTCCTCGGTCTCCTGCTGGATAATAAATCCTTTCCTCGGTCTCCTGCTGGATAATAAATCTCCTCCTCGGTCTCCTGCTGGATAATAAATCTCCTCGCTCCTCGGTCTCCTGCTGGATAATAAATCCCCTCCTCGGTCTCCTGCTGGATAATAAATCTCCTCCTCGGTCTCCTGCTGGATAATAAATCTCCCCCTCGCTCCTCTGTCTCCTGCTGGATTATAAATCTCCTCCTCGGTCTCCTGCTGGATAATAAATCTCCTCGGTCTCCTGCTGGATAATAAATCTCCTCCTCGTTCTCTTGCTGGGTAATAAATCTCCTCGGTCTCCTGCTGGATAATAAATCTCCTCCTCGGTCTCCTGCTGGATAATAAATCTTCTCCTCGGTTTCCTGCTGGATAGTAAATCTCCTCCTCTATCTCCTGCTGGATAATAAATCTCCTCCTCGCTCCTCGGTCTCCTGCTGAATAATAAATCTCCTCCTCGCTCCCCGGTCTCCTGCTGGATAATAAATCTCCTCCTCAGTCTCCTGCTGGATAATAAATCTCCTCCTCGCTCCTCGGTCTCCTGCTGGATAATAAATCTCCTCCTCAGTCTTCTGCTGGATAATAAATCTCCTCCTCGGTCTCCTGCTGGATAATAAATCTCCTCCTCGGTCTTCTGCTGGATAATAAATCTCCTCCTCGGTCTCCTGCTGGATAATAAATCTCCTCGGTCTCCTGCTGGATAATAAATCTCCTCCTCAGTCTTCTGCTGGATAATAAATCTCCTCCTCGGTCTCCTGCTGGATAATAAATCTCCTCCTCGGTCTCCTACTGGATAATAAATCTCCTCCTCGCTCTCCTGCTGGATAATAAATCTCCTCCTCGGTCTCCTGCTGGATAATAAATCTCCTCCTCGCTCCTCCTCGGTCTCCTGCTGGATAATAAATCTCCTCGCTCCTCAGTCTCCTGCTGGGTAATAAATCTCCTCCTCGCTCCTCGGTCTCCTGCTGGATAATAAATCTCCTCCTCGCTCCTCGGTCTCCTGCTGGATAATAAATCTCCTCCTCGCTCCTCGATCTCCTGCTGGATAATAAATCTCCTCCTCGCTCCTCGGTCTCCTGCTGGATAATAAATCTCCTCCTCGGTCTTCTGCTGGATAATAAATCTCCTCCTCGGTCTCCTGCTGGATAATAAATCTCCTCCTCGCTCTCCTGCTGGATAATAAATCTCCTCCTCGCTCCTCGGTCTCCTGCTGGATAATAAATCTCCTCCTCGGTCTTCTGCTGGATAATAAATCTCCTCCTCGGTCTCCTGCTGGATAATAAATCTCCTCCTCGGTCTCCTGCTGGATAATAAATCTCCTCCTCGGTCTCCTGCTGGATAATAAATCTCCTCCTCGCTCTCCTGCTGGATAATAAATCTCCTCCTCGCTCCTCGGTCTCCTGCTGGATAATAAATCTCCTCCTCGGTCTTCTGCTGGATAATAAATCTCCTCCTCGGTCTCCTGCTGGATAATAAATCTCCTCCTCGGTCTCCTGCTGGATAATAAATCTCCTCCTCGCTCCTCGGTCTCCTGCTGGATAATAAATCTCCTCCTCGGTCTCCTGCTGGATAATAAATCTCCTCCTCGGTCTCCTGCTGGATAATAAATCCCCTCCTCGCTCTCCTGCTGGATAATAAATCTCCTCGCTCCTCAGTCTCCTGCTGGATAATAAATCTCCTCCTCGCTCCTCGGTCTCCTGCTGGATTATAAATCTCCTCCTTGGTCTCCTGCTGGATAATAAATCTCCTCCTCGCTCATTTGTCTACTGCCGTATAATCTCCTCCTTGCTCCTCTTTCTCCTGCCAGATAATCTACTCCTTGGTCCTCTGTGTCCTGCCAGATAATCTCCACGGTCCTACTACAGTGGTTGTGGGAATATTAAAGTGGTAGTGCGGCGCTAAGAAATTATTCACGTGTACCCAGAAGTGTGGTGCGCTATACATACCTGATCTGTGTCGCGCATGTCCGCCATGTTGTGCCAAGACGTCATCTTCGGAAGGACTGCCGAACCGCTCCGACCGTCCCTAGTGCCGGCCACCTGCTGCAGCGTCATCAGATGCTCAGCCGCGATTGGCTGAGCAGCTGATGACGCGGCAGAGGGGGCCGGCACTAGGGACGGTCAGAGCGGTTCAGCCGTCCGTCCGAAGATGACGTCTTGGCACAACATGGCGGATATGCGTGACACGGACCAGGTAATGTATAATGCACGACACTTCTGGGTACACGGGTGGGGGTGGTGGGACACGGGAAGGAGGCGATTCACAGACATAACATACATTACAAAGTTGTATAACTTTGTAATGTGTGTTATTCTGTGAATAATTTCTTAGCGCCGCACTACCCCTTTAAACCAGATGTGGGCACATAAATGCAATGTCCAGAGAGAGAGGGGTTACAGCTATGGAGAGATTACCTCCACAGTCCTGTCCTCTGATTTAAGCCCCAGCCTGAAGTGGATCTGCTATGATTTGGAAGGTGAGGGAGACTTCGTGGGTCAGAGTACAGGGCTGTAGACCCCGCTATGCAGACCATGCCCCGCCCAGTACAGGGAGCTCTTACACCAAAGCAATGCTCTTACACCAAGTCACAGTTTTGAAAAACTGATCTCTTCTTGCAAAATGCTCTCAATCCAAGTTACTCTTATACCAAGGTACCACTGTATAGTTCCATCAATTAGTAAATAGTGGTGTAACATGGTGCACTGGATGGAGGACTTGGTGGAGTAGACACCTGTATACTTTAGATCTGAATGATTGTGTGTGTATGAAGAAAGGTTTTACAGACTAAGTATTATTACTCCTATATCAGCCTCAAGTCTATAGGGTCTATATATGCACTAAATCCTTAAACCACAACCAAAAAAGAGAAATGGGTCTGAGGGAAAACCAAAACAAGGGAACCCCCTGACCAAAAACAAATGCAAGACCAAAATATGAAAAAAATGTCTTATTGAATGTATTCCAAAAAACAAACTTTACTACAATGCATGTAATAAGAGCTGAAGCCTATACAGATCCCCAACATAGGGTGGATAGAAGTAGATGACATCACATGACATAACAGACCATATAATTAATAAATAGATAGGTAACCTACATACATATATACTGGGCACATGGCATATCACAGACAGAAATGTAACTCACAGTGGATAATAAAAAAAAAATATCATAGGTTATTGCACGTTACCCAAACAGCGTGTCCTTAGTATATTTGTTCACCACACCACTCACCCGACGCGCGTTTCGCGTGTTGCTTTATCGAGGGTGATGCGTGAAATCCACCCTATGTTGGGGATCTGTATAGGCTCAAGCTCTTTGGTTTCCTTTCAGGTCCATTTCTCTTTTTTGGTTGTAGACTAAGTATAATTGTGTCATGTCCTAAAGGTTCTGCAGTGACCTCATCGCTGGTGTCCTGAATGTTCCGCAGTGACGTCATTGCTGGTGTCCTGAATGCTCCAAAGTCACCTGATCCCTGGTTTCACCAATTATTTTGCTAATATTGGAAACCTTTGTATTTTGCAGTGAACACATGAAGGTTTAGGGAAGAGGGACCATGCAGGACCCAGAATTTCTCACAGAGAATGCCTCAGATGCCTTATTCACAGGTTGGTGTCTTGGTTGTACATTAGATGCCACTACTGACTGCATTGCTTCTTGGCTCATCCATGATGGATCAGATGTTGCTCCTTGGCTCATCCACTATTAGTGGATGAGCCAAGGGGCAAGATGTAATACTCAGTGGATGAGCCAAAGAGCAAGGTATGATCATGCATGAACCAAGGCCTGAGGTCTGATCAACCATGGATGAGCCAAGGGGAAAGATCTAATACTCAGTTGATGAGGCAAGGAACAAGGTCTGACTCTGATCCAACATGGATGAACCAAGGAGCAAGGTCTGATACACCATAGATGAGCCAAAGATCGAGGTCTGATCCACCATGGATGAGCCAAGAGGTAAGATCTAATACTTATATCTTGCTCCTTGGCTCATCCACTGAGTATTAGATCTTGCGCCTTGGCTAATCCATGGTGGATCAGACCTCTGCCCTTGGCTCTTCCATGGTGATTCACACCTCAGCCCTTTGCTCCTCCATGGGTAATCAGACCTTAACCCTTTGCCCATCCATGGGGGATCAGACCTCGACCCTTGTCTCATCCATGGGGGATCAGACCTTGCTCCTTGGCTCTTCCATGGCGGAACAGAGCTTGCTCCCTGGCTCATCCACTGAGTATTAGATCTTGCCCCTTGCCTCATCCATGGTGGATCAGACCTCAGCCCTCGGCTCATTCATGATGGATCAGACCTCGCTCCCTGGCTTATCCACTGAGTATTAGATCTTGCCCCTTGGCTCATCCATGGGGGATCAGACCTCGGCCCTTGGCTCATCTCAGGGGGATCAGACCTTGCTCGTTGGCTCATCCATTGGCTCCACCATGGATGAGCCAAGGAGGGATGTCTGATCCACAAGACATTGCTCCTTGACTCATCCACGATAAATCAGACATCGCTCCTTGGCATATCCATGGTGGATCAGACCTTGCTCCTTGGCTCATCCATGGTGGATCAGACCTCGGTCCTTGGCTCATCCATGGTGGATCAGACATCGCTCCTTGGCTCATCCATGGTGGATCAGACCTAGCTCCTTGGCTCATCCATGGTGAATCAGACCTTGGTCCTTGGCTCATTCATGGAGGATCAGACCTTGCTCCTTGGCTCTTCAATGTTATCCGAGGTATTTCATATTCATACTGTAGGGACCAGCAGTAAGAATCTGCTGTCTGCTTATATTTTGTCCCATGACCATTGAGTGCCAGCAATATAACTGTGTATGTAGACTGTAATAAATCCATAAATCCTAACACCAAACTACAGCCAAAATTGCTGCCCACCTCTGCGCGACTGCTAATGCAGAGGTGTAGATAGGTTTTCCTGCATCTGGGGCAAAGATTCTTTTTGCCCCTCCCCCTTCCTTAATGAGGTATAATGTACTGTGCCCTCCGCTGCAGTGTGTCACACTCACCTGTTCACTCTGGAAGCTGCTTATCAGGTCTGGCTTCTAGTGTGAGGTGGAGGCTGATTACCATGGTGTCTCATGCTGGGAGGGCAGAGGGGCCATGCATGGGCTGGAGACCCCCGGATACTGTGCGTAGGTCTCCATATACACAGCGCCTCTGTTAGCAGTACCTGACATCCCCACCCCTGCCTAATTTCATCCATCTGACTGGCTGATAACTGTTTTGCTTTATCTTACAGAAACTAATGCTTCGGATGGAGCCGATGGTGCGTGTTGGAAGAGAGAGCTGCCACGCCGTCGGCGGAAACCAGCCAGAACCCATCGCACTCTGACCACAAACTCCCCGGAAAGACTGTCCCTAAACCTATCAAAGTGTAATGAACTGGCTGCCTCCCCTCTGGAAAATGAGGGGAGGGCCACCGCTATGGACGAGCTCCTCAATATGAGCGCAGCAGCCAAGGGTTGTCCTGCTGGATCTATAAAGACCGAGCCAGACAGCGAGGAGACTGCCATCTCAATTTCCATAGAGAGGCCGCTGAGCTCCCAGAAGAGAAACGGCGCCAAGGCCAAGCCCTTCCTGTGCACCGTCTGTGGGAAAAGATTCAGCCAAAAATCCTTGCTGATTCAGCATCATCGAAACCATACGGGAGAGAGACCCTACCACTGTATGGAGTGCGGGAAAGGCTTCACCTCCTGCTCTCTGCTCATCCGCCACCACAAGATACACACGGGAGAGAAGCCCTTCGCCTGTCCGGACTGTGAGAAACGCTTCAGCGAGAGCTCCCAGCTGGTACGCCACCAGCGCACCCACACCGGGGAGCGGCCGTACACCTGCATCGAGTGCGGGAAGAGCTTCAGTGAGAGCTCCAAACTGGTCATCCACCAGAGGACGCACACCGGAGAGCGCCCATACTCTTGCAGTGACTGTGGGAAAAGCTTTAGCGTCCGCTCACATCTCATCACTCACAAGAGGACGCACACCGGGGAACGGCCATACACCTGCAACGAGTGCGGCAAGAGCTTCAGCGAGAGCTCCAAGCTGGTCATGCATCAAAGGATCCACACCGGAGAGAAGCCATACACATGTACCGCCTGTGGGAAGAGCTTCAGCCAGAGATCGGTCCTGGTGACCCACCAGAGGATACACACAGGGGAGAAACCCTACACCTGCCCCGAATGTGGCAAATGCTTCATCGATAAGGTGGGCTGTGACCGTCACCGAGTCACCCACAGCAACGAGAAGCCCTTCCAGTGCCTTCTCTGTGGCAAGAACTTCAGCCGAAACTCTGATTATAACAAACATCAGAGGACCCACACTGGGGAGAAGCCATACTCCTGCATGCAGTGTGGGAAGAACTTCAGCTGGAGCTATCAGCTGGTCCGACACCAGCGTGTGCACACTGGCGAGAAACCATACACCTGCATCGAGTGTGGTCGCAGCTTTTGCTGGAGCTATCAACTAGTGACGCATCAAAAGACCCATTCTGTGGAAAATTCCTACATGTAAATGTATGGAGGGCAAAGACCTGCAGGATGTGTATGGTGCCTGGGACCGAGCCCTTGTATCCGGTGTGGAGCAGTCTGCTCGGTCAGATCCGCCACAGAACTGAGTCGTTATTGGACTAAGTGAATGTCTGTAGGAAGGCTGGTGCCCCCGAGTCCACACTGTCTGCCATTAGCAACAAGAAGATGAAGAATGAGTCATAGCTGTACTGTTATACCACTGCAAGTACCCAGGTGGAGGAATAGGCACACTGTCCATATACCTGCATAAAGTCACACCACCGGTACCCAGGTGGAGGAATAGGCACACTGTCCATATACCTGAATAGAGTCACACCACCGGTACCCAGGTGGAGGAATAGGCACACTGCCCATATACCTGAATAGAGTCACACCACCGGTACCCAGGTGGAGGAATAGGCACACTGCTCATATACCCGAATAGAGTCACACCACCGGTACCCAGGTGGAGAAAAAGACACACTGCCCATATACATGAAAAGAGTCACACCACCGGTACCCAGGTGGAGGAATGGGCAGACTGCTGATATACCTGAATAGAGTCACACCACCGGTACCCAAGTGGAGGAATAGGCACACTGCCCATATACCTACATAGAGTCACACCACCGGTACCCAGGTGGAGAAAAAGACACACTGCCCATATACCTGAAAAGAGTCATACCACAGGTACCCAGGTGGAGGAATGGGCAGACTGCTGATATACCTGAATAAAGTCACACCACCGGTACCCAGGTGGAGGAATAGTCACACTGCCCAAATACCTGAATAGAGTCACACCACCGGTACCCAGGTGGAGGAATAGTCACACTGCCCATATACCTGCATAGAGAAAGTCACACCACCAGTTCCCAAGTAAAGTCACATTGCCCACACCTGTTTTGAGAGTCATACCAACATTAACTAGGTGGAGGAATAGTCACATTGCGCATATACTTGCATAGAGAGAGAGTCACACCAAAATCCTTATGTATAGGGGTTGAATGCAGGTGACACTGGGAGCGGTGATGGCAGTCTCTCCTGGACTCCCTTGTTTACAGGGCTGAGCGATGGTGGCTGTCTTTCCAGAGTCATACCAACATTAACTAGGTGGAGGAATAGTCACACTGCGCATATACCTGCATAGAGAGAGAGTCACACCAAAATCCTTATGTATAGGGGTTGAATGCAGGTGACACTGGGAGTGGTAGTGGCAGTCTCTCCTGGACTACCGTATGTAGAGCGGTGGTGACACTGGGAGTGGTAGTGGCAGTCTCTCCTGGACTACCGTATGTAGAGCGGTGGTGACACTGGGAGTGGTAGTGGCAGTCTCTCCTGGACTCCCATATGTAGAGCGGTCGAAGCAGTTTTTCCTGGATGGATATGTGGACTCTCATGTATCACAATGGTGAATGTTGGAGAGTGTTGTCCCCAGTTGGAGAGCTGCAGTAGATGCTCCCATGGCCCAGCCGTGGTAACCTGTTTGAGCCCGTCACCTCCTGACGCTCCCGATGTCCCAACTCTAGTTACCTGTATGAGACCCTCACCTCCTGATGTTCCGGATATCCCAGCCCTGGTGACTGGCTGAGCTCTTATGCTCCTGACGCGCCCAATGTCCCAGCTGCAGTGACCTGTCTGAGACCCTCACCTCCTGACGCTCCCGATGTCCCAGCCCTGGTGACCTGTCTGAACCCCTCACCTCCTGACGCTCCCGATGTCCCAGCCCTGGTGACCTGTCTAAGCCCCTGACCTCCTGACGCTCCCGATGTCCCAGCCGCAGTGACCTGTCTAAGCCCCTGACCTCCTGACGCTCCCAATGTCCCAGCCCTGGTGACGCTCCCTGATGTCCCCACTGCAGTGACCTGTCTGAACCCCTCACCTCCTGACGCTCCTGATGTCCCAGCCCTGGTGACCTGTCCGAGTCCCTCACCTCCTGACGCTCCCGATGTCCTAGCCCTGGTGACCTGTCTCAGCCCCTCGCCTCCTGACGCTCCCGATGTCCCAGCCCTGGTGACCTGTCTCAGCCCCTCGCCTCCTGACGCTCCCGATGTCCCAGCCCTGGTGACCTGTCCGAGTCCCTCACCTCCTGACGCTCCCGATGTCCCAGCCCTGGTGACCTGTCTCAGCCCCTCGCCTCCTGACGCTCCCGATGTCCCAGCCCTGGTGACCTGTCCGAGTCCCTCTCCTCCTGACGCTCCCGATGTCCCAGCCCTGGTGACCTGTCTCAGCCCCTCACCTCCTGACGCTCCCGATGTCCCAGCCCTGGTGACCTGTCCGAGTCCCTCTCCTCCTGACGCTCCCGATGTCCCAGCCCTGGTGACCTGTCTCAGCCCCTCGCCTCCTGACGCTCCCGATGTCCCAGCCCTGGTGACCTGTCCGAGTCCCTCACCTCCTGACGCTCCCGATGTCCCAGCCCTGGTGACCTGTCCGAGTCCCTCACCTCCTGACGCTCCCGATGTCCCAGCCCTGGTGACCTGTCCGAGTCCCTCACCTCCTGTCGCTCCCGATGTCCCAGCCCTGGTGACCTGTCCGAGTCCCTCACCTCCTGTCGCTCCCGATGTCCCAGCCCTGGTGACCTGTCTTGGCCCCTGACCTCCTGACGCTCCCGATGTCCCAGCCCTGGTGACCTGTCCGAGTCCCTCACCTCCTGACGCTCCCGATGTCCCAGCCCTGGTGACCTGTCTTGGCCCCTGACCTCCTGACGCTCCCGATGTCCCAGCCCTGGTGACCTGTCCGAGTCCCTCACCTCCTGACGCTCCCGATGTCCCAGCCCTGGTGACCTGTCTCAGCCCCTCGCCTCCTGACGCTCCCGATGTCCCAGCCCTGGGGACCTGTCTCAGCCCCTCGCCTCCTGACGCTCCCGAGGTCCCAGCCCTGGTGACCTGTCCGAGTCCCTCACCTCCTGTCGCTCCCGATGTCCCAGCCCTGGTGACCTGTCCGAGTCCCTCACCTCCTGACGCTCCCGATGTCCCAGCCCTGGTGACCTGTCCAAGTCCCTCGCCTCCTGACGCTCCCGATGTCCCAGCCCTGGTGACCTGTCTAAGCTCTTCGGCTCCTGACGCTCCCGATGTCCCAGCCCTGGGGACCTGTCTGAGCTCTTCGGCTCCTGTCGCTCCCGATGTCCCAGCCCTGGTGACCTGTCCGAGTCCCTCACCTCCTGTCGCTCCCGATGTCCCAGCCCTGGTGACCTTTCTTGGCCCCTGACCTCCTGACGCTCCCGATGTCCCAGCCCTGGGGACCTGTCTGAGCTTTTCGGCTCCTGATCTGTATTTTTTTACTGCGTATTTCTTTACTATTAAACATTGTGACTGTATCTAAGCTATGTCTACAACCTCTGTACAGGTGGAGCGTGTGTCGGCAGGGACTTCATTGCGAGGATAATTATAGGACATGGCAGTGATCAGACAAGGAAACGGATGGAGAGTTGTAGGAAGAGGCTTATTTCCTCATGCTTATGTCACTAACATGCTCTGCAGCACTGTACAGTTTATCAAGTCTATCAGTCCCGTCCCCAGTAGGGATCATGGTCCCCAGAAAGCAATGACTTGGGGGGGGGGGGGGAGGACTGGAGGGGGGACACAGGAGCTTACACACTAGGAGGACTGGGGGGGGGGGAGACACAGGAGCTTACACACTAGGAGGACTGGGGGGGACACAGGAGCTTACAGACTAGGAGGACTGGGGGGGACACAGGAGCTTACAGACTAGGAGGAGGACTGGGGGGGACACAGGAGCTTACACACTAGGAGGACTGGGGGACACAGGAGCTTACAGACTAGGAGGAGGACTGGGGGGGGACACAGGAGCTTACAGACTAGGAGGAGGACTGGGGGACACAGGAGCTTATAGACTAGGAGGACTGGGGGGACACAGGAGCTTACAGACTAGGAGGACTGGGGGGGGACACAGGAGCTTACAGACTAGGAGGACTGGGGGGACACAGGAGCTTACACACTAGGAGGACTGGGGGGGGGGGGACACAGGAGCTTACAGACTAGGAGGAGGACTGGGGGACACAAGAGCTTACAGACTAGGAGGAGGACTGGGGGGACACAGGAGCTTACAGACTAGGAGGACTAGGGGGGGACACAAGAGCTTACAGACTAGGAGGACTGGGGGGGGGGACACAGGAGCTTACAGACTAGGAGGACTGAGGGGGGACACAAGAGCTTACAGACTAGGAGGACTGGGGGGGGACACAGGAGCTTACAGACTAGGAGGACTGGGGGACACAAGAGCTTACAGACTAGGAGGAGGACTGGGGGACACAGGAGCTTACAGACTAGGAGGACTAGGGGGACACAGGAGCTTACAGACTAGGAGGACTGGGGGGACACAAGAGCTTACACACTAGGTGGACTGGGGGGGGGGCACAGGAGCTTACAGACTAGGAGGACTGGGGGGACACAGGAGCTTACAGACTAGGAGGACTGGGGGGGACACAGGAGCTTACACACTAGGAGGACTGGGGGACACAGGAGCTTACAGACTAGGAGGACTGGGGGGACAGGAGCTTACACACTAGGAGGACTGGGGGGACACAGGAGCTTACAGACTAGGAGGACTGGGGGGACACAGGAGCTTACAGACTAGGAGGACTGGGGGGACACAGGAGCTTACACACTAGGAGGACTGGGGGGGACATAGGAGCTTACAGACTAGGAGGAGGACTGGGGGGGGACACAGGAGCTCACAGACTAGGAGGACTGGGGGGACACAGGAGCTTACAGACTAGGAGGACTGGGGGGGACACAGGGGCTTACAGACTAGGAGGACTGGGGGGACACAGGAGCTTACACACTAGGAGGACTGGGGGGACACAGGAGCTTACAGACTAGGAGGAGTGGGGGGACATAGGAGCTTACACACTAGGAGGACTGGGGGGGGGGACACAGGAGCTTACAGACTAGGAGGACTGGGGGGACACAGGAGCTTACAGACTAGGAGGAGGACTGGGGGGGGGGACACAGGAGCTTACACACTAGGAGGACTGGGGGACACAGGAGCTTACACACTAGGAGGACTGGGGGGGGGACACAGGAGCTTACAGACTAGGAGGAGGACTGGGGGGGACACAGGAGCTTACAGACTAGGAGGACTGGGGGACACAAGAGCTTACAGACTAGGAGGAGGACTGGGGGGGACACAGGAGCTTACAGACTAGGAGGACTGGGGGGGACACAGGAGCTTACAGACTAGGAGGACTGGGGGGACACAGGAGCTTACAGACTAGGAGGACTGGGGGGACACAGGAGCTTACAGACTAGGAGGACTGGGGGGGACACAGGAGCTTACAGACTAGGAGGAGGACTGGGGGGGACACAGGAGCTTACACACTAGGAGGACTGGGGGGGACACAAGAGCTTACAGACTAGGAGGACTGGGGGGGGGGGGGGGACACAGGAGCTTACACACTAGGAGGACTGGGGGGGACACAGGAGCTTACAGACTAGGAGGACTGGGGGGGACACAAGAGCTTACAGACTAGGAGGACAGGGGGACACAGGAGCTTACAGACTAGGAGGACTGGAGGGGACACAGGAGCTTACACACTAGGAGGACTGGGGGGGGGACACAGGAGCTTACAGACTAGGAGGAGGACTGGGGGGGACACAGGAGCTTACAGACTAGGAGGACTGGGGGGACACAGGAGCTTACAGACTAGGAGGACTGGGGGGGACACAGGAGCTTACAGACTAGGAGGACTGGAGGGGGGGACACAGGAGCTTACAGACTAGGAGGACTGGGGGGACACAGGAGCTTACACACTAGGAGGACTGGGGGACACAGGAGCTTACAGACTAGGAGGAGGACTGGGGGGGACACAAGGGTTTACACACTAGGAGGACTGGGGGACACAGGAGCTTACAGACTAGGAGGAGGACTGGGGGGGACACAGGAGCTTACAGACTAGGAGGACTGGGGGACACAGGAGCTTACAGACTAGGAGGACTGGGGGGACACAGGAGCTTACAGACTAGGAGGACTGGGGGACACAGGAGCTTACACACTAGGAGGACTGGGGGACACAGGAGCTTACAGACTAGGAGGACTGGGGGGGACACAGGAGCTTACACACTAGGAGGACTGGGGGACACAGGAGCTTACAGACTAGGAGGACTGGGGGGGACACAGGAGCTTACACACTAGGAGGACTGGGGGACACAGGAGCTTACAGACTAGGAGGACTGGGGGACACAGGAGCTTACAGACTAGGAGGACTGGGGGGGACACAGGAGCTTACAGACTAGGAGGACTGGGGGGGACACAGGAGCTTACACACTAGGAGGACTGGGGGACACAGGAGCTTACACACTAGGAGGACTGGGGGGCACAGGAGCTTACAGACTAGGAGGACTGGGGGACACAGGAGCTTACAGACTAGGAGGACTGGGGGGGGGGGACACAGGAGCTTACAGACTAGGAGGACGGGGGGGGGGGGACACAGGAGCTTACAGACTAGGAGGACTGGGGGAAACAGGAGCTTACAGACTAGGAGGACTGGGGGGGGGACACAGGAGCTTACACACTAGGAGGACTGGGGGGGGGGGACACAGGAGCTTACAGACTAGGAGGACTGGGGGGGGGGGACACAGGAGCTTACAGACTAGGAGGAGGACTGGGGGGACACAGGAGCTTACAGACTAGGAGGACGGGGGGGGGGGACACAGGATCTTACAGACTAGGAGGACTGGGGGGGGGACACAGGAGCTTACAGACTAGGAGGACTGGGGGGGGACACACAGGAGCTTACAGACTAGGAGGACTGGGGGGACACAGGAGCTTACAGACTAGGAGGAGGACTGGGGGGGACACAGGAGCTTACAGACTAGGAGGAGGACTGGGGGGGACACAGGAGCTTACAGACTAGGAGGACTGGGGGGGGACACAAGAGCTTACAGACTAGGAGGACTGGGGGGCACACAGGAGCTTACAGACTAGGAGGACTGGGGGGACACAGGAGCTTACAGACTAGGAGGACTGGGGGGGACACAGGAGCTTACAGACTAGGAGGACTGGGGGGGGGACACAGGAGCTTACACACTAGGAGGACTGGGGGGGGGGACACAGGAGCTTACAGACTAGGAGGACTGGGGGGGGGACACAGGAGCTTACAGACTAGGAGGAGGACTGGGGGACACAGGAGCTTACAGACTAGGAGGACTGGGGGGACACAGGAGCTTACAGACTAGGAGGAGGACTGGGGGGACACAGGAGCTTACAGACTAGGAGGACTGGGGGGGGACACACAGGAGCTTACAGACTAGGAGGACTGGGGGGACACAGGAGCTTACACACTAGGAGGACTGGGGGTGACACAAGAGCTTACACACTAGGAGGACTGGGGGGACACAGGAGCTTACAGACTAGGAGGACTGGGGGGACACAGGAGCTTACACACTAGGACTGGGGGGACACAGGAGCTTACAGACTAGGAGGACTGGGGGGGACACAGGAGCTTACAGACTAGGAGGACTGGGGGGGACACAGGAGCTTACAGACTAGGAGGACTGGGGGGGACACAGGAGCTTACAGACTAGGAGGACTGGGGGGACACAGGAGCTTACAGACTAGGAGGAGGACTGGGGGGGCACAGGAGCTTACACACTAGGAGGGACTGGGGGGACACAGGAGCTTACACACTAGGAGGACTGGGGGGGACACAGGAGCTTACACACTAGGAGGACTGGGGGGACACAGGAGCTTACAGACTAGGAGGAGGACTGGGGGGACACAGGAGCTTACAGACTAGGAGGAGGACTGGGGGGACACAGGAGCTTACAGACTAGGAGGACTGGGGGGGACACAGGAGCTTACACACTAGGAGGACTGGGGGGGGGGACACAGGAGCTTACAGACTAGGAGGAGGACTGGGGGGGACACAGGAGCTTACAGACTAGGAGGACTGGGGGGACACAGGAGCTTACAGACTAGGAGGACTGGGGGGACACAGGAGCTTACAGACTAGGAGGAGGACTGGGGGGACACAGGAGCTTACAGACTAGGAGGAGGACTGGGGGGACACAGGAGCTTACAGACTAGGAGGACTGGGGGGGACACAGGAGCTTACACACTAGGAGGACTGGGGGGGACACAGGAGCTTACAGACTAGGAGGACTGGGGGGGGGACACAGGAGCTTACACACTAGGAGGACTGGGGGGGGGGACACAGGAGCTTACACACTAGGAGGACTGGGGGGGGACACAGGAGCTTACAGACTAGGAGGACTGGGGGGGACACAGGAGCTTACAGACTAGGGACTGGGGGGACACAGGAGCTTACAGACTAGGAGGACTGGGGGGGACACAGGAGCTTACAGACTAGGAGGACTGGGGGACACAGGAGCTTACAGACTAGGAGGAGGACTGGGGGGGACACAGGAGCTTACAGACTAGGAGGACTGGGGGGGGGACACAGGAGCTTACAGACTAGGAGGACTGGGGGGACACAGGAGCTTACAGACTAGGAGGACTGGGGGGACACAGGAGCTTACAGACTAGGAGGACTGGGGGGGGGGGACACAAGAGCTTACACACTAGGAGGAGGACTGGGGGGGACACAGGAGCTTACAGACTAGGAGGACTGGGGGGACACAGGAGCTTACAGACTAGGAGGACTGGGGGGGCACGAGCTTACACACTAGGAGGACTGGGGGGGACACAGGAGCTTACACACTAGGAGGACTGGGGGGGGACACAGGAGCTTACAGACTAGGAGGACTGGGGGGGGACACAGGAGCTTACAGACTAGTAGGACTGGGGGGGGGACACAGGAGCTTACAGACTAGTAGGACTGGGGGGGGGACACAGGAGCTTACACACTAGGAGGACTGGGGGGACACAGGAGCTTACAGACTAGGAGGACTGGGGGGGGGGACACAGGAGCTTACAGACTAGGAGGAGGACTGGGGGGGACACAGGAGCTTACAGACTAGGAGGACTGGGGGACACAGGAGCTTACAGACTAGGAGGAGGACTGGGGGGGACACAGGAGGTTACACACTAGGAGGACTGGGGGGACACAGGAGCTTACACACTAGGAGGACTGGGGGGGGACACAGGAGCTTACAGACTAGGAGGACTGGGGGACACAAGAGCTTACAGACTAGGAGGACTGGGGGACACAAGAGCTTACAGACTAGGAGGACTGGGGGGGACACAGGAGCTTACAGACTAGGAGGACTGGGGGGGACACAGGAGCTTACAGACTAGGAGGACTGGGGGGGGACACAGGAGCTACACACTAGGAGGGACTGGGGGACACAGGAGCTTACAGACTAGGAGGACTGGGGGGGACACAGGAGCTTAGAGACTAGGAGGACTGGGGGGACAGGAGCTTACAGACTAGGAGGACTGGGGGGGACACAGGAGCTTACAGACTAGGAGGACTGGGGGGACAGGAGCTTACAGACTAGGAGGACTGGGGGGACACAGGAGATTACAGACTAGGAGGAGGACTGGGGGGACACAGAAGCTTACAGACTAGGAGGACTGGGGGGGACACAGGAGCTTACACACTAGGAGGACTGGGGGGACACAGGAGCTTACAGACTAGGAGGACTGGGGGGGACAGGAGCTTACAGACTAGGAGGACTGGGGGGACACAGGAGCTTACAGACTAGGAGGACTGGGGGACACAGGAGCTTACAGACTAGGAGGAGGACTGGGGGGGGGGGCACAGGAGTTTACAGACTAGGAGGAGGACTGGGGGGGACACAGGAGCTTACACACTAGGAGGACTGGGGGGGACATAGGAGCTTACACACTAGGAGGACTGGGGGGACACAGGAGCTTACAGACTAGGAGGACTGGGGGGGACACAGGAGCTTACACACTAGGAGGACTGGGGGGGACATAGGAGCTTACACACTAGGAGGACTGGGGGGACACAGGAGCTTACAGACTAGGAGGACTGGGGGACACAGGAGCTTACACACTAGGAGGACTGGGGGGACACAGGAGCTTACACACTAGGAGGACTGGGGGGGGGGGGGACACAGGAGCTTACAGACTAGGAGGACAGGGGGACACAGGAGCTTACAGACTAGGAGGACTGGGGGGACACAGGAGCTTACACACTAGGAGGACTGGGGGGGGGACACAGAAGCTTACAGACTAGGAGGACTGGGGGGACACAGGAGCTTACACACTAGGAGGACTGGGGGGGGACACAGGAGCTTACAGACTAGGAGGACTGGGGGGGGGGGGGGACACAGGAGCTTAAAGACTAGGAGGACTGGGGGGGGACACAGGAGATTACACACTAGGAGGACTGGGGGGACACAGGAGCTTACACACTAGGAGGACTGGGGGGACACAGGAGCTTACACACTAGGAGGACGGGGGGACACAGGAGCTTACACACTAGGAGGACTGGGGGGGACACAGGAGCTTACACACTAGGAGGACTGGGGGGACACAGGAGCTTACACACTAGGAGGACTGGGGGGACACAGGAGCTTACAGACTAGGAGGACTGGGGGGGGGACACAGGAGCTTACAGACTAGGAGGACTGGGGGGACAGGAGCTTACACACTAGGAGGACTGGGGGGGGGGGGACACAGGAGCTTACAGACTAGGAGGACAGGGGGACACAGGAGCTTACACACTAGGAGGACTGGGGGACACAGGAGCTTACAGACTAGGAGGAGGACTGGGGGGGGACACAGGAGCTTACAGACTAGGAGGACTGGGGGGACACAGGAGCTTACACACTAGGAGGAGGACTGGGGGGACACAGGAGCTTACAGACTAGGAGGAGGACTGGGGGGACACAGGAGCTTACACACTAGGAGGACTGGGGGGGGGACACAGGAGCTTACAGACTAGGAGGACTGGGGGGACACAGGAGCTTACAGACTAGGAGGAGGACTGGGGGGGACACAGGAGCTTACACACTAGGAGGACTGGGGGGACACAGGAGCTTACAGACTAGGAGGACTGGGGGACACAGGAGCTTACAAACTAGGAGGACTGGGGGGGACACAGGAGCTTACAGACTAGGAGGACTGGGGGGACACAGGAGCTTACACACTAGGAGGACTGGGGGGACACAGGAGCTTACAGACTAGGAGGAGGACTGGGGGGACACAGGATCTTACAGACTAGGAGGACTGGGGGGACACAGGAGCTTACACACTAGGAGGACTGGGGGGGACACAGGAGCTTACAGACTTGGAGGAGGACTGGGGGGACACAGGAGCTTACAGACTAGGAGGACTGGGGGGACACAGGAGCTTACAGACTAGGAGGACTGGGGGGGGACACAGGAGCTTACAGACTAGGAGGAGGACTGGGGGGACACAGGAGCTTCCAGACTAGGAGGACTGGGGGGACACAGGAGCTTACACACTAGGAGGACTGGGGGGACACAGGAGCTTACACACTAGGAGGACTGGGGGGGGACACAGGAGCTCACAGACTAGGAGGAGGACTGGGGGACACAAGAGCTTACAGACTAGGAGGACTGGGGGGACACAAGAGCTTACACACTAGGTGGACTGGGGGGGGGCACAAGAGCTTACACACTAGGAGGACTGGGGGACACAGGAGCTTACAGACTAGGAGGACTGGGGGGACACAGGAGCTTACAGACTAGGAGGACTGGGGGGACACAGGAGCTTACAGACTAGGAGGACTGGGGGGACACAGGAGCTTACAGACTAGGAGGAGGACTGGGGGGGACACAGGAGCTTACAGACTAGGAGGACTGGGGGGGACAGGAGCTTACAGACTAGGAGGACTGGGGGGGACACAGGAGCTTACACACTAGGAGGACTGGGGGGACACAGGAGCTTACACACTAGGAGGACTGGGGGGGACACAGGAGCTTACAGACTAGGAGGACTGGGGGACACAGGAGCTTACAGACTAGGAGGACTGGGGGACACAAGAGCTTACAGACTAGGAGGACTGGGGGACACAGGAGCTTACAGACTAGGAGGACTGGGGGACACAGGATCTTACAGACTAGGAGGACTGGGGGGGGGACACAGGAGCTTACACACTAGGAGGACTGGGGGGACACAGGAGCTTACAGACTAGGAGGACTGGGGGACACAGGAGCTTACACACTAGGAGGACTGGGGGGACACAGGAGCTTACAGACTAGGAGGACTGGGGGACACAGGAGCTTACAGACTAGGAGGACTGGGGGGACACAGGAGCTTACAGACTAGGAGGACTGGGGGGGGGACACAGGAGCTTACAGACTAGGAGGACTGGGGGGGGGACACAGGAGCTTACACACTAGGAGGACTGGGGGGGGGGACACAGGAGCTTACACACTAGGAGTACTGGGGGGGACACAGGAGCTTACACACTAGGAGGACTGGGGGGCACAGGAGCTTACACACTAGGAGGACTGGGGGGGACAGGAGCTTACACACTAGGAGGACTGGGGGGACACAGGAGCTTACAGACTAGGAGGAGGACTGGGGGGGACACAGGAGCTTACAGACTAGGAGGACGGGGACACAGGAGCTTACAGACTAGGAGGAGGACTGGGGGGGACACAGGAGCTTACACACTAGGAGGACTGGGGGGACACAGGAGCTTACAGACTAGGAGGACTGGGGGGACACAGGAGATTACAGACTAGGAGGACTGGGGGGGGGGGACACAGGAGCTTACAGACTAGGAGGACTGGGGGACACAGGAGCTTACAGACTAGGAGGAGGACTGGGGGGACACAGGAGCTTACAGACTAGGAGGAGGACTGGGGGGACACAGGAGCTTACAGACTAGGAGGACTGGGGGGACAGGAGCTTACAGACTAGGAGGACTGGGGGGACACAGGAGATTACAGACTAGGAGGAGGACTGGGGGGACACAGGAGCTTACAGACTAGGAGGACTGGGGGACACAGGAGCTTACAGACTAGGAGGAGGACTGGGGGGGGGGGACACAGGAGCTTACAGACTAGGAGGACTGGGGGGACAGGAGCTTACACACTAGGAGGACTGGGGGACACAGGAGCTTACACACTAGGAGGACTGGGGGGGACAGGAGCTTACACACTAGGAGGACTGGGGGGGGACACAGGAGCTTACAGACTAGGAGGTCTGGGGGACACAGGAGCTTACAGACTAGGAGGACTGGGGGGGACACAGGAGCTTACACACTAGGAGGACTGGGGGGGACACAGGAGCTTACAGACTAGGAGGAGTGGGGGGGACACAGGAGCTTACACACTAGGAGGACTGGGGGGGACACAGGAGCTTACAGACTAGGAGGACTGGGGGGGACACAGGAGCTTACACACTAGGAGGACTGGGGGGACACAGGAGCTTACACACTAGGAGGACTGGGGGGGGGGACACAGGAGCTTACAGACTAGGAGGACTGGGGGGGACACAGGAGCTACACACTAGGAGGACTGGGGGGACACAGGAGCTTACACACTAGGAGGACTGGGGGGACACAGGAGCTTACACACTAGGAGGACTGGGGGGGACACAGGAGCTTACAGACTAGGAGGACTGGGGGGGACACAGGAGCTTACAGACTAGGAGGAGGACTGGGGGGACACAGGAGCTTACAGACTAGGAGGACTGGGGGACACAGGAGCTTACAGACTAGGAGGAGGACTGGGGGGGGGGACACAGGAGCTTACAGACTAGGAGGACTGGGGGGACAGGAGCTTACAGACTAGGAGGAGGACTGGGGGGGACACAGGAGCTTACAGACTAGGAGGACTGGGGGACAGGAGCTTACACACTAGGAGGACTGGGGGGGGGGACACAGGAGCTTACACACTAGGAGGACTGGGGGGACACAGGAGCTTACACACTAGGAGGACTGGGGGACACAGGAGCTTACACACTAGGAGGACTGGGGGGACACAGGATCTTACACACTAGGAGGACTGAAGGGGGGGGGACACAGGAGCTTACAGACTAGGAGGACTGGGGGGACACAGGAGCTTACAGACTAGGAGGACTGGGGGGACACAGGAGCTTACAGACTAGGAGGACTGGGGGGACACAGGAGCTTACAGACTAGGAGGACTGGGGGGACACAGGAGCTTACAGACTAGGAGGACTGGGGGACACAGGAGCTTACACACTAGGAGGACTGGGGGGACACAGGAGCTTACAGACTAGGAGGACTGGGGGGGGGGACACAAGAGCTTACACACTAGGACTGGGGGGGACACAGGAGCTTACAGACTAGGAGGACTGGGGGACACAGGAGCTTACAGACTAGGAGGAGGACTGGGGGGGGGGGACACAGGAGCTTACAGACTAGGAGGACTGGGGGGACAGGAGCTTACAGACTAGGAGGAGGACTGGGGGGGGACACAGGAGCTTACAGACTAGGAGGACGGGGGGACAGGAGCTTACACACTAGGAGGACTGGGGGGGGGGGGACACAGGAGCTTACACACTAGGAGGACTGGGGGGACACAGGAGCTTACACACTAGGAGGACTGGGGGGACACAGGAGCTTACACACTAGGAGGACTGGGGGGGGACACAGGAGCTCACAGACTAGGAGGACTGGGGGGGGACACAGGAGCTTACAGACTAGGAGGACTGGGGGGGACACAAGAGCTTACAGACTAGGAGGACTGGGGGACACAAGAGCTTACAGACTAGGAGGACTGGGGGGACACAGGAGCTTACAGACTAGGAGGAGTGGGGGGACACAGGAGCTTACAGACTAGGAGGACTGGGGGGACACAAGAGCTTACACACTAGGTGGACTGGGGGGGGCACAAGAGCTTACACACTAGGAGGACTGGGGGGGACACAGGAGCTTACAGACTAGGAGGACTGGGGGGACACAGGAGCTTACAGACTAGGAGGACTGGGGGGACACAGGAGCTTACACACTAGGAGGACTGGGGGGACACAGGAGCTTACAGACTAGGAGGAGGACTGGGGGGGACACAGGAGTTTACAGACTAGGAGGAGGACTGGGGGGGACACAGGAGCTTACAGACTAGGAGGAGGACTGGGGGGGGACACAGGAGCTTACAGACTAGGAGGAGGACTGGGGGGGACACAGGAGCTTACACACTAGGAGGACTGGGGGGGACACAGGAGCTTACAGACTAGGAGGACTGGGGGGGACACAGGAACTTACACACTAGGAGGACTGGGGGGGACACAGGAGCTTACAGACTAGGAGGACTGGGGGGCACAGGAGCTTACACACTAGGAGGACTGGGGGGGACAGGAGCTTACACACTAGGAGGACTGGGGGGACACAGGAGCTTACACACTAGGAGGACTGGGGGGGACACAGGAGCTTACAGACTAGGAGGACTGGGGGGGACACAGGAGCTTACAGACTAGGAGGACTGGGGGACACAAGAGCTTACAGACTAGGAGGACTGGGGGACACAGGAGCTTACACACTAGGAGGACTGGGGGGGGACACAGGAGCTTACACACTAGGAGGACTGGGGGGACACAGGAGCTTACACACTAGGAGGACTGGGGGGGACACAGGAGCTTACACACTAGGAGGACTGGGGGGACACAAGAGCTTACAGACTAGGAGGACTGGGGGGACACAGGAGCTTACACACTAGGAGGACTGGGGGGACACAGGAGCTTACAGACTAGGAGGAGGACTGGGGGGGACACAGGAGCTTACACACTAGGAGGACTGGGGGGCACAGGAGCTTACACACTAGGAGGACTGGGGGGGACAGGAGCTTACACACTAGGAGGACTGGGGGGACACAGGAGCTTACACACTAGGAGGACTGGGGGGGACACAGGAGCTTACAGACTAGGAGGACTGGGGGGGACACAGGAGCTTACAGACTAGGAGGAGGACTGGGGGGACACAGGAGCTTACACACTAGGAGGACTGGGGGACACAGGAGCTTACAGACTAGGAGGAGGACTGGGGGGGACACAGGAGCTTACACACTAGGAGGACTGGGGGGACACAGGAGCTTACAGACTAGGAGGACTGGGGGGACACAGGAGATTACAGACTAGGAGGACTGGGGGGGGGGGACACAGGAGCTTACAGACTAGGAGGAGGACTGGGGGGACACAGGAGCTTACACACTAGGAGGACTGGGGGACACAAGAGCTTACAGACTAGGAGGAGGACTGGGGGGGACACAGGAGCTTACACACTAGGAGGACTGGGGGGACACAGGAGCTTACAGACTAGGAGGACTGGGGGGACACAGGAGATTACAGACTAGGAGGACTGGGGGGGGGGGACACAGGAGCTTACACACTAGGAGGACTGGGGGACACAGGAGCTTACAGACTAGGAGGACTGGGGGGGACACAGGAGCTTACACACTAGGAGGACTGGGGGACACAAGCGCTTACAGACTAGGAGGAGGACTGGGGGACACAGGAGCTTACAGACTAGGAGGAGGACTGGGGGGACACAGGAGCTTACAGACTAGGAGGAGGACTGGGGGGACACAGGAGCTTACAGACTAGGAGGAGGACTGGGGGGACACAGGAGCTTACAGACTAGGAGGACTGGGGGGACAGGAGCTTACAGACTAGGAGGACTGGGGGGACACAGGAGATTACAGACTAGGAGGACTGGGGGGGGACACAGGAGCTTACACACTAGGAGGACTGGGGGGACACAGGAGCTTACACACTAGGAGGACTGGGGGGACACAGGAGCTTACACACTAGGAGGACTGGGGGGGGGGGACACAGGAGCTTACAGACTAGGAGGACTGGGGGGGACACAGGAGCTTACACACTAGGAGGACTGGGGGGACACAGGAGCTTACACACTAGGAGGACTGGGGGTGGGGGACACAGGAGCTTACACACTAGGAGGACTGGGGGGACACAGGAGCTTACAGACTAGGAGGACTGGGGGGACACAGGAGCTTACACACTAGGAGGACTGGGGGGACACAGGAGCTTACAGACTAGGAGGACTGGGGGGACACAGGAGCTTACAGACTAGGAGGACTGGGGGGACACAGGAGCTTACACACTAGGAGGACTGGGGGGACACAGGAGCTTACACACTAGGAGGACTGGGGGGACACAGGAGCTTACAGACTAGGAGGACTGGGGGGGACACAGGAGCTTACAGACTAGGAGGAGGACTGGGGGGACACAGGAGCTTACAGACTAGGAGGACTGGGGGACACAGGAGCTTACAGACTAGGAGGAGGACTGGGGGGGGACACAGGAGCTTACAGACTAGGAGGACTGGGGGGGACAGGAGCTTACAGACTAGGAGGAGGACTGGGGGGGACACAGGAGCTTACAGACTAGGAGGACTGGGGGGACAGGAGCTTACACACTAGGAGGACTGGGGGGACACAGGAGCTTACAGACTAGGAGGACTGGGGGGACACAGGAGCTTACAGACTAGGAGGACTGGGGGGGGGACACAGGAGCTTACACACTAGGAGGACTGGGGGGACACAGGAGCTTACACACTAGGAGGACTGGGGGACACAGGAGCTTACACACTAGGAGGACTGGGGGGGACACAGGAGCTTACACACTAGGAGGACTGAAGGGGGGGGGACACAGGAGCTTACAGACTAGGAGGACTGGGGGGACACAGGAGCTTACAGACTAGGAGGACTGGGGGGACACAGGAGCTTACAGACTAGGAGGACTGGGGGGACACAGGAGCTTACAGACTAGGAGGACTGGGGGGACACAGGAGCTTACAGACTAGGAGGACTGGGGGACACAGGAGCTTACACACTAGGAGGACTGGGGGGACACAGGAGCTTACAGACTAGGAGGACGGGGGGGGGGGACACAAGAGCTTACACACTAGGACTGGGGGGGACACAGGAGCTTACAGACTAGGAGGACTGGGGGACACAGGAGCTTACAGACTAGGAGGAGGACTGGGGGGGGGGGACACAGGAGCTTACAGACTAGGAGGACTGGGGGGACAGGAGCTTACAGACTAGGAGGACTGGGGGGACAGGAGCTTACACACTAGGAGGACTGGGGGGGGGGACACAGGAGCTTACACACTAGGAGGACTGGGGGGACACAGGAGCTTACACACTAGGAGGACTGGGGGACACAGGAGCTTACACACTAGGAGGACTGGGGGACACAGGAGCTTACACACTAGGAGGACTGAAGGGGGGGGGACACAGGAGCTTACAGACTAGGAGGACTGGGGGGACACAGGAGCTTACAGACTAGGAGGACTGGGGGGACACAGGAGCTTACAGACTAGGAGGACTGGGGGGGACACAGGAGCTTACAGACTAGGAGGACTGGGGGGGACACAGGAGCTTACAGACTAGGAGGACTGGGGGACACAGGAGCTTACAGACTAGGAGGACTGGGGGGACACAGGAGCTTACACACTAGGAGGACTGGGGGGACACAGGAGCTTACAGACTAGGAGGACTGGGGGGGGGGACACAGGAGCTTACAGACTAGGAGGACTGGGGGGGGACACAGGAGATTACAGACTAGGAGGACTGGGGGGACACAGGAGCTTACAGACTAGGAGGACTGGGGGGACACAGGAGCTTACAGACTAGGAGGACTGGGGGGAGGACACAGGAGCTTACAGACTAGGAGGACTGGGGGGGGGACAGGAGCTTACAGACTAGGAGGAGGACTAGGGGGACACAGGAGCTTACACACTAGGAGGACTGGGGGGACACAGGAGCTTACAGACTAGGAGGACTGGGGGGGGGGGACACAGGAGCTTACAGACTAGGAGGACTGGGGGACACAGGAGCTTACACACTAGGAGGACTGGGGGGACACAGGAGATTACACACTAGGAGGACTGGGGGGGACACAGGAGCTTACACACTAGGAGGACTGGGGGGGACACAGGAGCTTACAGACTAGGAGGACTGGGGGGGACACAGGAGCTTACACACTAGGAGGACTGGGGGGGACACAGGAGCTTACAGACTAGGAGGACTGGGGGGACACAGGAGCTTACACACTAGGAGGAGGACTGGGGGGGGGACACAGGAGCTTACAGACTAGGAGGACTGGGGGGACACAGGAGCTTACACACTAGGAGGACTGGGGGGGGACACAGGAGCTTACAGACTAGGAGGACTGGGGGGGACACAGGAGCTTACAGACTAGGAGGAGGACTGGGGGGGGACACAGGAGCTTACAGACTAGGAGGACTGGGGGGACACAGGAGCTTACAGACTAGGAGGACTGGGGGGGGACACAGGAGCTTACAGACTAGGACTGGGGGGGGGACACAGGAGCTTACAGACTAGGAGGACTGGGGGGGGGACACAGGAGCTTACAGACTAGGAGGAGGACTAGGGGGACACAGTAGCTTACAGACTAGGAGGACGACTGGGGGGGACACAGGAGCTTACAGACTAGGAGGACTGGGGGGACACAGGAGCTTACACACTAGGAGGACTGGGGGGGACACAGGAGCTTACAGACTAGGAGGAGGACTGGGGGACACAGGAGCTTACAGACTAGGAGGAGGACTGGGGGGACACAGGAGCTACAGACTAGGAGGACTGGGGGGGACACAGGAGCTTACAGACTAGGAGGACTGGGGGGACACAGGAGCTTACAGACTAGGAGGACTGGGGGGGGGGCACAGGAGCTTACAGACTAGGACTGGGGGGGGGACACAGGAGCTTACAGACTAGGAGGACTGGGGGGGGGGGACACAGGAGCTTACAGACTAGGAGGAGGACTGGGGGGACACAGTAGCTTACACACTAGGAGGAGGACTGGGGGGGACACAGGAGCTTACAGACTAGGAGGACTGGGGGGGGACACAAGAGCTTACAGACTAGGAGGACTGGGGGGACACAGGAGCTTACACACTAGGAGGACTGGGGGGGCACAGGAGCTTACAGACTAGGAGGACTGGGGGGGACACAGGAGCTTACACACTAGGAGGACTGGGGGGGACACAGGAGCTTACAGACTAGGAGGAGGACTGGGGGACACAGGAGCTTACAGACTAGGAGGACTGGGGGACACAGGAGCTTACACACTAGGAGGACTGGGGGGGACACAGGAGCTTACAGACTAGGAGGAGGACTGGGGGGGACACAAGAGCTTACAGACTAGGAGGAGGACTGGGGGGACACAGGAGCTTACAGACTAGGAGGACTAGGGGGGGACACAAGAGATTACAGACTAGGAGGAGGACTGGGGGGACACAGGAGCTTACAGACTAGGAGGACTAGGGGGGGACACAAGAGATTACAGACTAGGAGGACTGGGGGGACACAGGAGCTTACACACTAGGAGGAGGACTGGGGGGGACACAAGAGCTTACAGACTAGGAGGAGGACTGGGGGGACACAGGAGCTTACAGACTAGGAGGACTAGGGGGGGACACAAGAGATTACAGACTAGGAGGACTGGGGGGACACAGGAGCTTACAGACTAGGAGGACTGGGGGGGGGGGACACAAGAGCTTACACACTAGGAGGACTGGGGGGGACAGGAGCTTACAGACTAGGAGGACTGGGGGGACACAGGAGCTTACAGACTAGGAGGACTGGGGGGGACACAGGAGCTTACAGACTAGGAGGAGGACTGGGGGACACAGGAGCTTACAGACTAGGAGGACTGGGGGACACAGGAGCTTACACACTAGGAGGACTGGGGGGGACACAGGAGCTTACACACTAGGAGGAGGACTGGGGGGGACACAAGAGCTTACAGACTAGGAGGACTGGGGGGGACACAGGAGCTTACAGACTAGGAGGACTGGGGGGACACAGGAGCTTACAGACTAGGAGGACTGGGGGGGGACACAGGAGCTTACAGACTAGGACTGGGGGGGGGGACACAGGAGCTTACAGACTAGGAGGACTGGGGGGGGGGGGACACAGGAGCTTACAGACTAGGAGGAGGACTGGGGGGACACAGTAGCTTACACACTAGGAGGAGGACTGGGGGGGACACAGGAGCTTACAGACTAGGAGGACTGGGGGGACACAGGAGCTTACACACTAGGAGGACTGGGGGGGACACAGGAGCTTACAGACTAGGAGGAGGACTGGGGGACACAGGAGCTTACAGACTAGGAGGACTGGGGGACACAGGAGCTTACACACTAGGAGGAGGACTGGGGGGGACACAAGAGCTTACAGACTAGGAGGACTGGGGGGGACACAGGAGCTTACAGACTAGGAGGACTGCGGGGACACAGGATCTTACAGACTAGGAGGACTGGGAGTAACACGAGAGCGTACAGACTAGGAGGACTGGGGGGGACACAGGAGCTTACAGACTAGGAGGACTGGGGGGGACACAGGAGCTTACAGACTAGGAGGACTGGGGGGACACAGGAGCTTACACACTAGGAGGACTGGGGGGACATAGGAGCTTACACACTAGGAGGACTGGGGGACACAGGAGCTTACAGACTAGGAGGACTGGGGTGACACAAGAGCTTACACACTAGGAGGAGGACTGGGGGACACAGGAGCTTACAGACTAGGAGGAGGACTGGGGGGACACAGGAGCTTACAGACTAGGAGGACTGGGGGGGACACAGGAGCTTACAGACTAGGAGGAGGACTGGGGGACACAGGAGCTTACACACTAGGAGGAGGACTGGGGGGGACACAGGAGCTTACAGACTAGGAGGACTGGGGGGACACAGGAGCTTACAGACTAGGAGGACTGGGGGGGACAGGAGCTTACAGACTAGGAGGACTGGGGGGGGGACACAGGAGCTTACAGACTAGGAGGACTGGGGGGGGCACAGGAGCTTACAGACTAGGAGGACTGGGGGGACACAGGAGCTTACACACTAGGAGGACTGGGGGACACAAGAGCTTACACACTAGGAGGACTGGGGGGGGACACAAGAGCTTACACACTAGGAGGAGGACTGGGGGACACAGGAGCTTACAGACTAGGAGGAGGACTGGGGGGACACAGGAGCTTACAGACTAGGAGGAGGACTGGGGGACACAGGAGCTTACACACTAGGAGGAGGACTGGGGGGACACAGGAGCTTACAGACTAGGAGGACTGGGGGGGACAGGAGCTTACAGACTAGGAGGAGTGGGGGGACACAGGAGCTTACAGACTAGGAGGACTGGGGGGACACAGGAGCTTACAGACTAGGAGGAGGGACTGGGGGGACACAGGAGCTTACAGACTAGGAGGACTGGGGGGACACAGGAGCTTACAGACTAGGAGGACTGGGGGGGACACAGGAGCTTACAGACTAGGAGGACTGGGGGGACACAGGAGCTTACAGACTAGGAGGAGGACTGGGGGGACACAGGAGCTTACAGACTAGGAGGACTGGGGGGACACAGGAGCTTACACACTAGGAGGACTGGGGGGACACAGGAGCTTACAGACTAGGAGGACTGGGGGGACACAGGAGCTTACACACTAGGAGGACTGGGGGGGACACAGGAGCTTACAGACTAGGAGGACTGGGGGGACACAGGAGCTTACAGACTAGGAGGACTGGGGGACACAGGAGCTTACACACTAGGAGGACTGGGGGGACACAGGAGCTTACAGACTAGGAGGACTGGGGGGGACACAGGAGCTTACACACTAGAACGACTGGGAGGGACACAAGCGCTTACACTCTAGGAGGACTGGGGGGACACAGGAGCTTACACACTAGGAGGACTGGGGGGGGGGGACACAGGAGCTTACACACTAGGAGGACTGGGGGGACACAAGAGCTTACACACTAGGAGGACTGGGGGGGGACACAGGAGCTTACAGACTAGGAGGAGGACTGGGGGACACAGGAGCTTACACACTAGGACTGGGGGGGGACACAAGAGCTTACACACTAGGAGGACTGGGGGGACACAAGAGCTTACACACTAGGACTGGGGGGGACACAAGCGCTTACACACTAGGACTGGGGGGCACAGGATCTTACAGACTAGGAGGACTGGGGGGGACACAAGAGCTTACACACTAGGAGGACAGGGGGGGACACAGGAGCTTACACACTAGGACTGGGGGGGACACAAGAGCTTACACACTAGGAGGACTGGGGGAGACACAAGCGCTTACACACTAGGAGGACTGGGGGGGACACAGGAGCTTACACACTAGGAGGACTGGGGGACACAGGATCTTACAGACTAGGAGGACTGGGGGGACACAGGAGCTTACAGACTAGGAGGACTGGGGGGACAGGAGCTTACACACTAGGAGGACTGGGGGACACAAGAGCTTACACACTAGGAGGACTGGGGGGGACACAAGAGCTTACACACTAGGACTGGGGGGACACAGGAGCTTACAGACTAGGAGGACTGGGGGGGACACAGGAGCTTACAGACTAGGAGGACTGGGGGGACACAGGAGCTTACAGACTAGGAGGAGGACTGGGGGGACACAGGAGCTTACACACTAGGAGGACTGGGGGACACAGGATCTTACAGACTAGGAGGACTGGGGGGGACACAGGAGCTTACAGACTAGGAGGACTGGGGGACACAGGATCTTACAGACTAGGAGGACTGGGGGGGACACAGGAGCTTACAGACTAGGAGGAGGACTGGGGGGGACACAGGAGCTTACAGACTAGAAGGACTGGGGGACACAGGATCTTACAGACTAGGAGGAGGACTGGGGGGGACACAGGAGCTTACAGACTAGGAGGAGGACTGGGGGGACACACGAGCTTACACACTAGGAGGATGGGGGACACAAGCGCTTACACACTAGGACTGGGGGACACACGAGCTTACACACTAGGAGGACTGGGGGGGACACAGGAGCTTACACACTAGGACTGGGGGGGACACAAGAGCTTACACACTAGGAGGACTGGGGGGGGGACACAAGAGCTTACACACTAGGACTGGGGGGGACACAGGAGCTTACACTCTAGGAGGACTGGGGGACACAAGAGCTTACACACTAGGAGGACTGGGGGGACACAAGAGCTTACACACTAGGACTGGGGGGGGACACAAGAGCTTACACACTAGGACTGGGGGGACACAAGAGCTTACACACTAGGACTGGGGGGCACGAGCTTACACACTAGGCGGACTGGGGGAGACACAAGCGCTTACACACTAGGACGGGGGGGACACAAGAGCTTACACACTAGGACTGGGGGGGGGACACAAGCGCTTACACACTAGGACTGGGGGACACACGAGCTTACACACTAGGAGGACTGGGGGGGGGACACAAGAGCTTACACACTAGGACTGGGGGGGACACAAGAGCTTACACACTAGGAGGACTGGGGGGGGGACACAAGAGCTTACACTCTAGGAGGACTGGGGGACACAAGAGCTTACACACTAGGAGGACTGGGGGGACACAAGAGCTTACACACTAGGACTGGGGGGGGACACAAGAGCTTACACACTAGGACTGGGGGGGCACAGGAGCTTACACACTAGGACTGGGGGGCACGAGCTTACACACTAGGCGGACTGGGGGAGACACAAGCGCTTACACACTAGGACGGGGGGGACACAAGAGCTTACACACTAGGAGGACTGGGGGGACACAAGAGCTTACACACTAGGAGGACTGGGGGACACAGGAGCTTACACACTAGGAGGACTGAGGGGACACAGGAGCTTACACACTAGGAGGACTGGGGGGGGACACAAGAGCTTACACACTAGGACTGGGGGGGACACAAGAGCTTACACACTAGGAGGACTGGGGGGGGGACACAAGCGCTTACACACTAGGAGGACTGGGGGAGACACAAGCGCTTACACACTAGGACTGGGGGGGACACAAGAGCTTACACACTAGGAGGACTGGGGGGACACAAGAGCTTACACACTAGGAGGACTGGGGGGACACAGGAGCTTACAGACTAGGAGGACTGGGGGGACACAAGAGCTTACACACTAGGAGGACTGGGGGGACACAAGAGCTTACACACTAGGAGGACTGGGGGGACACAGGAGCTTACACACTAGGACTGGGGGGGACACAAGATCTTACACACTAGGAGGACTGGGGGAGACACAAGCGCTTACACACTAGGAGGACCAGGGGGGACACAAGAGCTTACACACTAGGAGGACTGGGGGGGACACAAGAGCTTACACACTAGGACTGGGGGGGACACAAGAGCTTACACACTAGGAGGACCCGGGGGAAGACACAAGAGCTTACACACTAGGAGGACTAGGGGGGACACAAGAGCTTACACACTAGGGGGACACACAAGAGCTTACACACTAGGACTGGGGGGGGCACAAGAGCTTACACAGTTGGACTGGGGAGACACAAGAGCTTACACACTAAGAGGACTGGGGGGACACAGGAGCTTACACACTAGGAGGACGGGGGGGGACACAAGAGCTTACAGACTAGGAGGAGGACTGGGGGGGGACACAAGAGCTTACACACTAGGAGGACTGGGGGGGACACAAGAGCTTACACACTAGGAGGACTGGGGGGACAGGAGCTTACACACTAGGAGGACTGGGGGGACACAAGAGCTTACACACTAGGACTGGGGGGGGACACAAGCGCTTACACACTAGGACTGGGGGGGGACACAAGCGCTTACACACTAGGACTGGGGGGCACGAGCTTACACACTAGGAGGACTGGGGGAGACACAAGAGCTTACACACTAGGACTGGGGGGGACACAAGAGCTTACACTCTAGGAGGACTGGGGGGACACAAGAGCTTACACACTAGGAGGACTGGGGGGACACAAGAGCTTACACACTAGGAGGATTGGGGGGGACACAAGAGCTTACACACTAGGAGGACTGGGGGGACACAAGAGCTTACACACTAGGAGGACTGGGGGGGGGGCACAGGAGCTTACACACTAGTAGGACTGGGGGGACACAGGAGCTTACACACTAGGAGGAGGACTGGGGGACACAAGAGCTTACACACTAGGAGGACTGGGGGGACACAAGAGCTTACACACTAGGACTGGGGGGGGGGACACAGGAGCTTACAGACTAGCACTGGGGGGCACAGGAGCTTACACACTAGACGGACTGGGGGAGACACAAGCGCTTACACACTAGGACGGGGGGGACACAAGAGCCTACACACTAGGAGGACTGGGGGAGACACAAGAGCTTACACACTAGGAGGACTGGGGGAGACACAAGCGCTTACACACTAGGACTGGGGGACACACAAGATCTTACACACTAGGAGGACTGGGGGGGACACAAGAGCTTACACACTAGGAGGACTGGGGGGGGACACAGGAGCTTACACACTAGGAGGACTGGGGGGGACATAGGAGCTTACACACTAGGAGGACTGGGGGGACACAAGAGCTTACACACTAGGACTGGGGGGGGACACAAGAGCTTACACACTAGGAGGACTGGAGGGGACACAAGAGCTTACACACTAGGAGGACCCGGGGGAAGACACAAGAGCTTACACACTAGGAGGACTAGGGGGGACACAAGAGCTTACACACTAGGAGGACCCGGGGGAAGACACAAGAGCTTACACACTAGGAGGACACACAAGAGCTTACACACTAGGACTGGGGGGGGGGGGGGCACAAGAGCTTACACACTTGGACTGGGGGGGACACAAGAGCTTACACACTAGGAGGACCCGGGGGGGGGGGCACAAGAGCTTACACACTGGGGGGACACAAGAGCTTACACACTAGGAGGACTGGGGGAGACACAAGTGCTTATACACTAGGACTGGGGGGCACTAGAGCTTACACACTAGGAGGACCCGGGGGGGGGGCACAAGAGCTTACACACTAGGAGGACTGGGGGGACACAAGAGCTTACACACTAGGTGGACTGGGGGAGACACAAGAGCTTACACACTAGGACTGAGGGGGGGGCACAAGGGCATACACACTAGGACGACTGAGGGGGGCACAAGGGCATACACACTAGGAGGACTGGGGGACACAAGAGCTTACACACTAGGAGGACTGGGGGGGCACATGCTTACTGCTGCTTCATGCAGGGAGAGCTGGGTAGGCCCAAAGACTTTACTAACTGACCTTTTCAGGGCGCAGCGTTGGAATAGTCTGTGCTGAGGAGCTGGTGGCTGTCAGAACGTCAGTGAGACAGGAGAATGAGGTGAAAATGTCCGCAGATTCAGACCTCTGTTCCCACTTTCAGTTGTGTGGAGACTGAGGGCAGCATCGAAGATTGGGTGGAAGATGATCTCAGGGTTGATGACAAAGTGCTAGACACCACATGGACTGAAGGCTATGACAGTCCAGAGGAAGAGGTAGTGGCCAGCCAGCCCCAGAAACATGGCAGCAGAGGGCCTGTGGCCAGTACCTCAGCCGGTGGCGGCAAATGCACTAAGGGACTGAGCGCACTCCAAACACCTCAGAGGAACTCTGTGGTTTAGCATTTTTTCCATGAACTGGGCCAGGACAAGACATAAGTGGTTTGCTGGCTGTGCCACCAGGAGTTCAGCCGAGGTGTCAATGTTAATCACCACGGCTCTATAATCGGGCTAAGGCAACCACAGCAAATGCCAAGCACTAGCTGCAGAGGATCAAACACCCGAAAAAACAGCAAACATCTGAGGCTCCCTCTTCTGGAGTATCAGCCTTCTGAGTGACAGAGCCATCTCCCTGCCCCCAGGCAGAAACTGTTGCAGCAGCTAGACCTCCAACAGCCATGCCCACACCTTTCCGATGCAGCTTTCCATCCCACAAAGAAAGAAAGAGAAAGTATGCCCCCCGCACCCACGATCCCCACCCCCGCATTGCAAAACTCATCTCCTGTGAAATGCTCCCATTCAGGCTGGTGGAGACGGAGCAGTTCAAGAACCTCATGGCAATGGCTGTCCTGCAGTATTCCCAGCCGCCACTACTTCTCTTGGTGGCCCATCCCTTACCTGCACCAAGTTCCAGAGAAGATACAGCGTGTACCAAGGTCTACGTAAGCAAGGTCAGGAACGTTACATCTACCTAACTGCCCACTAGGTGAATATAGTGGGTGGTGGGCGTGACAAGGGAATGGTCCTACTGGTGGATGGCAATCCTTGCCCCTTGTTTCCTCATCTGCCACCTCCTCACTCGGCCATCATAGCTAAAGGAAAGAAGAGAAGACCCCACACTGGAGGAGCTGTGGGCGAGAATAGAGCAGCAGACAGACCAGTGGTTGCTGAACCTGAAGCCCAGCAAGTTTGTGTTTGACAATGGGCAAAATCTGGTAGTGGCTTTGGGCATAGCCTTGCCTGGTGGATGTGCCACTCTTGATGGTGCACATTACCCTAATTAGGCCTTCTCACCCTGCTGCAGCTCACCTGTACACGTTGCAGTGAAACTTTGGCCTCCCCACCCACCGCCTCATATGCAACCTGTCCACGCTGCTATTAATTGTCAGCATGCAGCAGCAGCGGGCCATAGTCAAGTTTCCGCTGTGGCACGCATTGGGGAGTGGCAGTGCAGAACATTTCATGTCAAAGGAGTGGGCCACCGTGCGGGACGTCACTTCTGTCTTGAGGTGCTTTGAGTACTCCACAAACATAGTTAGCACTGAAAACACCATCAGCACTACCATCCCCACCCTATGCCTGTCGGGGAAAACACTGCAGGCTACGATGGAAGGTGCCATGGTGACACAGGAGGAGGAAGAAGAAAGCCCATTTTTCCACTTGTCGGTTCACCTGTCACTGTCCACACCTTGGTCTGACTAGGGGACAGTTTTGGAGTAGGAGGAGATGTGCTTACAGCAGGGTGACACCCAGAGCAGCCCTTGGGTGGCAGCGGAGAGCGGCTGGAAAGATGGAGAGGAGACACCTCAAGGACAGCTTGTCCTTATCCATGAGCAGTTACATGCCGCTCTACCTGAAAAATCCTCACCAGTGCTGACTGGGTGGCCAGGATCCTCACCAGTGCTGACTGGGTGGCCAGGATCCTCACCAGTGCTGACTGGGTGGCCAGGATCCTCACCAGTGCTGACATTGCTTCCTTAATACCAACATTAGAGGTGGTGGAGGCACTACGGTTAGAATTTCCATCTGACAGAGAAGGGAGGGTGAGCATGGACGCAATGTGGAACACCTTACTCAGCACTCCATGTAGCAGCACCATCAGCAGATACGCCACGTGGGAGCAGAATTATCAGTACCTGGTGGATGAGCAGGTGTCACCACATCTCCTTCCCATTCACTAAACTATACCCCTGGCCAGATATCGCACCTCTATGCCTGGGAGGTGCAGGAACTGTGCTCCCCGTATTTAGCAAACCAGGGGGTGTCCTCAATGACAAGCGGGTCCGTCTATCCACAACCAACGTGAACAAACCGACATTCCTAAAAATAAACTAGGATCCCAGACGACTTATCGTCTCGGAGCCTATGTGGAAATCTACAGGCTATTGCCTCCTCCTCGGCCTCCACCATCCACCTCCTCCTCTTCCCCGGCCTCCTCCTCGGCCTCCACCTTTCACATCCTCCTCTTCCCCCATCTCCACCTTCCACCTCTTTCCTCCTTCTCCAGCTGGACGTCTGCCTCCTCCTCCTCGGCCTCCACCTTCCACCTCCTCCTCCTCCCTGGCATCCACCTTTCACCTTCTCCTCCCTGGCTGGACATCCGCCTCCTCCCCGGCCTTCACCTTCCACCTCCCACCACCTCCTTCTCCAGCTGGACGTCCGCCTCCTCCCGGCTTTCACCTTCCACCTCCTCCTCCTTCACCTCCCACCCCCTCCTCCTTCTCCAGCTGGACATCCACCTCCTCCCCGGCCTTCACCTTCCACCTCCTCCTCCTCCTCCTTCTCCAGCTGGACGTCCGCCTCCACCTTCCACCTCCCTCCTCCTTCTCCAGCTGGACGTCCGCCTCCACCTTCCACCTCCCTCCTCCCTCCTCCTTCTCCAGCTGGACGTCCGCCTCCACCTTCCACCTCCCTCCTCCTTCTCCAGCTGGACGTCCGCCTCCACCTTCCACCTCCCTCCTCCTTCTCCAGCTGGACGTCCGCCTCCACCTTCCACCTCCCTCCTCCTTCTCCAGCTGGACGTCTGCCTCCACCTTCCACCTCCCTCCTACTTCTCCAGCTGGACGTCCGCCTCCACCTTCCACCTCCCTCCTCCTTCTCCAGCTGGACGTCCGCCTCCACCTTCCACCTCCCTCCTCCTTCTCCAGCTGGACGTCCGCCTCCACCTTCCACCTCCCTCCTCCTTCTCCAGCTGGACGTCCGCCTCCACCTTCCACCTCCCTCCTCCTTCTCCAGCTGGACGTCCGCCTCCACCTTCCACCTCCCTCCTCCTTCTCCAGCTGGACGTCCGCCTCCACCTTCCACCTCCCTCCTCCTTCTCCAGCTGGACGTCCGCCTCCACCTTCCACCTCCCTCCTCCTTCTCCAGCTGGACGTCCGCCTCCACCTTCCACCTCCCTCCTCCTTCTCCAGCTGGACGTCCGCCTCCACCTTCCACCTCCCTCCTCCTTCTCCAGCTGGACGTCCGCCTCCACCTTCCACCTCCCTCCTACTTCTCCAGCTGGACGTCCGCCTCCACCTTCCACCTCCCTCCTCCTTCTCCAGCTGGACGTCCGCCTCCACCTTCCACCTCCCTCCTCCTTCTCCAGCTGGACGTCCGCCTCCACCTTCCACCTCCCTCCTCCTTCTCCAGCTGGACGTCCGCCTCCACCTTCCACCTCCCTCCTCCTTCTCCAGCTGGACGTCCGCCTCCACCTTCCACCTCCCTCCTCCTTCTCCAGCTGGACGTCCGCCTCCACCTTCCACCTCCCTCCTCCTTCTCCAGCTGGACGTCCGCCTCCACCTTCCACCTCCCTCCTCCTTCTCCAGCTGGACGTCCGCCTCCACCTTCCACCTCCCTCCTCCTTCTCCAGCTGGACGTCCGCCTCCACCTTCCACCTCCCTCCTCCTTCTCCAGCTGGACGTCCGCCTCCTCCTTGGCCTTCACCTCCCACCTCCTCCAGCTGGACGTCCGCCTCCTCCTCAGCCTCCACCTTCCACCTCCTCCTCCTTCTGCAGCTGGACGTCCAACTCTTCCTTGGCCTCCACCTTACACCTCTTTCTTCAGCTGGATGTCCGCCTCGTCTGTCACTAATCATTATTTATTCAGTTAATTTAATTATATTTTTTCATTCATTTCTCTTATATTTATTCGCCAGTGTAATTGCCTTGTGTGGTAACTGTTCTCTCTATGATCCTAGAGATGGGTGCAGGGAGGGGATAGAGAGAACTGTGCAGCTGTAACTGTAAAACAGTTCTCTCTATGATCATAGAGATGGGTGCAGGGAGGGGATAGAGAGAACTGTGCAGCTGTAACTGTATAACAGTTCTCTCTATGATCATAGAGATGGGTGCAGGGAGGGGATAGAGAGAACTGTGCAGCTGTAACTGTGTAACAGTTCTCTCTATGATCATAGAGATGGGTGCAGGGAGGGGATAGAGAGAACTGTGCAGCTGTAACTGTGTAACAGTTCTCTCTATGATCATAGAGATGGGTGCAGGGAGGGGATAGAGAGAACTGTGCAGCTGTAACTGTGTAACAGTTCTCTCTATGATCATAGAGATGGGTGCAGGGAGGGGGTAGAGAGGACTGTGCAGCTGTAACTGAATAACAGTTCTCTCTGTGATCAGACAGAACACTTCAGGAACACACATCTTAATTATTGTAGGATTTCTCAGGGGTTCAATGCAGTAGTGGCAGCTTGAGATCTGTGAAGCTGTGCAAACTAAGACAGTATTGGTGGGATGGGCCCTGGAGGACCACTGGCCCCATAGCAGTCGCTGAGGCTCCCCTTTATGTGATGGATGACTGTGTACAGGTAAGGAGTAGGGATTGTGATCCCTCTAGAAATATTTGCAGTTTTGGTTATCTTTGGAGCTGATATTAACCTGATCATTCTGCTGATGTGTTCTGCTGGTCTGGATGGCTGCCCGCTCCTAGGAGAGACATCATGTGACTGCTGGTCTGGATGGCTGCCCGCTACTAGGAGAGACATCATGTGACTGCTGGTCTGGATGGCTGCCCGCTCCTAGGACAGACATCATGTGACTGCTGGTCTGGATGGCTGCCCGCTCCTAGGACAGACATCATGTGACTGCTGGTCTGGGTGGTGGCCCCGCACAGGACAGACATCATGTGACTGCTGGTCTAGATGGCTGCCCACTCCTAGGAGAGACATCATGTGACTGCTGGTCTGGATGGCTGCCCGCTCCTACGACAGACATCATGTGACTGCTGGTCTGGATGGCTGCCCGCTCCTAGGAGAGACATCATGTGACTGCTGGTCTGGATGGTTGCCCGCTCCTAGGAGAGACATCATGTGACTGCTGGTCTGGATGGCTGCCCGCTCCTAGGAGAGACATCATGTGACTGCTGGTCTGGATGGCTGCCCGCTCCTAGGAGAGACATCATGTGACTGCTGGTCTGGATGGCTGCCCGCTCCTAGGAGAGACATCATGTGACTGCTGGTCTGGATGGCTGCCCGCTCCTCGGAGAGACATCATGTGACTGCTGGTCTGGATGGCTGCCCGCTCCTAGGACAGACATCATGTGACTGCTGGTCTGGATGGCTGCCCGCTCCTAGGACAGACATCATGTGACTGCTGGTCTGGATGGCTGCCCGCTCCTAGGACAGACATCATGTGACTGCTGGTATGGATGGCTGCCCGCTCCTAGGACAGACATCATGTGACTGCTGGTCTGGATGGCTTCCCGCTCCTAGGAGAGACATCATGTGACTGCTGGTCTGGATGGCTGCCCGCTCCTAGGACAGACATCATGTGACTGCTGGTATGGATGGCTGCCCGCTCCTAGGAGAGACATCATGTGACTGCTGGTCTGGATGGCTGCCCGCTCCTAGGACAGACATCATGTGACTGCTGGTATGGATGGCTGCCCGCTCCTAGGAGAGACATCATGTGACTGCTGGTCTGGATGGCTTCCCGCTCCTAGGAGAGACATCATGTGACTGCTGGTCTGGATGGCTGCCCGCTCCTCGGAGAGACATCATGTGACTGCTGGTCTGGATGGCTGCCCGCTCCTAGGAGAGACATCATGTGACTGCTGGTCTGGATGGTTGCCCGCTACTAGGACAGACATCATGTGACTGCTGGTCTGGATGGCTGCCCGCTACTAGGACAGACATCATGTGACTGCTGGTCTGGATGGCTTCCCGCTCCTAGGAGAGACATCATGTGACTGCTGGTCTAGATGGCTGCCCGCTCCTAGGAGAGACATCATGTGACTGCTGGTCTGGATGGCTGCCCGCTACTAGGAGAGACATCATGTGACTGCTGGTCTGGATGGTTGCCCGCTCCTAGGACAGACATCATGTGACTGCTGGTCTGGATGGCTGCCCGCTCCTAGGAGAGACATCATGTGACTGCTGGTCTGGGTGGTGGCCCCGCACAGGACAGACATCATGTGACTGCTGGTCTGGATGGCTGCCCGCTCCTAGGACAGACATCATGTGACTGCTGGTCTGGATGGCTGCCCGCTCCTAGGACAGACATCATGTGACTGCTGGTCTGGATGGCTGCCCGCTCCTAGGAGAGACATCATGTGACTGCTGGTCTGGATGGTTGCCCGCTACTAGGAGAGACATCATGTGACTGCTGGTCTGGATGGCTGCCCGCTCCTAGGAGAGACATCATGTGACTGCTGGTCTGGATGGCTGCCCGCTCCTAGGAGAGACATCATGTGACTGCTGGTCTGGATGGCTGCCCGCTCCTAGGAGAGACATCATGTGACTGCTGGTCTGGATGGCTGCCCGCTCCTAGGAGAGACATCATGTGACTGCTGGTCTGGATGGCTGCCCGCTCCTAGGACAGACATCATGTGACTGCTGGTCTGGGTGGTGGCCCCGCACAGGACAGACATCATGTGACTGCTGGTCTAGATGGCTGCCCGCTCCTAGGACAGACATCATGTGACTGCTGGTCTGGATGGCTGCCCGCTCCTAGGAGAGACATCATGTGACTGCTGGTATGGATGGCTGCCCGCTCCTAGGACAGACATCATGTGACTGCTGGTCTGGATGGCTGCCCGCTCCTAGGAGAGACATCATGTGACTGCTGGTCTGGGTGGTGGCCCCGCACAGGACAGACATCATGTGACTGCTGGTCTGGATGGCTGCCCGCTCCTAGGACAGACATCATGTGACTGCTGGTCTGGATGGCTGCCCGCTCCTAGGACAGACATCATGTGACTGCTTGTATGGATGGCTGCCCGCTCCTAGGACAGACATCATGTGACTGCTGGTCTGCGTGGTGGCCCCGCACAGGACAGACATCATGTGACTGCTGGTCTGGATGGCTGCCCGCTCCTAGGAGAGACATCATGTGACTGCTGGTCTGGATGGCTGCCCGCTCCTAGGAGAGACATCATGTGACTGCTGGTCTGGATGGCTGCCCGCTCCTAGGAGAGACATCATGTGACTGCTGGTCTGGATGGCTGCCCGCTCCTAGGAGAGACATCATGTGACTGCTGGTCTGGATGGCTGCCCGCTCCTAGGAGAGACATCATGTGACTGCTGGTCTGGATGGCTGCCCGCTCCTAGGAGAGACATCATGTGACTGCTGGTCTGGGTGGCTGCCCGCTCCTAGGAGAGACATCATGTGACTGCTGGTCTGGATGGCTGCCCGCTCCTAGGAGAGACATCATGTGACTGCTGGTCTGGATGGCTGCCCGCTCCTAGGAGAGACATGTGACTGCTGGTATGGATGGCTGCCCGCTCCTAGGAGAGACATGTGACTGCTGGTCTGGATGGTTGCCCGCTCCTAGGAGAGACATCATGTGACTGCTGGTCTGGATGGCTGCCCGCTCCTAGGACAGACATCATGTGACTGCTGGTCTGGATGGTTGCCCGCTCCTAGGAGAGACATCATGTGACTGCTGGTCTGGGTGGTGGCCCCGCACAGGACAGACATCATGTGACTGCTGGTCTGGATGGCTGCCCGCTCCTAGGAGAGACATCATGTGACTGCTGGTCTGGATGGCTGCCCGCTCCTAGGAGAGACATCATGTGACTGCTGGTCGCCCGCTCCTAGGAGAGACATCATGTGACTGCTGGTCTGGGTGGTGGCCCCGCACAGGACAGACATCATGTGACTGCTGGTCTGGGTGGTGGCCCCGCACAGGACAGACATCTTTTTCCATATTGAGATTGTCAGCTACACAGAAGTGACATGAATATGAACTCTCTCGGGCACACGCAGTATGTACGGGAGTGATAGTTGTGCCAGGACGGTAGTGAGAAGTGTACACAGCTTTCCTTCTCTTCCTGCTGTGATCAGATCCAAGAGGAAGCAGTCCGCACCCATGTGCCAGCATCATTTGTAACATTTACAGCAAACTTCCTCCTATTAGTCATCAAATGGCCAAACGGGATCTCTCTGCACAAGGGGAAATAATGGGCAAAGTATCGGCAGCTTCTCTGTGGTTTATTGTCTGCTATCCAGGAGCTTCATGACCCATTCCCCCGTATTATGTGACCGACGCACTGGTGATCATGGATTAGTGACCCGCTCACTGGTGATCATGGATAAGTGACCCGCTCACTGGTGATCATGGATAAGTGACCCGCTCACTGGTGATCATGGATAAGTGACCCGCTCACTGGTGATCAGGGGATAAGTGACCCGCTCACTGGTGATCATGGATAAGTGACCCGCTCACTGGTGATCATGGATAAGTGACCTGCTCACTGGTGATCATGGATAAGTGACCCGATCACTGGTGACCATGGATAAGTGACCCGCTCACTGGTGATCATGGATAAGTGACCCGCTCACTGGTGACCATGGATAAGTGAACCGCTCACTGGTGATCATGGATTAGTGACCCGCTCACTGGTGATCATGGATAAGTGACCCGCTCACTGGTGATCATGGATAAGTGACCCGCTCACTGGTGATCATGGATTAGTGACCCGCTCACTGGTGATCATGGATAAGTGACCCGCTCACTGGTGACCATGGATAAGTGACCCGCTCACTGGTGATCATGGATTAGTGACCCGCTCACTGGTGATCATGGATAAGTGACCCGCTCACTGGTGATCAGGGGATAAGTGACCCGCTCACTAGTGATCATGGATAAGTGACCCGCTCACTGGTGATCATGGATTAGTGAACCGCTCACTGGTGATCATGGATTAGTGACCCGCTCTCCAGTAATCAGGGGATTAGTGACCCGCTCTCCGGTGATCAGGTGATCATGGATTAGTGACTTGCTCTCCAGTGATCAGGGGATCATGGATTAGTGACCCGCTCTCTGGTGATCATGGGTTAGTGACCCGCTCCCTGGTGATCATGGATTAGTGACCCGCACTCCGGGGATCAGGGAATCATGGATTAGCGACCCGCTCTCCAGTGATCATGGGTTAGTGACCCGCTCTCCAGTGATCATGGATTAATGACCCGCTGTCCGGTGATCAGGAGATTAGTGATCCGCTCTCCATTGGTCAGGGGATTAGTCACCCGCTCTCTGGTGATCATGGGTTATTGACCCCCTCTCCAGTGATCATGGATTAGTGACCCGCTCTCCTGTGATCATGGATTAGTGACCCACCCTCCGGTGATCAGGTGATCATGGATTAGTGACCTGCTCTCCGGTGATCATGGATAAGTGACCTGCTCTCCGGTGATCATGGATTAGTGACCCGCTCTCCAGTAATCAGGGGATTAGTGACCCACTCTCCGGTGATCAGGTGATCATGGATTAGTGACTTGCTCTCCAGTGATCAGGGGATCATGGATTAGTGACCCGCTCTCTGGTGATCATGGGTTAGTGACCCGCTCCCTGGTGATCATGGATTAGTGACCCGCACTCCGGGGATCATGGATTAATGACCCGCTGTCCGGTGATCAGGAGATTAGTGATCCGCTCTCCATTGGTCAGGGAATTAGTCACCTGGTCTCCGGTGATCATAGGTTAGTGACCCGCTCTCCGGTGATCATGGATTAGTGACTAGCTCTCCATTGATCAGGGGATTAGTGACCCGCTCTCCGGTAATCATGGGTTAGTGACCCGCTCTCTGGTGATCATGGATTAGTGACCCGCTCTCTGGTGATCATGGATTAGTGACCCGCGCTCCAGTGATCAGGGGATCATGGATTAGTGACCCGCTCTCCGGTGATCATGGATTAGTGACCCTCTCTCCGGTGATCATGGATTAGTGACCCGCTCTATGGTCATCATGGATTAGTGACCCACTCTCCATTGATCAGGGGATTAGTGACCCGCTCTCCGTTGATCTGGGGATTAGTGACCCGCTCTATGGTCATCATGGATTAGTGACCTGCTCTCCGTTGATCATGGATTAGTGACCCCCTCTCCATTGATCAGGGAATTAGTGACCCGCTCTCCGGTGATCAGGGAATCATGGATTTGTGACGCGCTCTCCGGTGATCATAGATTAGTGACCCGCACTCCGGGGATCATGGATTAATGACCCGCTGTCTGGTGATCATGGGTTAGTGACCCGCTCTCCGGTGATCATGGGTTAGTGACCCGCTCTCCGGTGATCATGGATTAGTGACCCGCTCTCCAGTGATCACGGATAAGTGACCCGCTCTCCGGTGATCAGGGGATTAGTGACCCGCTTTCCGGTGATCATGGATTAGTGACCCGCTCTCCAGTGATCATGGATTAGTGACCCGCTCTCCGGTGATCAGGGGATCATGGATTAGTGACCCTCTCTCTGGTGATCATGGATTAGTGACCCGCTCTCCGTTGATCTGGGGATTAGTGACCCGCTCTCCGTTGATCTGGGGATCAGTGACCCCCTCTCCGGTGATCATGGATTAGTGACCCCCTCTCCGGTGATCATTGATTAGTGACCCGCTCTCCGGTGATCATGGATTAGTGACCCGCTCTCCGGTGATCATGGATTAGTGACCAGCTCTCTGGTGATCATGGATTAGTGACCCGCTCTCCGGTGATCAGGGGATCATAGATTAGTGACCCTCTCTCCGGTGATCATGGATTAGTGACCCGCTCTCCGGTGATCATGGGTTAGTGACCCGCTCTCCGGTGATCAGGGGATCATGGATTAGTGACCCGCTCACCGGTGATCATGGATTAGTGACCTGCTCACCGGTGATCATGGATTAGTGACCCGCTCTTTGGTGATCATGGGTTAGTGACCTGCTCTCTGGTGATCATGGGTTAGTGACCTGCTCTCTGGTGATTATGGGTTACTGACACGCTCTCCGGTGATCATGGATTAGTCACCCGCTCTCTGGTAATCATGGATTAGTGACCCACTCTCCAGTGATCATGGATTAGTGACCCACTCTCCGGTGATCATGGATTAGTGACCCGCTCTCTGGTGATCATGGATTAGTGACCCGCTCTCTGGTGATCATGGGTTAGTGACCTGCTCTCTGGTGATTATGGGTTACTGACACGCTCTCTGGTGATCATGGATTAGTGACCCGCTCTCCTGTGATCATGGATTAGTGACCCGCCCTCCGGTGATCAGGGGATCATGGATTAGTGACCTGCTCTCCGGTGATCATGGATTAGTGACCCGCTCTCCAGTGATCAGGGGATTCGTGACCCGCTCTCCGGTGATCAGGTGATCATGGATTAGTGACCCGCTCTCTGGTGATCATGGGTTAGTGACCCGCTCCCTGGTGATCATGGATTAGTGATCCGCTCTCCGGTGATCAGGGGATCATAGATTAGTAACCTGCTCTACGGTGATCATTGATTAGTGACCCGCTCTCCATTGATCAGGGGATTAGTGACCCGCTCTCCGGTGATCATGGATTAGTGACCTTCTCTCTGGTGATCATGGATTGGTGTCCCGCTCTCCAGTGATCATGGATTGGTGTCCCGCTCTCCAGTGATCATGGATTAGTGTCCCGCTCTCCAGTGATCAGGGTATCATGGATTAGTGACCCGCTCTCTGGTGGTCATGGATTAGTAATCCGCTCTCCAGTGATCAGGGGATCATGGATTAGTGACCCGCTCTCCGGTGATCAGGGGATCATGGATTAGTGACCCACCCCCAGGGCCGCCGATAGGGCAGTACAACTGGTACTGCCGTATGGGGCCCGGACCCTAAGAGACACGGGGGAGGGGGCCCGGCGGGCCCGCCGGCCGCCGCCCCCCGACCGCTACGCTAGGGGGGTCCGCACGGCCCCCCTTGCCACCTGTTTTTGAGCATCCCGAAAAGCTGCGGCCACGCAGCTTCTCGGGATGCACTGATCGCTTTAATGTTCCGCCCGCACAGCGGGCGGAACATTAAAGCGATCAGAATACAGGAGAAGGACCTGTCAGCGTCCTCCTCCTGTATTCTCTCCCATAGGCTGCCGGCACTTCATACCAGCAGCCTATGGGAGGCCGGGCCGTGACCTCTCCGGCAGGCGTGATCATGTGACGTCATCACGTCTGCCGGAAGTCCCGTCCCTGCGGCTCGCAAGATGGAGCCCGAAGAGGAGGAGGAAGAGCTGCTGCCTGCACAGCGCGGATTAGGTGAGTAGGATGTTTGTTTTTTTTAGGGGCACCTCTGGGGGCATTATTAGTGTATGGGGGCACCTCTGGGGGCGTTATTAGTGTATGGGGGCACCTCTGGGGGCATTATTAGTGTATGGGGGCACCTCTGGGGGCGTTATTAGTGTATGGGGGCACCTCTGGGGGCGTTATTAGTATATAGGGGCACCTCTGGGGGCATTATTAGAATATGGGGGCACCTCTGGGGGCATTATTAGTGTATGGGGGCACCTCTGGGGGCATTATTAGTGTATGGGGGCACCTCTGGGGGCATTATTAGTATATGGGGACACCTCTGGGGGCATTATTAGTGTATGGGGGCACCTCTGGGGGCATTATTAGTGTATGGGGGCACCTCTGGGGCATTATTAGTATATGGGGCACCTCTGGGGGCATTATTAGTATATGGGGGCACCTCTGGGGGCATTATTAGTGTATGGGGGCACCTCTGGGGGCATTATTAGTGTATGGGGGCACCTCTGGGGGCATTATTAGTATATGGGGGCACCTCTGGGGGCATTATTAGTATATGGGGGCACCTCTGGGGGCATTATTAGTATATGGGGGTACCTCTGGGGGCATTATTAGTATATGGGGGCACCTCTGGGGGCATTATTAGTATATGGGGGCACCTCTGGGGGCATTATTAGTATATGGGGGCACCTCTGGGGGCATTATTAGTGTATGGGGGCACCTCTGGGGGCATTATTAGTATATGCGGGCACCTCTGGGGGCATTATTAGTGTATGGGGGCACCTCTGGGGGCATTATTAGTATATGGGGGCACCTCTGGGGGCATTATTAGTGTATGGGGGCACCTCTGGGGGCATTATTAGTGTATGGGGGCACCTCTGGGGGCATTATTAGTATATGGGGGCACCTCTGGGGGCATTATTAGTGTATGGGGGCACGTCTGGGGGCATTATTAGCTCATGGGGGCACCTCTGGGGGCGTTATTAGCGTATGGGGGCACCTCTGGGGGCGTTATTAGCGTATGGGGGCACCTCTGGGGGCGTTATTAGCGTATGGGGGCACCTCTGGGGGCGTTATTAGTGTATGGGGGCACCTCTGGGGGCATTATTAGTGTATGGGGGCACCTCTGGGGGCATTATTAGTGTATGGGGGCACCTCTGGGGGCATTATTAGTGTATGGGGGCACCTCTGGGGGCATTATTAGTGTATGGGGGCACCTCTGGGGGCATTATTAGTGTATGGGGGCACCTCTGGGGGCATTATTAGTGTATGGGGGCACCTCTGGGGGCATTATTAGTATATGGGGGCACCTCTGGGGGCATTATTAGCGTATGGGGCCACCTCTGGGGACATAATTAGTATATGGGGGCACCTCTGGGGACATAATTAGTGTATGGGGGGCACCTCTGGGGGCATTATTAGTATATGGGGGCACCTCTGGGGACATAATTAGTGTATGGGGGGCACCTCTGGGGGCATTATTAGTATATGGGGGCACCTCTGGGGGCATTATTAGTATATGGGGGCACCTCTGGGGGCATTAGGGCATTATTAGTTCATGGGGGCACCTCTGGGGGCATTATTAGTGTATGGGGGCACCTCTGGGGGCATTATTAGTATATGGGGGCACCTCTGGGGGCATTAGGGCATTATTAGTTCATGGGGGCACCTCTGGGGGCATTATTAGTGTATGGGGGCACCTCTGGGGGCATTATTAGTATATGGGGGCACCTCTGGGGGCATTATTAGTATATGGGGGCACCTCTGGGGGCATTATTAGTATATGGGGGCACCTCTGGGGGCATTATTAGTATATGGGGGCACCTCTGGGGGCATTATTAGTATATGGGGGCACCTCTGGGGGCATTATTAGTATATGGGGGCACCTCTGGGGGCATTATTAGTATATGGGGGCACCTCTGGGGGCATTATTAGTATATGGGGGCACCTCTGGGGGCATTAGCTCATGGGGGCACCTCTGGGGGCATTATTAGTATATGGGGGCACCTCTGGGGGCATTATTAGTATATGGGGGCACCTCTGGGGGCATTATTAGTATATGGGGGCACCTCTGGGGGCATTAGCTCATGGGGGCACCTCTGGGGGCATTAGCTCATGGGGGCACCTCTGGGGGCATTATTAGTATATGGGGGCACCTCTGGGGGCATTATTAGTATATGGGGGCACCTCTGGGGGCATTATTAGTATATGGGGGCACCTCTGGGGGCATTATTAACTCATGGGGGCATCTCTGGGGGCATTATTAGTGCATGGGGGCCACCTATAGGGGCATTATTAGCTCATGGGGGCACAGCAGGGGATCCTACATACAGGGGGCACAGCGGGGGATCCTACATACAGGGGATCCTACATACAGGGGGCACAGCAGGGGAAGCTACATACAGGGGGCACAGCGGGGGATCCTACATACAGGGGGCACAGCGGGGGATGCTACATACAGGGGGCACAGCAGGGGATCCTACATACAGGGGGCACAGCGGGGGATCCTACATACAGGGGGCACAGCGGGGGATCCTACATACAGGGGGCACAGCAGGGGATCCTACATACAGGGGGCACAGCAGGGGATCCTACATACAGGGGGCACAGCAGGGGATCCTACATACAGGGGGCACAGCAGGGGATCCTACATACAGGGGGCACAGCGGGGGATCCTACATACAGGGGGCACAGCGGGGGATCCTACATACAGGGGGCACAGCAGGGGATCCTACATACAGGGGGCACAGCAGGGGATCCTACATACAGGGGGCACAGCGGGGGATCCTACATACAGGGGGCACAGCGGGGGATCCTACATACAGGGGGCACCCCACACAGTGCAGTTACTATGGGAGCCTACAGGGGGGAAAGTTGCTAGAAATGTGCGGAGCCTAAATTGTTTGTCTCGCAGGTTCTAAGGGGATGAAACGTATCTGGAAGGAATCATCCTGGAGGTCTGGGCCGGATGGAGAGGAAAAGGGAAAGTGACGCCTCAGATCAAAGAAGACGTCACCTGTGAGTCCCTGTATGACACTTTTCTTATTTTGTAGAACATCATTTAGTAGGGGTGCCCCGAGGTGACAGCTACTACATTATCTGTACTCAGAGATATCACTGTGTTATCTGTGCTGTTACATAGGACTGCAGGTGACTACTACATTATCTGTACTCAGAGATATCGCTGTGTTATCTGTGCTGTTACATAGGACTGCAGGTGACAGCTACTACATTATCTGTACTCAGAGATATCACTGTGTTATGTGGTGTTACATAGGACTGCAGGTGACTACTACATTATCTGTACTCAGAGATATCGCTGTGTTATCTGTGCTGTTACATAGGACTGCAGGTGACTACTACATTATCTGTACTCAGAGATATCACTGTGTTATCTGTGCTGTTACATAGGACTGCAGGTGACTACTACATTATCTGTACTCAGAGATATCACTGTGTTATCTGTGCTGTTACATAGGACTGCAGGTGACTACTACATTATCTGTACTCAGAGATATCACTGTGTTATCTGTGGTGTTACATAGGACTGCAGGTGACATCTACTACATGATCTATACTCAGAGATATCACTGTGTTATCTGTGCTGTTACATAGGACTGCAGGTGACAGCTACTACATTATCTGTACTCAGAGATATCACTGTGTTATCTGTAGTGTTACATAGGACTGCAGGTGACAGCTACTACATTATCTGTACTCAGAGATATCACTGTTATCTGTGCTGTTACATAGGACTGCAGGTGACTACTACATTATCTGTACTCAGAGATATCACTGTGTTATCTGTGGTGTTACATAGGACTGCAGGTGACTACTACATTATCTGTACTCAGAGATATCACTGTGTTATCTGTGCTGTTACATAGGACTGCAGGTGACTACTACATTATCTGTACTCAGAGATATCACTGTGTTATCTGTGGTGTTACATAGGACTGCAGGTGACATCTACTACATTATCTGTACTCAGAGATATCACTGTGTTATCTGTGCTGTTACATAGGACTGCAGGTGACTACTACATGATCTGTACTCAGAGATATCACTGTGTTATCTGTGCTGTTACATAGGACTGCAGGTGACAGCTACTACATGATCTATACTCAGAGATATCACTGCGTTATCTGTGGTGTTACATAGGACTGCAGGGGACATCTACTACATTATCTGTACTCAGAGATATCACTGTGTTATCTGTGGTGTTACATAGGACTGCAGGTGACTACTACATTATCTGTCCTCAGAGATATCATTGTGTTATCTGTGCTGTTACATAGGACTGCAGGTGACTACTACATTATCTGTCCTCAGAGATATCATTGTGTTATCTGTGCTGTTACATAGGACTGCAGGTGACAGCTACTACATTATCTGTACTCAGAGATATCACTGTGTTATGTGGTGTTACATAGGACTGCAGGTGACTACTACATTATCTGTACTCAGAGATATCGCTGTGTTATCTGTGCTGTTACATAGGACTGCAGGTGACTACTACATTATCTGTACTCAGAGATATCACTGTGTTATCTGTGCTGTTACATAGGACTGCAGGTGACTACTACATTATCTGTACTCAGAGATATCACTGTGTTATCTGTGCTGTTACATAGGACTGCAGGTGACTACTACATTATCTGTACTCAGAGATATCACTGTGTTATCTGTGGTGTTACATAGGACTGCAGGTGACATCTACTACATGATCTATACTCAGAGATATCACTGTGTTATCTGTGCTGTTACATAGGACTGCAGGTGACAGCTACTACATTATCTGTACTCAGAGATATCACTGTGTTATCTGTAGTGTTACATAGGACTGCAGGTGACAGCTACTACATTATCTGTACTCAGAGATATCACTGTTATCTGTGCTGTTACATAGGACTGCAGGTGACTACTACATTATCTGTACTCAGAGATATCACTGTGTTATCTGTGGTGTTACATAGGACTGCAGGTGACTACTACATTATCTGTACTCAGAGATATCACTGTGTTATCTGTGGTGTTACATAGGACTGCAGGTGACTACTACATTATCTGTACTCAGAGATATCACTGTGTTATCTGTGGTGTTACATAGGACTGCAGGTGACATCTACTACATTATCTGTACTCAGAGATATCACTGTGTTATCTGTGCTGTTACATAGGACTGCAGGTGAAATCTACTACATTATCTATACTCAGAGATATCACTGTGTTATCTGTGGTGTTACATAGGACTGCATGTGACTACTACATTATCTGTACTCAGAGATATCACTGTGTTATCTGTGCTGTTACATAGGACTGCAGGTGAAATCTACTACATTATCTATACTCAGAGATATCACTGTGTTATCTGTGGTGTTACATAGGACTGCAGGTGACAGCTACTACATGATCTGTACTCAGAGATATCACTGTGTTATCTGTGGTGTTACATAGGACTGCAGGTGACTACTACATTATCTGTACTCAGAGATATCACTGTGTTATCTGTGGTGTTACATAGGACTGCAGGTGACTACTACATTATCTGTACTCAGAGATATCACTGTGTTATCTGTGCTGTTACATAGGACTGCAGGTGACTACTACATTATCTGTACTCAGAGATATCACTGTGTTATCTGTGGTGTTACATAGGACTGCAGGTGACATCTACTACATGATCTATACTCAGAGATATCACTGTGTTATCTGTGCTGTTACATAGGACTGCAGGTGACAGCTACTACATTATCTGTACTCAGAGATATCACTGTGTTATCTGTAGTGTTACATAGGACTGCAGGTGACAGCTACTACATTATCTGTACTCAGAGATCTCACTGTGTTATCTGTGGTGTTACATAGGACTGCAGGTGACATCTACTACATTATCTGTACTCAGAGATATCACTGTGTTATCTGTGCTGTTACATAGGACTGCAGGTGAAATCTACTACATTATCTATACTCAGAGATATCACTGTGTTATCTGTGCTGTTACATAGGACTGCAGGTGAAATCTACTACATTATCTATACTCAGAGATATCACTGTGTTATGTGGTGTTACATAGGACTGCAGGTGATATCAGGTGATTTCTCCAGGTTGCAGAAGTTCAAACTTCATCGTGCCCTGGTGTGCTGGTGTCTGTATGTCTGTATACATGTGTGCTGGTGTGTATACATGTGTGCTGGTGTCTGTATGTGTGTATACATGTGTGCTGGTGTCTGTATGTGTGTATACATGTGTGCTGGTGTCTGTATGTGTGTATACATGTGTGCTGGTGTCTGTATGTGTGTATACATGTGTGCTGGTGTCTGTATGTCTGTATACATGTGTGCTGGTGTCTGTATGTGTGTATACATGTGTGCTGGTGTCTGTATGTCTGTATACATGTGTGCTGGTGTCTGTATGTCTGTATACATGTGTGCTGGTGTCTGTATGTCTGTATACATGTGTGCTGGTGTCTGTATGTCTGTATACATGTGTGCTGGTGTCTGTATACATGTGTGCTGGTGTCTGTATACATGTGTGCTGGTGTCTGTATACATGTGTGCTGGTGTCTGTATACATGTGTGCTGGTGTCTGTATACATGTGTGCTGGTGTCTGTATACATGTGTGCTGGTGTCTGTATGTGTGTATACATGTGTGCTGGTGTCTGTATACATGTGTGCTGGTGTCTGTATGTGTGTATACATGTGTGCTGGTGTCTGTATACATGTGTGCTGGTGTCTGTGTGTGAGATCAATCCTAGAGAACTGGCTCATATATCCCATTTTCCCCAGTGGCTTAAAATGTAACCTCTGTTATACAGTTATAGAATTGTAGAACCTAAATGTGAACAAGGTGCAATTCAAATAGACACTTACTTGTATAGCTGCCTCTTGTGCTCTGTATACAGTGCATTATACTCACCCCTGCAACGTACAATTTATAGCGTGTCTACAAGCCCAGCGGGGCTCATTATGATGGAGACTAAAACTTATACAAGAGTGGGGTAGGGGGTCCCCTGTATTCAGAATGCTGTTGAGTGCTCGGCAATGCCCCGTCTGGGGTTATTGAATTTCGAGGGTCTATGCAGAACAGGATAAAGACACCTCTGCTGCACAAACAGGATCTCCTAGAAAGCGTTCTCACCGCCATGTATTCCCTATCACTGGCTTGGGTGAGCTAAACTAGTCTGCCTGGGGGGGGGGGGTGATTTGTATATGCTCACTAATGAGAGGAATGAGTTAATCCATCCAAAGTTTGAAAGAAAAATAAATCCTTTTCCATCCAAAGTTTGAAAGAAACAATAAGACTTTTTCTCATGGAACTTTCACTGAACTTGTTCAAGGATATACAGCTGGTTTCGAGATTATGGAACTCTCCTATGTGACTGAACCTGTTCCCAGCAGATAATAAATGTTATTCTATAATTCTCATAAGCAGATAACAAATGTTTTTTAGCATCCTTATGTATGTATCAACATCCTTATGTAAACAATTTATCTGTCAAAATATATCGTATAAAATATATAGTTATTAGTTAAAATATATAGTTATTAGTTTTTTGAATAATACGTATATAGTGTATGACTTTGCATTTTACATTCATATCCATTGGTTTTTTTCTGTATAAACAAAGGTGGGTTCTCAGAGATAGTTGGAACATTGCTTACCTTGGAAAACTTCTGATATGACACTAGAAAGAATGTTTTGTCTCAAGAACTATTTCCCTCAGAGACATGTTTATCAGCGTCCAAGGCCGTTCTCAGAGGAAAGTTGCCTGTCTGTTACAGTGGGAATAATGTGAAAGTATTATTGCACAGAATGTGTTATTCTAACCTTTTTGAATAATAATAATGGATACTAATATAGATGCTATTGCGCATGACTGAATATCTAAATCACTAGCACCGCCTCATCTATGTCTTATTAGCATTTGTTACCACCCTATATTTTATCTGTCTATAAAATGTGATTACCATAATAAAAACTGGGGCCATTTACACCAGACTTGTTTGCAAGATACGTTGTCTGTGTCCTCATTCTAAGTGCATGGTGTGGGAGAGGGGATCCGGACCCATTCTCCAACTCAATTAGGGAACAGCCAACAACAGTAGGCCTTCTTTGGGAAGGCACCTCGACACTAACATGGAACAGCCTCATTATATTAGCCTTATCAACATATTCTATGTTAGTGAGCATACCGGGGGGGGGGGGGGGGGGATATTGGTGAACATATACAAATCACACAGCCCCCCAGACCCTCGAAATTCAATAACCCCAAACGGGGCATTGCCTAGTACTCAACAGCATTCTGAATACAGGGGAACCCCGACCCCACTCTTGTATAAGTTTTAGTCTCCATCATAATGAGCCCCGCTGGGCTTGTAGACACGCTATAAATTGTACGTTGCAGGGGTGAATATAATGCACTGCATACAGAGCACAAGAGACGGCTATACAAGTAAGTGTCTATTTGAATTGCACCTTGTTCACATTTAGTTTCTATAATTTTATATCTGTATAACAGAGGTTACATTTTAAGCCACTGGGGAAAATGGGGTATATGAGCCAGTTCTCTAGAATTGATCGGAACCAAATTATTCCTCCCAGCAAGGCGTGGGGCCAACACACTATTTATTTATTTTTTTATTAATGTGGGGGGCCCAGACACTTTGGTTGTATGGGGCCCCGAAATTCCTGATGGCGGCCCTGCCCACCCCCCATTGATCAGGAAATTAGTGACCCGCTCTCCAGTGATCATGGATTAGTGACCCACTCCCCATTGATCAGGAGATTAGTGACCCGCTCTCCAGTGATCAGGGGATCATAGATTAGTGACCCGCTCTCTGGTGTTCATGGATTAGTGACCCGCTGTCAAGAACCGGTGACACCAAACACACAGAGACAGTGAGCCCTGAGCTCAGCCCCGCCCACTGTCCCTACCTAATTGCCGCAATCTGCCCTAAAATGGCAGCGGACAACTTGGCGGCGATCCCTGGCCTGGATACGTGATACAATAGACAAGACAAAACGAACAAACACAATAAGAATGGTCAACAATCCGGGTCACAACAGTCTGGCAGCAAAGGTACAAAATCAGGATCCCAAAGAGTAGTCAGAAAACAGGCAATATGGTCGGGGGCAGCAGCAAGCAAGGGAGGTCAGAGATACAAAGCAGGAGTCAGGAGAAACCAGAAACCAGAACACACAAGCAGGGCCGTCTTAACAGCATTATGGGCCCCTGGGCAGAGGTGCGAATTACCCCCCCCCCCTAGCAGCCGCCGCCCCTCTTATCTGGTAAGGTACAGTGGTACCTTGGTTTAAGAGTAACTTGGTTTAAGAGATCACAGTTTTTCAAAACTGTGACTTGGTTTAAGAGCATTGCTTTGGTTTAAGAGCTCCCTGTATTGGGTGGGAGGGCGGGTGGAGGAGGGGCATGGTCTGCATAGCGGGGTCTACAGCTCTGTACTCTGACCCAGGAAGTCTCCCTCACCTGCCAAATCATAGCAGATCCACTTCAGGCTGGGGCCTACATCAGGGGACAGGACTGTGGGGGTAATCTCTCCATAGCTGTAACCCCTCTCTCCCCGGACAGAGATGCTGCATGTATGTGCCCACATCTGTCCTGCTCATTCCTTCATGCTCCCTGCAGTCTCTGTCCGCCCTTGTGTTTCCCATCCGCTCCATTACTGTACAGTAACTTATAATATCACAATATGTTTGTTTCATCTGTTTTACATGTTATTCAGAATAATAAATCATTATTTTTTGGGTGTGGAACCAATTGTCTGCATTTCTATAATTTCTTATGGGAAAATTTGCTTTGGTCTAAGAGTGATTTGGATTACAAGCACGGTCCTGGAATGAATTATGCTCGTAATCCAAGGCACCACTGTATATTGCCTATAATAGTGATTGTCATATATGTTGCACACATACAGTATATCACTATTACAGGCAATATACCTTACCACCTATTTATCTACCATATAGATACAGGTATAAGGGTGGAGCAGTAGGTAGGTGGTTATATAGCCTATAATAGTGATATATGTGTACAAATATATATATGGGGGGTACAGGTATATGTGGGGTATACAGGTGGTGGGTAATAGCCTAATTAATATACATTGGTGCCCCTCTCTATATATGAGACATGTTGCTGTCCCTCTGCATATACGCCATGTTGTCTCCCTGTATACTGTATAATACAGGGAGTCTGTGTATACTGTATTATACAGTATACAGGGAAACAACACGGCTTATATATAGAGAAGGGCAAAACAACATGTCTCATATATACAGAGGGGCAACAACATGACTATTATATACAGAGGGGCAACAACATGTCTCATATATACAGAGGGGCAACAACATGTCTCATATATACAGAGGGGCAACAACATGTCTCATATATACAGAGGGGCAACAACATGACTATTATATATGAGAACCATGTTGTCTCCCTGTATGTATATATACTGTATAATACAATATACAGGGAAACAACATGGCTTATATATAGAGAAGGGCAAAACAACATGTCTCATATATACAGAGGGGCAACAACATGTCTCATATATACAGAGGGGCAACAACATGTCTCATATATACAGAGGGGCAACAACATGACTATTATATATGAGACATGTTGTTGCCCTTGTCTATATATGAGACATGTTGTTTCCCTGTATATTGTATTATACAGTATACATACAGGGAGACAACATGGTTCTCATATATAATAGTCATGTTGTTGCCCCTCTGTATATATGAGACATGTTGTTGCCCCTCTCTATATATAAGCTGTGTTGTTTCCCTGTATATTGTATTATACAGTATACATACAGGGAGACAACAATGGAGTGATAGGTGAAGGATAAGTATATAATACACTGCTGTATACACTGAATGGAGATATATATACACACTCAGGAGGAGGATAAGTATATAATACACTGCTGTATACACTGAATGGAGATATATATACACACTCAGGAGGAGGATAAGTATAATACACTGCTGTATACACTGAATGGAGATATATATATACACACTCAGGAGGAGGATAAGTATATAATACACTGCTGTATACACTGAATGGAGATATATATACACACTCAGGAGGAGGATAAGTATATAATACACTGCTGTATACACTGAATGGAGATATATACACACTCAGAGGAGTTACACCCCCGATCCCTCCCCCTCCCTGTTTACCAGTTCACCCACGGCCCTGTCTGCATCCCTGCAGAGAGCACTCCCATGATTAACCCCTTCCCTGCCATCTCTCCTCCCCCTCTGGTATCAGCACATACTCAGGCTTTGTCCTTCAGGCCTCCAGCTTCTTCCTCTCAGGGCTCTGCTGGTGACGTCACTCTCCTGCTCCGCACGGGAATGCAGGGGGTGAGAGAGACCTCTAGTGACCGGAAGCAGAATGCAGCTTCCGGCCACAAGAGCGAGCTGTGCACAGCCCCTATCTACCAGCGCTGATCAGGAGCACTCCCAGTTACAGGGCCAGGGAATATGACACAGGGCAGGGGCCCCCTAGGACGCATGGGCCCCCGGGCAGCCGCCTACCATGCCCAATGGGTAAGACGGCCCTGCACACAAGCAGGCAGAGACTAAGTCAATAACCGGCCCGGCACAGGCAGAAACAGGAATCTTAAATAGGAGACCAGGAACCAAGTCCAGAAGATGATAGGAGGGACCAGCTGTCAATCACTGAGGCAAAGGCAGGTTAACCGTTACATGACCAGAGGAAACTTTGCAGCACAGACACGGGTGGGGCAGGGAAAACAATTAGCAGACCAGAAGGAATAAGACACAGTTCAGACAGGGCAAAAACAAGGTAAACAAAACACAGAATAAATGGAAGATTATGGCCAAAAGCGCAGTCTTTGGCGCAGAGGTTGAATCTTCGCAGCAGAGGGTGGCACTGATGCCTTTTCAGGCACGATCATGACACCCGCTCTCCGGTGATCATGGATTAGTGACCCGCTCTCCGGTGATCAGGGGATAAGTGACCCGCTCTCCGGTGATCATGGATTAGTGACCCGCTCTCCGGTGATCATGGATTAGTGACCCGCTCTCCGGTGATCATGGATTAGTGACCCGCTCTCCGGTGATCATGGATTAGTTACCCGCTCTCCGGTGATCATGAATTAGTGATCTGCTCTCTGGTGATCATGGATTAGTGACCCGCTCTCCGGTGATCATGGATTAGTGACCCGCTCTCCGGTGATCATGGATTAGTGACCCGCTCTCCGGTGATCATGGATTAGTGACCCGCTCTCCGGTGATCATGGATTAGTGATCTGCTCTCTGGTGATCATGGATTAGTGACCCGCTCTCCGGTGATCATGGATTAGTGACCCGCTCTCTTGTGATCAGGGGATTAGTGACCCGCTCTCCGGTGATCATGGATTAGTGACCCGCTCTCCGGTGATCATGAATTAGTGATCCGCTTTCTGGTGATCATGGATTAGTGATCTGCTCTCTGGTGATCAGGGGATTAGTTACCCGCTCTCCGGTGATCATGGATTAGTGATCCGCTTTCTGGTGATCATGGATTAGTGATCCGCTTTCTGGTGATCATGGATTAGTGATCTGCTCTCTTGTGATCATGGGTTAGTGACCCGCTCTCTTGTGATCAGGGGATTAGTGACCCGCTCTCCGGTGATCATGGATTAGTGATCCGCTTTCTGGTGATCATGGATTAGTTACCCGCTCTCTGGTGATCATGGATTAGTGATCTGCTCTCTGGTGATCAGGGGATTAGTTACCCGCTCTCCGGTGATCATGGATTAGTGATCCGCTTTCTGGTGATCATGGATTAGTGATCTGCTCTCTTGTGATCATGGGTTAGTGACCCGCTCTCTTGTGATCAGGGGATTAGTGACCCGCTCTCCGGTGATCATGAATTAGTGATCCGCTTTCTGGTGATCATGGATTAGTTACCCGCTCTCTGGTGATCATGGATTAGTGATCTGCTCTCTGGTGATCAGGGGATTAGTTACCCGCTCTCCGGTGATCATGGATTAGTGATCCGCTCTCTGGTGATCATGGATTAGTGATCTGCTCTCTGGTGATCAGGGGATTAGTTACCCGCTCTCCGGTGATCATGGATTAGTGATCCGCTCTCTGGTGATCAGGGGATTAGGTACCCGCTCTCCGGTGATCATTGTTTAGTGACCCGCTCTCCGGTGATCATTGTTTAGTGACCCGCTCTCTTGTGATCAGGGGATTAGTGACCCGCTCTCCGGTGATCTCTCTCTTCATTTTATTGTTCTCCATTACTGTTCTTCAATCCTCTCCTGTCCTCTTCACTTTTCTATTCTTCTGTCTCATCTCCCCTCCTCTGTCTTTTTGTTTCCTTGCTCTATTGTCTCTTTTCTCTCTTCTTTCCTATATTCTTCTGTCTCTTCTCTTCTCCTTTCCTATCCCTTATTCTCCCGTGTTTCTCTCCTCTCCTCTATTCTTCTGTCTCATCTCCTCTATTCTCCCTTATCTCTCTCTTCTCTCCTCCATTTTCCGTCTCTTCTCATCTCCCCATTTTTCTCTTCTCTTCTCCTTTATTCTCCTCCATCTCATTCTTCTCTTCTCTTGTCCTTTATTCTCCCCATCTTACTCTTCTCTTGTCCTTTCTTCTCCCCCATCTTACTCTTCTCTTGTCCTTTCTTCTCCCCCATCTTACTCTTCTCTTGTCCTTTCTTCTCCCCCATCTTACTCTTCTCTTGTCCTTTCTTCTCCCCCATCTTACTCTTCTCTTGTCCTTTCTTCTCCCCCATCTTACTCTTCTCTTGTCCTTTCTTCTCCCCCATCTTACTCTTCTCTTGTCCTTTCTTCTCCCCCATCTTACTCTTCTCTTGTCCTTTATTCTCTCCATCTTACTCTTCTCTTGTCCTTTATTCTCTCCATCTTACTCTTCTCTTGTCCTTTATTCTCCCCATCTTACTCTTCTCTTGTCCTTTCTTCTCCCCCATCTTACTCTTCTCTTGTCCTTTCTTCTCCCCCATCTTACTCTTCTCTTGTCCTTTGTTCTCTCCATCTTACTCTTCTCTTGTCCTTTATTCTCTCCATCTTACTCTTCTCTTGTCTTTTATTCTCTCCATCTTACTCTTCTCTTGTCTTTTATTCTCTCCATCTTACTCTTCTCTTGTCCTTTATTCTCTCCATCTTACTCTTGTCCTGTCCTTTCTTTTCCCCATCTTACTCTTCTCTTGTCCTTTATTCTCTCCATCTTACTCTTCTCTTGTCCTTTATTCTCTCCATCTTACTCTTCTCTTGTCCTTTCTTCTCCCCCATCTTACTCTTCTCTTGTCCTTTCTTCTCCCCCATCTTACTCTTCTCTTGTCCTTTGTTCTCTCCATCTTACTCTTCTCTTGTCCTTTATTCTCTCCATCTTACTCTTCTCTTGTCCTTTATTCTCTCCATCTTACTCTTCTCTTGTCCTTTATTCTCTCCATCTTACTCTTCTCTTGTCCTTTATTCTCCCCATCTTACTCTTCTCTTGTCCTTTCTTCTCCCCCATCTTACTCTTCTCTTGTCCTTTCTTCTCCCCCATCTTACTCTTCTCTTGTCCTTTGTTCTCTCCATCTTACTCTTCTCTTGTCCTTTATTCTCTCCATCTTACTCTTGTCCTGTCCTTTCTTTTCCCCATCTTACTCTTCTCTTGTCCTTTATTCTCTCCATCTTACTCTTCTCTTGTCCTTTATTCTCTCCATCTTACTCTTCTCTTGTCCTTTATTCTCTCCATCTTACTCTTCTCTTGTCCTTTATTCTCTCCATCTTACTCTTCTCTTGTCCTTTATTCTCTCCATCTTACTCTTCTCTTGTCCTTTATTCTCTCCATCTTACTCTTGTCCTGTCCTTTCTTTTCCCCATCTTACTCTTCTCTTGTCCTTTATTCTCTCCATCTTACTCTTCTCTTGTCCTTTATTCTCTCCATCTTACTCTTGTCCTGTCCTTTATTCTCTCCATCTTACTCTTCTCTTGTCCTTTATTCTCTCCATCTTACTCTTCTCTTGTGCTTTCTTGTCTCCATCTTACTCTTGTCCTGTCCTTTCTTCTCCCCCATCTTACTCTTCTCCTTTCTTTATTCTCTCCATCTTACTCTTGTCCTGTCCTTTCTTCTCCCCCATCTTACTCTTGTCCTGTCCTTTCTTCTCTCCATCTTACTCTTGTCCTGTCCTTTCTTCTCCCCCATCTTACTCTTCTCCTTTCTTTATTCTCTCCATCTTACTCTTCTCCTTTCTTTCTTCTCCCCCATCTTACTCTTCTCTTGTGCTTTCTTCTCCCCCATCTTACTTGTCTCTTATCCTTTATCCTTTCCTATCTCTAGTACCTGTGTAAATCCAATGATTGGTCTTTGGTGGAGAAATACAAGTCTTGTCTCCTCAGATCTGAGCAGGGGTGAGGAATCCCAGAGGAGTTTTTGTTATAAACTGGAGAATCACAATGACATCACTTTCCAGCATCAGTGACATCATACTCTTGAGTTTAGCCTTGCTCTCTGAGAGGACAGGTGTTGCCAGCTGAGATTTCATGCACTCTTTTTTGTCTGGTGAAAGCTTCTTGGTTTCTCCTTAGTTTTCCTAATATTCCAGATTATCATCTTTAAGTTCCTGCAGATCTATTTGCATCTGTTGAACAAATTATTCCTTTGTCGCCAACACTGCACCGACTATAGGGATGAGCCGATCCCACTGCTTTGGCACCATCTTGATGAACAAAACCAACTCTTGTTTCACACAGTTTGATTTACCTATATGGACAGGGACTCCATTTGGGAAAGTCTCTAAAGGTCATACTACCAGAGGGCCACAGCCAGCTTTTACTAGTCCAAGGAGTCTTATAACTATGTCACTACACTTCATCATTGGCTTGTTCAACCAGGGTGGGTCACTACTAATTCTTGTCTCGAGGAAACCTCCAGTGGTACCTTAGGAGTTGTACAGAAGGTGATCTAGGGTGGTGGAAGGATCCATGTCCACATTGCTGGTGATCTAGGGTGGTGGAAGGATCCATTTCCACATTGCTGGTGATCTAGGGTGGTGGAAGGATCCATGTCCACATTGCTGGTGATCTAGGGTGGTGGAAGGATCCATGTCCACATTGCTGGTGATCTAGAGTGGTGGAAGGATCCATGTCCACATTGCTAGTTATCTAGGGTGGTGGAAGGATCCATGTCCACATTGCTGGTGATCTAGGGTGGTGGAAGGATCCATGTCCACATTGCTGGTGATCTAGAGTGGTGGAAGGATCCATGTCCACATTGCTAGTTATCTAGGGTGGTGGAAGGATCCATGTCCACATTGCTGGTGATCTAGGGTGGTGGAAGGATCCATGTCCACATTACTGGTGATCTAGGGTGGTGGAAGGATCCATGTCCACATTACTGGTGATCTAGGGTGGTGGAAGGATCCATGTCCACATTACTGGTGATTTAGGGTGGTGGAAGGATCCATGTCCACATTACTGGTGATTTAGGGTGGTGGAAGGATCCATGTCCACATTGCTAGTTATCTAGGGTGGTGGAAGGATCCATGTCCACATTACTGGTGATCTAGGGTGGTGGAAGGATCCATGTCCACATTACTGGTGATCTAGGGTGGTGGAAGGATCCATGTCCACATTGCTAGTTATCTAGGGTGGTGGAAGGATCCATGTCCACATTACTGGTGATTTAGGGTGGTGGAAGGATCCATGTCCACATTGCTAGTTATCTAGGGTGGTGGAAGGATCCATGTCCACATTACTGGTGATCTAGGGTGGTGGAAGGATCCATGTCCACATTGCTGGTGATCTAGGGTGGTGGAAGGATCCATGTCCACATTGCTGATGATCTAGGGTGGTGGAAGGATCCATGTGCACATTGCTTGTGATCTAGGGTGGTGGAAGGATCCATGTCCACATTACTGGTGATCTAGGGTGGTGGAAGGATCCATGTCCACATTACTGGTGATCTAGGGTGGTGGAAGGATCCATGTCCACATTGCTGATGATCTAGGGTGGTGGAAGGATCCATGTCCACATTGCTTGTGATCTAGGGTGGTGGAAGGATCCATATCCACATTACTGGTGATCTAGGGTGGTGGAAGGATCCATGTCCACATTACTGGTGATCTAGGGTGGTGGAAGGATCTATTTCTACATTACTGGTGATCTAGGGTGGTGGAAGGATCCATGTCCACATTGCTAGTTATCTAGGGTGGTGGAAGGATCCATGTCCACATTGCTGGTGATCTAGGGTGGTGGAAGGATCCATGTCCACATTGCTTGTGATCTAGGGTGGTGGAAGGATCCATATCCACATTACTGGTGATCTAGGGTGGTGGAAGGATCCATGTCCACATTACTGGTGATCTAGGGTGGTGGAAGGATCCATGTCCACATTACTGGTGATCTAGGGTGGTGGAAGGATCCATGTCCACATTGCTTGTGATCTAGGGTGGTGGAAGGATCCATGTCCACATTGCTGATGATCTAGGGTGGTGGAAGGATTTATGACTGCATCACTAGGTATCAAGGGTCATGGAAGCATTCACGGCCGCATTACTAGGTATCTAGGGTGGTGGAAGGATTTACGGCCGCATCACTAGGTATGTAGGGTGGTGGAAGGTTTTACGGCCACATCACTAAGGGCCCTATTACATGGAGCGATAATTGGCTAAATCAGGCCTATTCATCCGATTATCGATCCGTGTTATAGAGACAACGATCAGACGTTGACAACGATCATCTGCTGATCCTTGATTTAGGTTTGGACCTAAAATCATTGGACGCTAACCATTAATTGTAGTGATGCATGGCCAACGGCTGACGATTCCCCAAACCCCTTACCTTTCCCCACTACCGGTCTTCTCTCCTGTGCTCCGCCACTTCCCAGTCCCGCCGGCTTCAAGTCTTTCTCTTCACAAGTTCTGGGTGGGTCATCTCTCCACTCTGGACCACCGTGATAAGAGCCCGAGGGACCCATCACAACCCGGCAGGTCACGACCATTGGGGCTCTATACAACCAGCCACAAAAAACTAAAAGCAGGTACAACACCATACCTGTGTGCTGAGTTAGCACTGGCGTCACGACTATACCACCACTGGCTGAGCTGTATTCCAACCACTGACATAACATCATCCCAGCAATTGGGCACCACAAATCCTGGTGCACACACCACAACATCACAAGGGGTCTAGTGTGGTGGAACAATCCTCCTCCTGTGAGTCAATGAGCTGTTATGACTCCATTCATCAGGGGTTTGGGGTAGAGCTCTCTGCTTCAGGGTGATTCCGAATTAGGAGATGGAAGATCCCCCTCCTACCATCTCAGTCTACAACTACTACAACTTTGCTGTTTTTTCAGACACAGATCCCTCAGAATGGGCTGAAAATGTCTGAGGCTGCAGGGCAGGAATGCCTGATGCTGGAGACGCTGAACACTGGGGACGTGTGACGCTGGAGACACTGAAGGCCAAGGACACCAGATGTAAGGGACAATGAAGGCGGGGGAAGCCTGGCACTGGAGACGCCGAAGGCGGGGGGCGCCTGTCACTGGAGACGCCGAAGGCGGGGGGCGCCTGTCGCTGGAGACACTGAAAGTTGGTGACACCTTGTAGTGGAGATGCTGAAGGCGGGGGTGACTTTCGCTGGGGACAATGAAGGCCAGGGACGCCTGACGCTGGAGGCTGGGGTCCTCATTTTGATGCAAAAAAGGGTCTGTGGAACCTCAGCTGCAAGTCTCAAAACACGCCGCCCCGGGGTATCCATCCACAGACAGCCGCCCCGGGGTATCCATCCACAGACAGCTGCCCCGGGGTATCTATCCACAGACAGCCGCCCCAGGGTATCCATCTACATACAGCTGCCCCGGGGTATCCATCCACAGACAGCTGCCCCGGGGTTTCCCTCCACAGACAGCCGCCCCAGGGTATCCATCCACAGACAGCCGCCCCGGGGTATCCATCCACACACAGCCACCCCGGGGTATCCATCCACACACAGCCCGGGGTATCCATCCACAGACAGCTGCCCCGGGGTATCCATCCACAGACAGCCACCCCGGGGTATCCATCCACAGACAGCCCGGGGTATCCATCCACAGACAGCTGCCCCGGGGTATCCATCCACACACAGCCCGGGGTATCCATCCACAGACAGCTGCCCCGGGGTATCCATCCACAGACAGCCACCCCGGGGTATCCATCCACAGACAGCTGCCCCGGGGTATCTATCCACAGACAGCCGCCCCAGGGTATCCATCTACAGACAGCCGTCCCGGGGTATCCATCCACACACAGCCCGGGGTATCCATCCACACACAGCCGCCCGGGGTATCCATCCACACACAGCCGCCCGGGGTATCCATCCACAGACAGCTGCCCCGGGGTATCCATCCACAGACAGCCACCCCGGGGTATCCATCCACAGACAGCTGCCCCGGGGTATCTATCCACAGACAGCCGCCCCAGGGTATCCATCCACAGACAGCTGCCCCGGGGTTTCCCTCCACAGACAGCTGCCCCGGGGTATCCATCCACAGACAGCCGCCCCGGGGTATCCATCCACAGACAGCCGCCCCGGGGTATCCATCCACAGACAGCTGCCCCGGGGTTTCCCTCCACAGACAGATGCCCCAGGGTACTTGCCCCTCGCCCCTCTTTTTCATGCCATATAGACAGACACAAGAATTGTTTCTTTTCCCACAGACGTGAAAACCACCTGGGCCAAAAGCCAAAGATGTGAAATCTAAGAAAAGAATAACCAGGAATTTCCTCAATTTCTTATTTATTCTTCACCAGGAAACAAAATCTCTTCAGGAGGATCCTGGCAGCTGAGAACTAATCCCTGCAACCACGAGAGGCATCACCGCAACCACAAAGACTAATCCCCCCCAACCACAGAGAGGCATCACCGCAACCACAAAGACTAATCCCCCCCCAACCACCGAGAGGCATCACCGCAACCACAAAGACTAATCCCTGCAACCACAGAGAGGCATCACCGCAACCACAAAGACTAATCCCCCCCAACCACAGAGAGGCATCACCGCAACCACAAAGACTAATCCCCCCCAACCACCGAGAGGCATCACCGCAACCACAAAGACTAATCCCCCCCCAACCACAGAGAGGCATCACCGCAACCACAAAGACTAATCCCCCCCCAACCACCGAGAGGCATCACCGCAACCACAAAGACTAATCCCTGCAACCACAGAGAGGCATCACCGCAACCACAAAGACTAATCCCCCCAACCACCGAGAGGCATCACCGCAACCACAAAGACTAATCCCCCCCAACCACAGAGAGGCATCACCGCAACCACAAAGACTAATCCCTGCAACCACAGAGAGGCATCACCGCAACCACAAAGGCCCTATTCCACGGGACGATTATCGTTCAGATTCTTGTTAAATCGTTTGAATCTAAGCGATAATCGTTCAGTTGAATATCAGTTAACGATTCTAGAACGAAAGGGGAGAAGTGGTGCAGCTCACAGTCTAAGTGCAAATGACTGAGGTTAAAATATATAGTCTGCCCCTACCTATAGTGGCATATGGGTACCAAGAAGGGTACACAGCAATGATATAGTCCTCTAAGTCACAGCAGCCCTATGTGATATAGTATTCAAACATAATAAAACAACAATATAAAATGCTGATTTAATTAGAATATATAAAATCACATATAATGATCATGGAAACAATAAAGTACAATAAAAGATACTAGTAAAAATGCCGCCCGGCCCTGGCGGGAAAATAAATGAAAAAATGTATATAGGTGCAGCTCACAGTTACAGTTGCTAATTGGGTCGAGGGTAACCTAAAAAAAGCCCTTATCTAGACATGGGCAAGAAAAGTAAAATTTAAAAGACGTAAAATATTTTAGTCCTCCAGACCACAATAAGTCCCAACCTTTGCATATATCAATTTTAATAAAAAGGAGATAATTAGTTTCAAAATTGTGTAACAGATTCGTATATAAAAAATATATAAATGTGAATAATAAATACAAAACATATACAAATACATACACAAGATAAAATGTAGTATATACCGCTGGGTATTGGCCAATATTGTGTTTAGACGTTAGGTCAAGGCTGTGTTATAGCGTTAATTCAAATCACAGTTATGGGACCTGTAGTCCGACTGTTAGATGTGTATCTCAACGCTCCCGATGTCCGGTGTAGCAAAATAGCGAAATAGTCACCAGGTATCTGGTAGATCAGTTCACATTAAGTGTGGCAATACAAGGTATACAGGATGGCGTCTGTGACGCCGCTCACCTGTCCGGATTAGTAGCTGCTGTCGTGGCTCTCTCCCTCCTGCGGAGGCTCTTAGTTGCGGTCACTCGTTCTGACCTGGAGAGGCTCTTGCAGTACGACCTCGTGGAGTTGGCGTTCGCGCGCTGTTCTGTATCGTGGCTCCACTCCGTATCCCGGCCTCGTTCTCGCTCTCACCTCATTCGTGCCCTCACCTCGGATATCTCCGTCTAGGGTGAGATGCTGATGGCGGTAATGGGTGATTGCCGTGAATTGATCGGGTGAGGAAAAGTGATGGGGGGCATTTGACTGTACATGTATATATATATGTATATGTGTGTATGTATATATATGTATGTATAGTTCTTTTATATATACTTTCATATATTTTGTATGAATCTTCACCCATTCATCTGTTTATTTATTTATATATATATTTATCTATTCATCTATGAATTTCGGCAGCAATATCGGTGCAATTTTTTCTACTCTTTCGACATACTTAATATATGACGACTAATCTGTCTGTCTGTTCATCTATCTTTAGATATATATTCTTATATCCTAATTGATCCCTATCTACAGGAGCATTTTTTGATCACACAAAACAATACATAGATCTCTGTTCACATGGGCGTCTTTTGACACACGCCTTCTATCTAGACTACCATTGAAACTTGAATACTTATTATTACTTATTATTATTTTTTAAATACAATGTATATTTGCAACACTTGTCTTTGTTATTATCCATTCTTGTTTTATGTATTATTTATTATACTGTTTGTCTGAATATCTTACACTATATTTTACTATTTGGCAAGATCAAGTGTATCCAATGGTGTTATCTCCGGAACCGACAGTGTTCCCTAATCCAACTAATGAGAAACTAATTAGAGACTAATGAGAGATTAAGTATAAATACCTCCCAGGTAGGAGACGGCAAAGACTGCTACCACTACTACTGTTCATCATCGCCACTGAGGAAGGGGTTAATCAGTATAACCTTGAAACGCGTTTGGCACATTACAGAAACTGTCTTTCAAATTTATTATTACAAGCTATACCGCCACGGGGGGCCCCCCATCACTTTTCCTCACCCGATCAATTCACGGCAATCACCCATTACCGCCATCAGCATCTCACCCTAGACGGAGATATCCGAGGTGAGGGCACGAATGAGGTGAGAGCGAGAACGAGGCCGGGATACGGAGTGGAGCCACGATACAGAACAGCGCGCGAACGCCAACTCCACGAGGTCGTACTGCAAGAGCCTCTCCAGGTCAGAACGAGTGACCGCAACTAAGAGCCTCCGCAGGAGGGAGAGAGCCACGACAGCAGCTACTAATCCGGACGGGTGAGCGGCGTCACAGACGCCATCCTGTATACCTTGTATTGCCACACTTAATGTGAACTGATCTACCAGATACCTGGTGACTATTTCGCTATTTTGCTACACCGGACATCGGGAGCGTTGAGATACACATCTAACAGTCGGACTACAGGTCCCATAACTGTGATTTGAATTAACGCTATAACACAGCCTTGACCTAACGTCTAAACACAATATTGGCCAATACCCAGCGGTATATACTACATTTTATCTTGTGTATGTATTTGTATATGTTTTGTATTTATTATTCACATTTATATATATTTTTATATACGCATCTGTTACACAATTTTGAAACTAATTATCTCCTTTTTATTAAAATTGATATATGCAAAGGTTGGGACTTATTGTGGTCTGGAGGACTAAAATATTTTACGGGAAAACAAATAATTATTTGGATACCAGCACTGCGGGTTAAGTCTGTAATGGGTGATGTCCAAACAGCAATAGGCAGAGTAGCTATAGATATAATAGGCAGCTATGTGCCACGGAGCTGGCTGTGTACAGTAGTTCAGATGCAGTCACGTAGTTGTGGAAGTTTGTGCTCCCCAAGGTAGCAACATTGTATCAATCAGCAACAATGATAGCGATCCATAGATAGTCTATAACAGATAGCGATCCATAGTCTATAACAGAGAGCGATCCATAGTCTATAACAGATAGCGATCCATAGATAGTCTATAACAGATAGCGATCCATAGTCTATAACAGATAGCGATCCATAGTCTATAACAGAGAGCGATCCATAGTCTATAACAGAGAGCGATCCATAGTCTATAACAGAGAGCGATCCATAGATAGTCTATAACAGATAGCGATCCATAATCTATAACAGATAGCGATCCATAGTCTATAACAGATAGCGATCCATAGTCTATAACAGAGAGCGATCCATAGATAGTCTATAACAGATAGCGATCCATAGTCTATAACAGATAGCGATCCATAGTCTATAACAGATAGCGATCCATAGATAGTCTATAACAGAGAGCGATCCATAGTCTATAACAGAGAGCGATCCATAGTCTATAACAGAGAGCGATCCATAGATAGTCTATAACAGAGAGCGATCCATAGATAGTCTATAACAGATAGCGATCCATAGATAGTCTATAACAGAGAGCGATCCATAGTCTATAACAGAGAGCGATCCATAGATAGTCTATAACAGATAGCGATCCATAGTCTATAACAGAGAGCGATCCATAGATAGTCTATAACAGAGAGCGATCCATAGTCTATAACAGAGAGCGATCCATAGTCTATAACAGAGAGCGATCCATAGATAGTCTATAACAGAGAGCGATCCATAGATAGTCTATAACAGATAGCGATCCATAGATAGTCTATAACAGAGAGCGATCCATAGTCTATAACAGAGAGCGATCCATAGTCTATAACAGAGAGCGATCCATAGTCTATAACAGATAGCGATCCATAGTCTATAACAGAGAGCGATCCATAGTCTATAACAGAGAGCGATCCATAGTCTATAACAGAGAGCGATCCATAGTCTATAACAGAGAGCGATCCATAGATAGTCTATAACAGATAGCGATCCATAGATAGTCTATAACAGAGAGCGATCCATAGTCTATAACAGAGAGTGATCCATAGATAGTCTATAACAGAGAGCGATCCATAGATAATCTATAACAGAGAGCGATCCATAGATAGTCTATAACAGATAGCGATCCATAGATAGTCTATAACAGAGAGCGATCCATAGATAGTCTATAACAGAGAGCGATCCATAGTCTATAACAGAGAGCGATCCATAGTCTATAACAGATAGCGATCCATAGATAGTCTATAACAGATAGCGATCCATAGATAGTCTATAACAGATAGCGATCCATAGTCTATAACAGAGAGCGATCCATAGATAGTCTATAACAGAGAGCGATCCATAGATAGTCTATAACAGAGAGCGATCCATAGATAGTCTATAACAGAGAGCGATCCATAGATAGTCTATAACAGAGAGCGATCCATAGTCTATAACAGAGAGCGATCCATAGATAGTCTATAACAGAGAGCGATCCATAGATAGTCTATAACAGATAGCGATCCATAGTCTATAACAGAGAGCGATCCATAGATAGTCTATAACAGATAGCGATCCATAGATAGTCTATAACAGAGAGCGATCCATAGTCTATAACAGAGAGCGATCCATAGTCTATAACAGAGAGCGATCCATAGTCTATAACAGAGAGCGATCCATAGATAGTCTATAACAGAGAGCGATCCATAGATAGTCTATAACAGATAGCGATCCATAGTCTATAACAGATAGCGATCCATAGATAGTCTATAACAGAGAGCGATCCATAGATAGTCTATAACAGAGAGCGATCCATAGATAGTCTATAACAGAGAGCGATCCATAGTCTATAACAGAGAGCGATCCATAGATAGTCTATAACAGAGAGCGATCCATAGATAGTCTATAACAGAGAGCGATCCATAGATAGTCTATAACAGAGAGCGATCCATAATCTATAACAGAGAGCGATCCATAGATAGTCTATAACAGAGAGCGATCCATAGATAGATGTCAGTATATTGGTACTGGAATGGCTGGGATTGCTGGGATCTGTAGTGTGTTTGTCAGTATATTGGTACTGAAATGGCTGGGATTGCTGGGATCTGTAGTGTGTTTGTCAGTATACCAGTACTGGAATGACTGGGATTGCTGGGATCTGTAGTGTGTGTCAGTATATTGGTACTGAAATGGCTGGGATTGCTGGGATCTGTAGTACTACAGACACATGCTTATTTGTCTAGGGTGGAGGTTGTGTAGTAGTAAGGAAAGCGTCTGGTGTCTGACACCTCTCACCCGTCCCGATGGAGATACAGCAGCAGAAGCGATCAGGGCGGCCTGTGGCAATGCACCTTGTGTAGTGGCAGGAGCAGTTCACACACTCTGCACGGCCGCGCTCTGGACGTTCTCACCGTCCTCTTTTTGTCAGTTTCTGATGCAGCAATATTCAGGTATAACCAGCAGTTTGTTTGGAGAAAATGGCATATGTGAATGGGGCCCAATAGTGAGAATGGTGTACAGGACTTGCTCTTACACATGTGTGGGAGCATAAGGTTTAGCCATACGTGTTTCAGCGTGTCAGGTCACTCCTTCATCAGTGGCACAGTAGGTTTGTATGGTGGAGGGAAGATACTTTTATCTCCCCCTAATTGATCACATGATCAGCCTATGTTCAGGTTCATAGGAAAACCTGAACTGGATCTGGGTAATAAGAAAATCCGGAGTGGATCTGGCATATTATCTGGCAATTCTTATAATCATAGGCATTGAGACATGAGGAAAATAACAATGAAGGTAGAGAAAAATATGGACAAACATGAATCATACTAAACAAAAACACATCTAATAGCGATCGATAACCAAACAGCAAATAAAATGATTAGTCATGTGGTACATACGAAGAATGAAATAATAATCGTATCATTTTCCATTGAAATATATATTAGTAAAGGTTTTATTTGGCAGGGAAAGAAGCGGGTGTGATAATGATGTCTGGTGGCTGTTATATAGGAGTGAAGCACAAGGGTCAGTGAGACACTATGAATTATGAAATAAAAATCAGAGAAGTAGGTGATATGAGGTGCGGTAACCTACATGCATGGAGGAAAAGATCAATCTGGAGTGATAAATAGTGCAGTGAGCCATGGGGCCGAGGCTACAGGGCCCGATCCGGTGGCGTGTAGGACGGCCTGACACCTAGCTGACCATGGAGAAGAGGCCACATGGTGGAAAACAGAGACTTATAGGAACCCCAAGAGTTCCAATTCGCCATTTAGACCTGCAGGCTCAAGGCTGTCGAACCCAAATATTTTTTGTGATTCGATGCAGGACATTTGTCTGATGTAATCACCACCTCTCCAATCCCTCGGGACATTCTGGATGGCCGCAAAGGACAGGTGAGAAGGACAGGTGGGGAGGACAGGTGAGGAGGACAGGTGAGAAGGACAGGTGAGAAGGACAGGTGAGGAGGACAGGTGAGGACAGGTGAGAAGGGCAGGTGAGAAGGACAGGTGAGAAGGACAGGTGAGAAGGACAGGTGAGGAGGACAGGTGAGCAGGACAGGTGAGGAGGACAGGTGAGGACAGGTGAGAAGGGCAGGTGAGAAGGACAGGTGAGGAGGACAGGTGAGGAGGACAGGTGAGAAGGACAGGTGAGGAGGACAGGTGAGGACAGGTGAGAAGGACAGGTGAGGACAGGTGAGGACAGGTGAGAAGGACAGGTGAGGAGGACAGGTGAGGAGGACAGGTGAGGAGGACAGGTGAGAAGGACAGGTGAGGAGGACAGGTGAGAAGGACAGGTGAGAAGGACAGGTGAGAAGGACAGGTGAGGACAGGTGAGAAGGACAGGTGAGGACAGGTGAGAAGGACAGGTGAGGACAGGTGAGAAGGATAGGTGAGAAGGACAGGTGAGAAGGACAGGTGAGAAGGACAGGTGAGGAGGACAGGTGAGAAGGACAGGTGAGGAGGACAGGTGAGGAGGACAGGTGAGGAGGACAGGTGAGAAGGACAGGTGAGGAGGACAGGTGAGAAGGACAGGTGAGGACAGGTGAGAAGGACAGGTGAGGAGGACAGGTGAGGACAGGTGAGAAGGACAGGTGAGGAGGACAGGTGAGGACAGGTGAGAAGGACAGGTGAGGAGGACAGGTGAGAAGGACAGGTGAGGAGGACAGGTGAGGACAAGTGAGAAGGACAGGTGAGAAGGACAGGTGAGGAGGACAGGTGAGAAGGACAGGTGAGAAGGACAGGTGAGGACAGGTGAGAAGGATAGGTGAGAAGGACAGGTGAGGACAGGTGAGAAGGACAGGTGAGAAGGACAGGTGAGGACAGGCGAGAAGGACAGGTGAGAAGGACAGGTGAGAAGGACAGGTGAGGACAGGGGAGAAGGATAGGTGAGAAGGACAGGTGAGAAGGACAGGTGAGAAGGACAGGTGAGAAGGACAGGTGAGAAGGACAGGTGAGGACAGGCGAGAAGGACAGGTGAGAAGGACAGGTGAGAAGGACAGGTGAGAAGGACCTTTATTCCTTGGAATAAAAATCAGAGAAGTAGGTGATATGAGGTGCGGTAACCTAAATGCATGGAGGAAAAGATCAATCTGGAGTGATAAATAGTGCAGTGAGCCATGGGGCCGAGGCTACAGGGGCCGATCCGGTGGCGAAGGACAGGTGAGGACAGGTGAGAAGGACAGGTGAGAAGGACAGGTGAGGAGGACAGGTGAGAAGGACAGGTGAGGACAGCTGAGAAGGACAGGTGAGGAGGACAGGTGAGGAGGACAGGTGAGGAGGACAGGTGAGAAGGACAGGTGAGGAGGACAGGTGAGAAGGACAGGTGAGGAGGACAGGTGAGAAGGACAGGTGAGGACAGGTGAGGAGGACAGGTGAGGACAGGTGAGGACAGGTGAGGAGGACAGGTGAGAAGGACAGGTGAGAAGGACAGGTGAGGAGGACAGGTGAGCAGGACAGGTGAGGAGGACAGGTGAGAAGGACAGGTGAGGAGGACAGGTGAGAAGGACAGGTGAGGAGGACAGGTGAGGAGGACAGGTGAGGAGGACAGGTGAGAAGGACAGGTGAGGACAGGTGAGCAGGACAGGTGAGCAGGACAGGTGAGGAGGACAGGTGAGGAGGACAGGTGAGAAGGACAGGTGAGGACAGGTGAGGAGGACAGGTGAGGAGGACAGGTGAGGACAGGTGAGGAGGACAGGTGAGGAGGACAGGTGAGGAGGACAGGTGAGAAGGACAGGTGAGGAGGACAGGTGAGGAGGACAGGTGAGAAGGACAGGTGAGAAGGACAGGTGAGAAGGACAGGTGAGGACAGGTGAGGAGGACAGGTGAGGACAGGTGAGGAGGACAGGTGAGAAGGACAGGTGAGGAGGACAGGTGAGGAGGACAGGTGAGGAGGACAGGTGAGAAGGACAGGTGAGGAGGACAGGTGAGAAGGACAGGTGAGGAGGACAGGTGAGGAGGACAGGTGAGGAGGACAGGTGAGGACAGGTGAGGAGGACAGGTGAGGAGGACAGGTGAGGAGGACAGGTGAGAAGGACAGGTGAGGACAGGTGAGGAGGACAGGTGAGGAGGACAGGTGAGGACAGGTGAGGACAGGTGAGGAGGACAGGTGAGGACAGGTGAGGAGGACAGGTGAGGAGGACAGGTGAGAAGGACAGGTGAGGAGGACAGGTGAGAAGGACAGGTGAGGAGGACAGGTGAGGAGGACAGGTGAGAAGGACAGGTGAGAAGGACAGGTGAGCAGGACAGGTGAGGAGGACAGGTGAGAAGGACAGGTGAGGAGGACAGGTGAGGAGGACAGGTGAGGACAGGTGAGAAGGACAGGTGAGGAGGACAGGTGAGAAGGACAGGTGAGGAGGACAGGTGAGAAGGACAGGTGAGGAGGACAGGTGAGGAGGACAGGTGAGGACAGGTGAGGAGGACAGGTGAGGAGGACAGGTGAGGAGGACAGGTGAGAAGGACAGGTGAGGACAGGTGAGGAGGACAGGTGAGGAGGACAGGTGAGGACAGGTGAGGAGGACAGGTGAGGACAGGTGAGGAGGACAGGTGAGGAGGACAGGTGAGAAGGACAGGTGAGGAGGACAGGTGAGGAGGACAGGTGAGAAGGACAGGTGAGGAGGACAGGTGAGGAGGACAGGTGAGAAGGACAGGTGAGGACAGGTGAGGAGGACAGGTGAGGACAGGTGAGGAGGACAGGTGAGGACAGGTGAGGAGGACAGGTGAGGAGGACAGGTGAGGAGGACAGGTGAGGAGGACAGGTGAGGAGGATTGCACTGGTGACTCTCTAAAGTGAAGTGATCGGGGATGTGTCATTTCTCCTTTTTTGATATTACGAATGTGCTCCCAAATCCTGGTTTTCGGTTGCCTTTTAGTCCTCCCAATGTATTGCTTCGGGCAGCTGCACTGGGTGACATAAATAACGCCGTCTGAGGTTCCTTGATGTCCCACCTGTAATCATTGGCTGTAGATGGGATTGATGTGATACTTGTAGGGGTGTTGGTGGTTTTGCACCCCATACATGAGCCGCCAGGAACATCTAACCATGTTGTTCTCTTCTTGTTTGTTTTTCTAACAGTCGGAGCGATTTGTATTCCCAGATTGGGAGCTTTGGTGGAGATGATGGGGGGTTGGGGGGTAGTAGTGTTCCTAGAATTCTGTCCCTCTTAATTAAGTGCCAGTTCTTAGAATCTGACCTTTCTGCCGGAGTTCTCACTGTTGGACCAAGGAACGTGTTCCGATCCAATCGTCGACCTTTATTTAGAGAGGTTTGGATAATTTCCTTGGAATCTGGCAGTGAGGAGTGCGGCTTCTAATTGTTCAGGTTCTCTACAACTTCTTAGTAACCGTCTACATTGTCCTCTTGGCACGTTCATTAGCCACCTTGGCAGATACCATTCCTAGCTGCGGGCTGGTGAGATGTTCGGCTTCCTAGTCTCTTAGTATCTGCCGTAATGTAGAGAACCAGAAATTCTACTTGGGTTTCGCTAATAACCGAGGACAACTTAATGTCCCAATCATTAGTCTTTTGGTTTGTAATGAAGATGTCTGAGTTAGACCGTGTATCATCCCATAACATGGTAATATCATCAATGTATCTACGCCAAAAAGAGGACGGTGAGAACGTCCAGAGCGCGGCCGTGCAGAGTGTGTGAGCTGCTCCTGCCACTACACAAGGAGGCATTGCCATAGGCCGCCCTGATCGCTGCTGCTGCTGTATCTCCATCGGGACGGGTGAGAGGTGTCAGACACCAGACGCTTTCCTTACTACTACACAACCTCCACCCTAGACAAATAAGCATGTGTCTGTAGTACTACAGATCCCAGCAATCCCAGTCATTCCAGTACTGGTATACTGACAAACACACTACAGATCCCAGCAATCCCAGTCATTCCAGTACTGGTATACTGACAAACACACTACAGATCCCAGCAATCCCAGCCATTCCAGTACCAATATACTGACAAACACACTACAGATCCCAGCAATCCCAGCCATTTCAGTACCAGTATACTGACCAACACACTACAGATCCCAGCAATCCCAGTCATTCCAGTACTGGTATACTGACAAACACACTACAGATCCCAGCAATCCCAGTCATTCCAGTACCAATATACTGACAAACACACTACAGATCCCAGCAATCCCAGTCATTCCAGTACCAATATACTGACAAACACACTACAGATCCCAGCAATCCCAGTCATTCCAGTACTGGTATACTGACCAACACACTACAGATCCCAGCAATCCCAGTCATTCCAGTACCAATATACTGACATCTATCTATGGATCGCTCTCTGTTATAGACTATGGATCGCTATCTGTTATAGACTATCTATGGATCGCTATCTGTTATAGACTATCTATGGATCGCTATCTGTTATAGACTATCTATGGATCGCTCTCTGTTATAGACTATCTATGGATCGCTCTCTGTTATAGACTATCTATGGATCGCTCTCTGTTATAGACTATGGATCGCTCTCTGTTATAGACTATCTATGGATCGCTATCTGTTATAGACTATGGATCGCTCTCTGTTATAGACTATGGATCGCTCTCTGTTATAGACTATCTATGGATCGCTCTCTGTTATAGACTATGGATCGCTATCTGTTATAGACTATCTATGGATCGCTATCTGTTATAGACTATGGATCGCTCTCTGTTATAGACTATCTATGGATCGCTCTCTGTTATAGACTATGGATCACTATCTGTTATAGACTATCTATGGATCGCTATCTGTTATAGACTATCTATGGATCGCTCTCTGTTATAGACTATGGATCGCTCTCTGTTATAGACTATCTATGGATCGCTCTCTGTTATAGACTATCTATGGATCGCTCTCTGTTATAGACTATGGATCGCTCTCTGTTATAGACTATCTATGGATCGCTCTCTGTTATAGACTATCTATGGATCGCTCTCTGTTATAGACTATCTATGGATCGCTCTCTGTTATAGACTATGGATCGCTCTCTGTTATAGACTATCTATGGATCGCTCTCTGTTATAGACTATGGATCGCTCTCTGTTATAGACTATCTATGGATCGCTCTCTGTTATAGACTATGGATCGCTATCTGTTATAGACTATGGATCGCTCTCTGTTATAGACTATGGATCGCTCTCTGTTATAGACTATCTATGGATCGCTATCTGTTATAGACTATGGATCGCTCTCTGTTATAGACTATCTATGGATCGCTCTCTGTTATAGACTATGGATCGCTCTCTGTTATAGACTATCTATGGATCGCTCTCTGTTATAGACTATGGATCGCTCTCTGTTATAGACTATGGATCGCTATCTGTTATAGACTATGGATCGCTATCTGTTATAGACTATGGATTGCTATCTGTTATAGACTATCTATGGATCGCTCTCTGTTATAGACTATCTATGGATCGCTATCTGTTATAGACTATGGATCGCTATCTGTTATAGACTATCTATGGATCGCTCTCTGTTATAGACTATCTATGGATCGCTCTCTGTTATAGACTATCTATGGATCGCTATCTGTTATAGACTATCTATGGATCGCTCTCTGTTATAGACTATGGATCGCTCTCTGTTATAGACTATCTATGGATCGCTCTCTGTTATAGACTATGGATCGCTCTCTGTTATAGACTATGGATCGCTATCTGTTATAGACTATGGATCGCTATCTGTTATAGACTATGGATCGCTCTCTGTTATAGACTATGGATCGCTATTTGTTATAGACTATCTATGGATCGCTCTCTGTTATAGACTATGGATCGCTCTCTGTTATAGACTATGGATCGCTCTCTGTTATAGACTATGGATCGCTCTCTGTTATAGACTATCTATGGATCGCTCTCTGTTATAGACTATCTATGGATCGCTATCTGTTATAGACTATCTATGGATCGCTATCTGTTATAGACTATCTATGGATCGCTATCTGTTATAGACTATGGATCGCTCTCTGTTATAGACTATGGATCGCTCTCTGTTATAGACGATCTATGGATCGCTATCTGTTTTAGACTATCTATGGATCGCTCTCTGTTATAGACTATGGATCGCTATCTGTTATAGACTATGGATCGCTATCTGTTATAGACTATCTATGGATCGCTCTCTGTTATAGACTATCTTTGGATCGCTCTCTGTTATAGACTATCTATGGATCGCTATCTGTTATAGACTATGGATCGCTCTCTGTTATAGACTATCTATGGATCGCTATCTGTTATAGACTATGGATCGCTCTCTGTTATAGACTATCTATGGATCGCTCTCTGTTATAGACTATGGATCGCTATCTGTTATAGACTATCTATGGATCGCTCTCTGTTATAGACTATGGATCGCTATCTGTTATAGACTATCTATGGATCGCTCTCTGTTATAGACTATCTATGGATCGCTATCTGTTTTAGACTATGGATTGCTATCTGTTATAGACTATCTATGGATCGCTCTCTGTTATAGACTATCTATGGATCGCTCTCTGTTATAGACTATGGATCGCTCTCTGTTATAGACTATCTATGGATCGCTCTCTGTTATAGACTATGGATCGCTCTCTGTTATAGACTATCTATGGATCGCTCTCTGTTATAGACTATGGATCGCTCTCTGTTATAGACTATGGATCGCTATCTGTTATAGACTATGGATCGCTATCTGTTATAGACTATGGATCGCTCTCTGTTATAGACTATGGATCGCTCTCTGTTATAGACTATGGATCGCTCTCTGTTATAGACTATGGATCGCTATCTGTTATAGACTATGGATCGCTATCTGTTATAGACTATCTATGGATCGCTCTCTGTTATAGACTATGGATCGCTCTCTGTTATAGACTATCTATGGATCGCTCTCTGTTATAGACTATGGATCGCTATCTGTTATAGACTATGGATCGCTCTCTGTTATAGACTATCTATGGATCGCTCTCTGTTATAGACTATGGATCGCTATCTGTTATAGACTATCTATGGATCGCTATCTGTTATAGACTATCTATGGATCGCTCTCTGTTATAGACTATGGATCGCTCTCTGTTATAGACTATGGATCGCTATCTGTTATAGACTATGGATCGCTCTCTGTTATAGACTATGGATCGCTCTCTGTTATAGACTATCTATGGATCGCTCTCTGTTATAGACTATCTATGGATCGCTATCTGTTATAGACTATCTATGGATCGCTATCTGTTATAGACTATCTATGGATCGCTATCTGTTATAGACTATGGATCGCTCTCTGTTATAGACTATGGATCGCTCTCTGTTATAGACGATCTATGGATCGCTATCTGTTTTAGACTATCTATGGATCGCTATCTGTTTTAGACTATCTATGGATCGCTCTCTGTTATAGACGATCTATGGATCGCTATCTGTTTTAGACTATGGATTGCTATCTGTTATAGACTATCTATTGATCGCTCTCTGTTATAGACTATCTATGGATCGCTCTCTGTTATAGACTATGGATCGCTATCTGTTATAGACTATGGATCGCTATCTGTTATAGACTATCTATGGATCGCTCTCTGTTATAGACTATCTTTGGATCGCTCTCTGTTATAGACTATCTATGGATCGCTATCTGTTATAGACTATGGATCGCTCTCTGTTATAGACTATCTATGGATCGCTATCTGTTATAGACTATGGATCGCTCTCTGTTATAGACTATCTATGGATCGCTCTCTGTTATAGACTATGGATCGCTATCTGTTATAGACTATCTATGGATCGCTCTCTGTTATAGACTATGGATCACTATCTGTTATAGACTATCTATGGATCGCTCTCTGTTATAGACTATGGATCGCTATCTGTTATAGACTATCTATGGATCGCTCTCTGTTATAGACTATGGATCGCTATCTGTTATAGACTATCTATGGATCGCTCTCTGTTATAGACTATCTATGGATCGCTCTCTGTTATAGACGATCTATGGATCGCTATCTGTTTTAGACTATGGATTGCTATCTGTTATAGACTATCTATGGATCGCTCTCTGTTATAGACTATCTATGGATCGCTCTCTGTTATAGACTATGGATCGCTCTCTGTTATAGACTATCTATGGATCGCTCTCTGTTATAGACTATCTATGGATCGCTCTCTGTTATAGACTATCTTTGGATCGCTCTCTGTTATTGACTATCTATGGATCGCTCTCTGTTATAGACTATCTATGGATCGCTATCTGTTATAGACTATGGATCGCTCTCTGTTATAGACTATGGATCGCTATCTGTTATAGACTATGGATCGCTCTCTGTTATAGACTATGGATCGCTCTCTGTTATAGACTATGGATCGCTCTCTGTTATAGACTATCTATGGATCGCTCTCTGTTATAGACTATCTATGGATCGCTCTCTGTTATTGACTATCTATGGATCGCTCTCTGTTATAGACTATCTATGGATCGCTATCTGTTATAGACTATGGATCGCTCTCTGTTATAGACTATGGATCGCTATCTGTTATAGACTATCTATGGATCGCTCTCTGTTATAGACTATCTATGGATCGCTCTCTGTTATAGACTATCTATGGATCGCTCTCTGTTATAGACTATGGATCGCTATCTGTTATAGACTATCTATGGATCGCTCTCTGTTATAGACTATGGATCGCTATCTGTTATAGACTATGGATCGCTATCTTTTATAGACTATCTATGGATCGCTATCTGTTATAGACTATCTATGGATCGCTATCTGTTATAGACTATCTATGGATCGCTATCTGTTATAGACTATGGATCGCTATCTGTTATAGACTATCTATGGATCGCTCTCTGTTATAGACTATCTATGGATCGCTCTCTGTTATAGACTATGGATCGCTATCTGTTATAGACTATCTATGGATCGCTATCTGTTATAGACTATCTATGGATCGCTCTCTGTTATAGACTATCTATGGATCGCTCTCTGTTATAGACTATGGATCGCTATCTGTTATAGACTATCTATGGATCGCTATCTGTTATATACTATGGATCGCTCTCTGTTATAGACTATCTATGGATCGCTCTCTGTTATAGACTATCTATGGATCGCTCTCTGTTATAGACTATGGATCGCTATCTGTTATAGACTATGGATCGCTATCTGTTATAGACTATGGATCGCTCTCTGTTATAGACTATCTATGGATCGCTCTCTGTTATAGACTATCTATGGATCGCTCTCTGTTATAGACTATCTATGGATCGCTATCTGTTATAGACTATGGATCGCTCTCTGTTATAGACTATGGATCGCTCTCTGTTATAGACTATCTATGGATCGCTCTCTGTTATAGACTATGGATCGCTCTCTGTTATAGACTATCTATGGATCGCTCTCTGTTATAGACTATCTATGGATCGCTATCTGTTATAGACTATGGATCGCTCTCTGTTATAGACTATCTATGGATCGCTCTCTGTTATAGACTATCTATGGATCGCTATCTGTTATAGACTATCTATGGATCGCTATCTGTTATAGACTATCTATGGATCGCTATCTGTTATAGACTATCTATGGATCGCTCTCTGTTATAGACTATCTATGGATCGCTCTCTGTTATAGACTATCTATGGATCGCTATCTGTTATAGACTATGGATCGCTATCTGTTATAGACTATCTATGGATCGCTCTCTGTTATAGACTATGGATCGCTCTCTGTTATAGACTATCTATGGATCGCTATCATTGTTGCTGATTGATACAATGTTGCTACCTTGGGGAGCACAAACTGCCACAACTACGTGACTGCATCTGAACTACTGTACCCAGCCAGCTCCATGGCACATAGCTGCCTATTATATCTATAGCTACTCTGCCTATTGCTGTTCGGACATCACCCATTACAGACTTAACCCGCAGTGCAGGTATCCAAATATTCATTTATTTTCCTGCCAGGGCCCGGCGGCATTTTTACCAGTATCTTTTATTGTACTTTATTGTTTCCATGATCATTATATGTGATTTTATATATTCTAATTAAATCAGCATTTTATATTGTTATTTTATTATGTTTGAATACTATATCACATAGGGCTGCTGTGACTTAGAGGACTATATCATTGTTGTTTACACTTCTGAATATCAGTTAATGATTAACGACCAAACGATCATAAGTAATGATTATCGTTCCATGTAAATGGGTGAACAATTTCAGGTCTTTCGCAATAACAGTCGTTTGAGATAATTTTTCGTTAACGATTATGCAAACGATAATCTTCTCGTGGAATAGGGCCCCTAATCTAGCAGACCCATCATGTTGCTTCCTGACAGAGAGAAGTTGAGTCGTTCAGAGATGCACGTAAATTGTATTTTCGGATTAACCATTTCTCATCTGAGGCATTGTTGTCTCGCTCCTACGGGGGGATCTCCGGGCCTGAGCCCTCAAGGTTCCTCCTGAGATGGAGGCAAAATCTAGATAGATTCTTCTTGTCCTTGGGGTCTATGCTTAACCAGATCAGGTCTCTGTGGCTGAGGGTGGTCTACTTGCTGTCCGGCAGGGAAGGCGTTCCATGGAGGATTACTGTGCCAGGTTTAGGAGACTAAGTGTGGTTACTTCTTGGTGTGAGAGCGTTATTCAACCAAGGACGCCTGGGTAGGTCATCCTGAACCTGCTACCATAGAAAACGCCATGACATTAGCGGTTAGAAATGACCGACGTTCCTGCAGGCCACCCTGCATCAAATAGGATTGGGAGAGGGAATACGTGGTAGGATTGCGGCCCTTTACAACAGTCCAATGGCGCGGGTTAAGGTAAATGGCATCCTCTCGGCTCCCCTGACAATTGCAAACGGAATGCGCCAGGGGTGCCCGCTATCGTCTCTACTTTATGTATTGGCAATGGAACACCTAGCTGTGGCAGGCGTCTCAAGATGTAACAGGCATCCACCTAAAAGCTACCCATTACAAAACAGCACTTTACGCGGATGACCTTCTGCTATATGTATCCAGCCCCATCATTTTGTTTCCGGCAATCCTTAGGGAATTTGAGTTCTTTGGCCACGTTAGTAACTTTTAAATTAATTACTCCAAAACGGAGGCGATGAAAGTCGCCCTCCCAGCCCCATTGGCGCGCACCAAAGCTGACCTCCCTCACTATAACCGAGCCCACCTATCCTGGTTCGGCAGGATAAACATGATTAAAATGGACGTTCTTCCCAGATATCTGTACCTATTCCAGACCCTCCCTATTCGCATCCTGACCACATATCTAAGACAGCTACAAGCTATCATCCGGAAATTTGTCTAGGGCTCAGTGCGCCCGCGTATCAAGTACAAAACCCTTACGCACACCAAACAGGTGGGAGGTGCGGGTCTACCTACTATCCCTTATTCAAGGCCCTATTATCCCTTATTCCTGACCCAATTATCCCTTGTTCCTGGCCCTACTATCCCTTGTTCCTGGCCCTACTATCCCTTGTTCCTGGCCCTACTATCCCTTGTTCCTGGCCCTACTATCCCTTGTTCCTGGCCCTACTATCCCTTGTTCCTGGCCCTACTATCCCTTGTTCCTGGCCCTATTATCCCTTGTTCCTGGCCCTACTATCCCTTGTTCCTGGCCCTTCCTCCGCTGCCAAGAAAGGACTACTTCGCCATTTCCTTACAGCAGCGTGAACTGTCATTCCAAGGCACTGGAAGTCCATGGCTGCCCCCTCCATTGCTGAGTGGGTTGCCGAGATGGATTTAATCTTCCATATGGAAACTCTGACGGCAGAGGAACATGGTCGCAGTAGGAAGGTCGATCGAGCCTGGCTACTTTGGACCATGTTCAAGTTTAATCTGGGTTAGATCAGTGTTGCACACCTCTCGCTGGTTGGTGCTCAATGGGTTATGGTTCTTCAACCATGTATATCCAATTGTAGAAAAATCCACGGCACTCAGTATTATGCAGAAGTGATAGTTTATTTTACAGTGATAGACATGAAGTGTATACTCCGACCAATATAAAGAATTATGCAATGGAGACCATAAATAAAGCAAAGCAAGCTTTCGGCCCTTCCCGGACCTTCCTCAGGCTAATGGATCTCGCACATGTGAGACTGGTATGGCTCCACCTGACTCCTACCAGTCTCACATGTGCGAGATCCATTAGCCTGAGGAAGGTCCGGGAAGGGCCGAAAGCTTGCTTTGCTTTATTTATGGTCTCCATTGCATAATTCTTTATATTGGTCGGAGTATACACTTCATGTCTATCACTGTAAAATAAACTATCACTTCTGCATAATACTGAGTGCCGTGGATTTTTCTACATGTTCAAGTTTAAGTCACTCCCTGGCACTGTGTCAAGGATGCTCACTCTCTGGTGCTTCCCCTTCCCCACATGTATTGATTCCCCCCCCCCCCCCCCCCCCCCCCAACCCTTCTCCCCCCTCCCTTTTTTTTCCTATTTATTTATTTTTTCTTTCTTCTCCCCCTTTTCCCCTTCCTTCTCTCACTTTCGTCTTCTTTCTCTCTAGCAACTTCCCTCCTACTCTTCTTCATGTCCGCCTCTGTTGAATAATGAGGTCTCTTTGCGATAATGCGCGGTTTTCCTTATAAGATGGTCACAGGTGCCTTACTGCTGTTACTTGCCCCCCACGAGGGGGATTAGTCCTCAGGAACTCTATTACCAGGGAATATGACGACTCCCTGCATCTACGGACTCTCTTCCCTTCTGTCTCCTGTTTGCGGACATCAGTACTCGGACTCCACTTCTCTTCCTTCTCTTCCCCTATGTAGTTGAGCTTAGTAGACGCCAAAGCCAGGTGCCTATCCAAAACCAGAACGTCAATGTCAACGTCAGCCAACAGGAGAGTCTCTCAGACAGGCAGGTGTCTCCTGTAAAAAGGAATAACAAATTGTTGCTACCCATTACTATAGGTGATAGATTTGGGGGGAGGTCGATAGAAGCACCGCAGAGCACGTAACAAGCTGTTACCACTCCACCTGGTTAGCGTCTGCTCACCTGGATGTCCGCACTGTTTTTTCATTTTTTTATGATGTGGAAGATTAAAGAAGACTTACATGGTGAGTGCAACTTTTCCTTCTATATTCCGATGTATGGCTCACATTTACCACCGCCACACCAGACCTGACCAATACCACCATACTGTGACTGGATAACACCCCCATACTGTGACTGGATAACACCCCCATACTGTGACTGGATAACACCACCATCCTAGACCTGATACCACCATACTGTGACTGGATAACACCCCCATACTGTGACTGGATAACCCCACCATACCAGACCTGACCAATACCGCCATACTGTGACTGGATAACACTGCCATACCTGACCTGATACCACCATAATGTGACTGTATAACACCGCCACACCAGACCTAACCAATACCGCCATACTGTGACTGGATAACACCACCACACCAGACCTGACCAATACCGCCATACTGTGACTGGATAACACCACCACACCAGACCTGACCAATACCGCCATACTGTGACTGGATAACACTGCCATACCTGACCTGATACCACCATAATGTGACTGTATAACACCGCCACACCAGACCTAACCAATACCGCCATACTGTGACTGGATAACACCACCACACCAGACCTCACCAATACCGCTATACTGTGACTGGATAACACTGCCATACCAGACCTGACCAATACTGCCATACTGTGACTGGATAACACCGCCACACCAGACCTGACCAATACCGCCATACCAGACCTGACCAATACTACCACACTGTGACTGGATAACACTGCCATACTGTGACTGGATAACACTGCCATACCAGACCTGACCAATACCGCCATACTGTGACTGGATAACACTGCCACACCAGATCTGACCAATACCGCCATACTGTGACTGGGTAACACTGCCATACCAGACCTGACCAATACCGCCATACTGTGACTGGGTAACACTGCCATACCAGACCTGACCAATACCGCCATACTGTGACTGGATAACACTGCCACACCAGACCTGACCAATACCGCCATACTGTGACTGGGTAACACTGCCATACCAGACCTGACCAATACCGCCATACTGTGACTGGATAACACCTCCACACCAGTCCTGACCAATACCGCCATACTGTGACTGGATAACACTGCCACACCAGTCCTGACCAATACCAACATACTGTGACTGGATAACACTGCCACACCAGACCTGACCAATACTACCATACTGTGACTGGATAACCCCACCATACCAGACCTGACCAATACCGCCATACTGTGACTGGATAACACTGCCATACCAGACCTGACCAATACCGCCATACTGTGACTGGATAACACTGCCACACCAGATCTGACCAATACCGCCATACTGTGACTGGGTAACACTGCCATACCAGACCTGACCAATACCGCCATACTGTGACTGGATAACACCTCCACACCAGTCCTGACCAATACCACCATACTGTGACTGGATAACCCCACCATACCAGACCTGACCAATACCGCCATACTGTGACTGGATAACACTGCCATACCTGACACCACCATAATGTGACTGTATAACACCGCCACACCAGACCTAACCAATACCGCCATACTGTGACTGGATAACACCACCACACCAGACCTTACCAATACCGCCATACTGTGACTGGATAACACTGCCATACCAGACCTGACCAATACCACCATACTGTGACTGGATAACACCGCCACACCAGACCTGACCAATACTACCACACTGTGACTGGATAACACTGCCATACCAGACCTCACCAATACCGCCATACTGTAACTAGATAACACTGCCATACCAGACCTGACCAATACCACCATACTGTGCTGGATAACACTGTCATACCAGACCTGACCAATACCACCATACTGTGACTGGATAACACCTCCATACCAGACCTGACCAATACCGCCATACTGTGACTGGGTAACACTGCCATACCAGACCTGACCAATACCGCCATACTGTGACTGGATAACACCTCCACACCAGTCCTGACCAATACCACCATACTGTGACTGGATAACACCACCATACCAGACCTGACCAATACCGCCATACTGTGATTGGATAACACCACCATCCTAGACCTGATACCACCATACTGTGACTGGATAACACTGCCATACCTGACCTGATACCATAATGTGACTGTATAACACCGCCACACCAGACCTGACCAATACCGCCATACTGTGACTGGATAACACTGCCATACCAGACCTCACCAATACCGCCATACTGTGACTGGATAACACTGCCATACCAGACCTGACCAATACCGCCATACTGTGACTGGATAACACCACCACACCAGACCTGACCAATACCACCATACTGTGACTGGATAACACTGCCACACCAGACCTGACCAATACCGCCATACTGTGACTGGATAACACCACTATACCAGACCTGACCAATACCGCCATACTGTGACTGGATAACACCACTATACCAGACCTGACCAATACCACCATACTGTGACTGGATAACACCACTATACCAGACCTGACCAATACCGCCATACTGTGACTGGATAACACTGCTATACCAGACCTGACCAATACCACCATACTGTGACTGGATAACACTGCCACACCAGACCTGACCAATACCGGCAAACTGTGACTGGGTAACACCGCCACACCAGTCCTGACCAATACCACCATACTGTGACTGGATAACACCATCATATCAGACCTGACCGATACTGCCATACTGTGACTGGATAACACCACTATACCAGACCTGACCAATACCGCCATACTGTGACTGGATAACACCATCATATCAGACCTGACCGATACTGCCATACTGTGACTGGATAACACTGCTATACCAGACCTGACCAATACCGCCATACTGTGACTGGGTAACACCGCCATACCAGACCTGATACCACCATACTGTGACTGGATAACACTGCCATACCAGACCTGACCAATACAGCCATACTGTGACTGGATAACACTGCTATACCAGACCTGACCAATACCGCCATACTGTGACTGGATAACACTGCCATACCAGACCTGACCAACACCGCCTTACTGTGACTGGATAACACCGCCACACCAGATCTGACCAATACCACCATACTGTGACTGGATAACACTGCCATACCAGACCTGATACCACCATACTGTGACTGGATAACACTGCCATACCAGACCTGACCAATGCCGCCATACTGTGACTGGATAACACCGCCATACCAGACCTGACCAATACGGCCATACTGTGACTGGATAACACTGCTATACCAGACCTGACCAATACCGCCATACTGTGACTGGATAACACTGCCATACCAGACCTGATACCACCATACTGTGACTTGATAACACTGCCATACCAGACCTGACCAATACCGACACACTGTGACTGTACAACACCGCTATTCAGACCTGACCAATACCGCCATACTGTGACTGGATAACACTGCTGTACCAGACCTGACCAATACCGCCATACTGTGACTGGATAACACTGCCACACCAGACCTGACCAATACCGCCATACTGTGACTGGATAACACTGCTGTACCAGACCTGACCAATACCGCCATACTGTGACTGGATAACACTGCTGTACCAGACCTGACCAATACCGCCATACTGTGACTGGATAACACTGCTGTACCAGACCTGACCAATACCGCCATACTGTGACTGGATAACACTGCTGTACCAGACCTGACCAATACCCCCATACTGTGACTGGATAACACCATCACACCAGACCTGACCAGTACAGCCATACTGTGACTGGATAACACCGCCACACCAGACCTGACCAATACCGCCATACTGTGACTGGATAACACTGCTATACCAGACCTGACCAATAGCACCATACTGTGACTGGGTAACACCTCCATACCAGACCTGATACCACCATACTGTGACTGGATAACACTGCCACACCAGACCTGACCAATACCGCCATACTGTGACTGGATAACACTGCCATACCAGACCTGACCAATACAGCCATACTGTGACTGGATAACACTGCCATACCAGACCTGACCAACACCGCCTTACTGTGACTGGGTAACACTGCCATACCAGACCTGACCAATACCACCATACTGTGACTGGGTAACACCGCCATACCAGACCTGACCAATACCGCCATACTGTGACTGGGTAACACCGCCATACCAGACCTGATACCACCATACTGTGACTGGATAACACTGCCACACCAGACCTGACCAATACCGCCATACTGTGACTGGATAACACTGCCATACCAGGCCTGACCAATACCGCCATACTGTGACTGGATAACACTGCCATATCAGACCTGACCAACACCGCCTTACTGTGACTGGATAACACTGCCATACCAGACCTGACCAATACAGCCATACTGTGACTGGATAACACTGCCATACCAGACCTGACCAACACCGCCTTACTGTGACTGGATAACACCGCCACACCAGATCTGACCAATACCACCATACTGTGACTGGATAACACTGCCACACCAGACCTGACCAATACCACCATACTGTGACTGGATAACACTGCCATACCAGACCTGACCAATACCGCCATACTGTGACTGGGTAACTCTACTATACCAGACCTGACCAATACCGCCATACTGTGACTGGATAACACCATCACACCAGACCTCACCAATACCGCCATACTGTAACTGGATAACACTGCCACACCAGACCTGACATATACCACCATACTGTTACTGGGTAACACTGCCACACCAGACCTGACCAATACCGCCATACTGTGACTGGATAACACCGCCATACCAGACCTGATAACACTGCCATACCAGACCTGACCAATACCGACACACTGTGACTGTACAACACCGCTATTCAGACCTGACCAATACCGCCATACTGTGACTGGATAACACTGCTGTACCAGACCTGACCAATACCGCCATACTGTGACTGGATAACACTGCTGTACCAGACCTGACCAATACCACCATACTGTGACTGGATAACACCGCCACACCAGACCTGACCAATACCGCCATACTGTGACTGGATAACACTGCTATACCAGACCTGACCAATACCGCTATACTGTGACTGGATAACACCACCACACCAGACCTGACCAATACTGCCATACTGTGACTGGATAACACTGCCACACCAGACCTGACCAATACGGCCATACTGTGACTGGATAACACTGCTATACCAGACCTGACCAATACCGCCATACTGTGACTGGATAACACCGCCACACCAGACCTGACCAATACCGCCATACTGTGACTGGATAACACTGCCATACCAGACCTGACCAATACCGACACACTGTGACTGTACAACACCGCTATTCAGACCTGACCAATACCAGCATAGCAGTGTACACTGCCGGGATATGTAGAGAATTACTCAGTGTACTGGCAGTTAGAAGCAAAGTAGAGAGAAGAGAAGCCGCCTTCTGCCAAACCAGCTCAGCGACTGCCAGGTTGGGTAGTATGAGCCCCAGGATGGAACCACTGGGTGAAGCAGACTCCTCAAGGCTTCGTAAGGTAGTGTATTGTGGACTAGGCTACGTTACACCCCAGGGTATACTCTGGCCTAGGCCAAACTTTACCCAGGTATGATCTGGGTTGGGGTTAATCTGGCCTGCTACGCCTGGTAAGCTTGTACGGTGATTTGGGCATATGGCGGTGTGACTACTAGACAAAAGGTCAATAGACAGGCACAGGTCTTCTTCTTCTTCTATCTCCTCCAACATCCCGGCAGAGCACATTACTACTTGGGTTAAGACTCTCACGGCACTCTCCTCTCTACTACCTCAGCACAACTCATCCAACACTACTACATCCTACTCAGCACTTATTACACAGATCTGGTGGTTCTATGTTCAAGTATTTATTGGAACTTAATCAGGTGTATATCCGTATATCATCTGTATTACCTGTTGCACATTTGCCAATTGTAAATCAAGTCACTGTTAGCCATGGAGTCTGTGATTACTCATCACCACCTACACGGCATATACATCACAACCTTGGGGGTCCTACCATCCAGGAGGGTCATTACACCGCTCTGCCCACCTGTGACTACATCATCTGTGACTACACAATCCAAGGGACCCGGTAGCAACCCGGCAGGACACCGACCACAGGGGAGAAGGGTACAAACTAGCCTTACACCTTAAATGCAGGCGTGCCATCACACCCGTGTGCCCCCCAGGCACTGGCGTCATGTGACAATCCATTAAGGTCCGGCTGTATCTCGGCCATCCACCACCGGAGTGGCATCACACTACAACACCCAGCAAGTGACTGGCCGTCCCACTGCTATAACACCATCCGGGGGCCACCACAAGAACTGGCGTCACAAACAGGATTACAAGCCTTGTTGCTGTTCATTGCCGCTACATAAAAACGCTGTGTACGGTGTGTGTTTTACTGTAGGAACTGTGTGCTCAATACCACTCACAAAAGTCGCCAAGGACTCGGTATTGCACCACCTATTGCCCTGAAGATAACTACTTCTACCCGAGTGACCCTGGCAGTGCTCGTAAAAGTGGGTGAGCCATCTTTATTGCCTTGGAATCGTATCTTTTGTTTGTTGAACCATCCCTGCCAGAAAGCCCGCCAAATGAGGAAAACGTGGGAAAAACTGCCTAAAAGCGCGCCAAAAGCTCAGCACTGCCCCCTGGCAGAACTGTGTAGTAGTGCAGAAGTGTTTCTGGGAGGACCCCTCAAGGTGAGACACCTCCTTTCCCCTACTTCTAGAGCGGCCATGGTGGTGAAGGCCGACGTTCATGTACGTCCCGTGCACGCCACCAGAAGTGAGGACTCCCTGGCCCGCTGGTCAGCTAAATTGGCAGACAAGCAGCTGGACCCTGCCACACCGTCCTCCACTCTGGCTTCACTGGTCACCCAGCCGACGGCCTGGGATGCCATACCTGGAGGTGAGAGTGGTTTCTTTGCTGATCAGGACAGCATTCCCTACACAAAGTTCCCGAGTATGGACGAGTATGCGGCTGAAGCAGCCTTTGATGATGACGACACTGAGTATGTGGCTATTCCGGCGCCACCGCCTAGCTATCGCACTCAGGCCCCAGGCGAGTCGCTAAACCGCAGCCTTTCTGAGGCGGGACCACCTCCACTACCTCCGTAGCCACTGTCGCAGGCTCACTGGAGTAAAGCCCAGAAGCTCCTGGATGTGGTCAAAGACATTGGCCCGGCTAAGCAGCCACCTTTCTGTGGTCCTCAGCGGTACCAGCACAGTCCCGGTCCAGTGACGCAGCTACCAGGAAAGTCACTGCAGCAGAGCTGGAGAGAGAACTGATCAGGTGTTATGACTAACCCGGTCCTGGTGACAAGCCCCTGGAGAGACGGCGAGCCACTGTGCTAACGTTTGATAAAGACAATGGACGTGTACAAGACTCCTACACTGGTGAGCAGATCTGTGAGAGTCGCTGGGCTGTGGAGCGGTCATATTTGCCTGGTACCCACCATAACCTGAAAGAGGGTGAGATTGTGGAATATACTCCCTACACCTTTAAGGGACTCAGATGGGCTGGCATGATCACCTGACCAAAACACTATGTCCAGGAACCCTACAAACCCACGGCATCACAAGATTGGAACGAGACCTGGGAAGAGTACCACCACAGGAAAGCCCTGGAGGAACAAGTTGTTGCGGCTATAACCACCATCTCCAAACCTCCACCATTTCCCAAACCAGATGTCAGACGGAAAACCGTTACTGCAACCATTGCTGTCCCTCCTGCAGCGGCTGTCACAGAGGTCAGCACCGTGTCACAAATCCAGCCTCAAGTCACCTACAACGTTGCTGTGACCACCGCTCCAGCACCAGTCACTACTATGGCTTCTACCATGACAGAGGAGTGTCTGCTGTAAGACATTTGGATCCAGACGTCTGCTTCCGACACAGCCCAGGAAGAAGTCTACCAAGCTGGCTCCTCAACGCTCTCTAACCTTCTACAAAAGTGTCCCCCCAAAGGGATACTGAAGAGGGCGCTATGCTGTCCCTTGGGCAGTTCGGCTGAGCCATGTTGGCTCCTACAAGTTCCTGTGTGTCCCCAGTTTGCCACACCCTTGTTTAAGGTCCTGCACCTGGCCGAGCCGTGATCCCCTTCCCTACATTTCCCTTTCTTGTGAGGATGGTGCCTCACTATTGTTGTTTTAAAGAAGAACTGACGCATCATGGCTCTCCACAGGGGTCCTACCTGGGCCCTGGCCATCTGCCAGGTCCCCCCGTAAAGAAGAGGAGTGGTCTTAGTCAGTGCCCAACATGGGAAGGACGCAGAACAGTCTTCTCTTACAAACTTCTTCTTCAGTGCCTAAACCCTGCGTGTTGCAGTGTTACACCCCTCAGGAGAGGCCTAGCCAACAGATCATCTCAACCCACGCCATGTACTAGGAGAAACAGTGCTAGACAATATCCACTAAAGAGCCACAGAGCTAGGAACTGCTCCAGGTGGAGCAAAGTTACTGGAAAGTCTAGGAACTCCATTTTGCAGTGCGAGTGTCAGCCAGGAAACCCTCAGCACTCTGCTCATCCCAGGTAACAAGGTCTGGGGCCTGTGTCACCCACTAGTACGGTTCGGCAAACGCTAGGGAGAAAAAGGTTGTGTGAAGACTATAGAAAGGTCAATTCACAGGCGCAAGTTTTCTAATTCTTTTTCTTCTTCTTCTTCTTCTACAAGTATTCTTCTATACACTCCAACCTCCCAGCAGAGCACGTTACTACTTGGGTTGAGACTCTCACGGCACTCTCCTCTCTACTACCTCAGCACAACTCATCCAACACTACTACATCCTACTCAGCACTTATCCCACAGATCTGGTGGTTCTATGTTTAAGTAATTACTGGAACTTTATCAGGTGTATATCCGTATATCATCTGTATTACCTGTTGCACATTTGCCAATAATAAATCAAGTTAACTGTCAGGACTGTATCTTTGCGGAGCGTCATGCGTCCCTCGGCTCGTGCTGTGCGGCCAAGAAGGTGCTGATTTTCTTGCATTCTGTTTCTGTGTTTTGTTTTGTAGTGTGTGAACTCTGGTTTATTTGCTCACCTTGAGAGACACACCCGACTTCACCTGCTGAGTTCTGTCTGGCCATGTCAGGGTTAATCTGTGTTTTGGTTCTGCTGTGACTGACAGGTCTTCCTGCCAGTGATCTGTCTTGTTCTCAGTTGTCTGTGCTTGGAGATCAGGGGGATGGTCCAATTATGTTCTGGATCAGAACCCTGGCCTCCTATATAACTACCTCAGTCTGGGATATCATTGCCGGATATTGAGCGCGTCTCTGCCTGGTTCTGTGTTTCTATTCTTGCTCTGTTGATTCTGACTCTGCTTTGTATCTCTGACCATCCCTGCTTGCTGCTGCCCCTGACCATACTGCCTGTTTTTTGACCTCGCCTTCGGATTGTGATTTTGTACTTTTGCTGCCCGATTGTTGTGACCCGGACTGTCGACCATTCTTTATTGTGTTTTGTCTGTCTGTCTTGTCTTTGTGTCCCACCTAGCCAGTGCAGGGACCGCCGCCCAGTTGCTCGCCGCCATTTTAGGGCGGATTGTGGCAAATAGGTAGAGGACAGTGGGCGGGGCTGAGCTTAGGGCTCACTGTGTTGTCTTGTCCTGCTGTCCGGTTCCTGACATTAACGTTATCCACAGAGTCTGTGATTATTTACCACCACCTGCACAGTCAGGGAGCGTAGCTAATGTATCCTGAGCCCTCGTGCGAGAGGTCAACTTGGGCCCCCCCTCCTTTCACAACCAAGGGATACTATTGATATATATACACCAAGACAGATATTACCAATAACACTAGCGTATAGGAAGTGAAAATATTATCACCGTACGTATTACTGCCACACCACACCACATATTACTGACCAAATCCTGTATACTGAGACCAATAAAACACAGTACCAGATTACAAGTAACAAATAACATCAGTGCTGCTACTGACTAACACCACCACATACTAACACCACCACATACTGACTAACATCACCGCTGCTACTGACTAATACCACCGCATACTGGCTAACACCGCCACATACTATCACCACCACATACTGACTAATACCACCACATACTGGCTAACACCACTGCTATTGAATAAGATCTGTGCACAGATCACTATCACCTTATACAGTCATATAGAGGCTGACCCAGCCCTAAACAGGTCCTGTACACCATATACATTACAGTGCAGTTACATCCAGTGACTCACATGGGGACGTCTTGTCTGATTGGAGTTCTTCCCTTTTCATCTTCTCCATCTGTCCTAGGCCGTTATGAGAACTTCTCTGAGCCACAAATCCACAGAATCTGCCAGACAGACATATTAGGCTCCTCACTCTGGCACCATCCTCATCTCTATAAGTAGTAGTAGTAGTGGTAGTGGTAGTGGTAGTAGTAGTAGTGATAGTTGGAGTAGTAGTAGTAGTGGTAGTGGTAGTGGTAGTAGTGGTAGTAGTGATCGTGCATTGATGTGTCCGTCCACACTGATATATAACACAATACAGCTGTGTGGGCACAATAATAGCTTTCATAGGAATTACCGTCTGGCACCGCGCTGTGTGGAGAAACATTCAAATCATGGCCGCCCAGTGCTCATGTCCGCACGCTCGCTGTCATGTGATCATGACATAGCCCGATGTGCTCGAGATCATGTGACTACGGCCCTAGCGGTGATATAAGTGCAGTGTCCTAGTACAGAAGATTTCTCTTTATGTTTCTTCACATCCCTGTGTATCTCTGTGTTTATCAGTATTTCACTTGTCCCTGTACTGGAAAGGGTTAATGGCCACTGCAAACTGGTTGTGTTATGTTGCCCGCCCAGTGTTCAAGTCTGGTATTTCTCATGCTTTCCTGTGTATATTCATTTTCCTGTATTCTAATGGCCAGTGCTGTATTCTAATTGGCCAGTGTCATGTGACTTCCCCGGCTGCCATAGTAACCCCAATAGCTGTGAGCTTTTGGCTGGGGTCACTTCCCTTCTACCTCAGTAGTCTTCTCTCTACCCTCAAGAGAGGAGGTGGTGTTGTCCTCTCCTCCACCTTCAGGAGGGAGAACGTGCTCTGCTGCTTCCAGACAAGGCCGCAGCTCAGGGTGATCCGCTCCCCTGTTCCAGAGACAGATTCAGCTCCAGTCCTGTCCAGTCTCATCTTCAAGATTCTTCATTACGGTATATTCAAAGATCTGGCTGACGTTCTTCAGTCACTACTTCTCTCATCATCACCAACAGCAAGTATTCTATTCAGTCTATTCCGCCCAGCATCATCCTCGGGGCACTGGTTGGAGTGGCGTCACACCTCACCATCTGGCAAGTGACCGACCGTCCCTCCGCTACAACCTCATCCGGGGACTCACACACTGGCGTCACACCTCACCATCTGGCAAGTGACCGACCGTCCCTCCGCTACAACCTCATCCGGGGACTGACACACTGGCATCACACCTCACCATCTGGCAAGTGACCGACCGTCCCTCCGCTACAACCTCATCCGGGGACTCACACACTGGCGTCACACCTCACCATCTGGTAAGTGACCGACCGTCCCTCCGGGGACTCACACACTGGCGTCACACCTCACCATCTGGTAAGTGACCGACCGTCCCTCCGGGGACTCACACACTGGCGTCACACCTCACCATCTGGTAAGTGACCGACCGTCCCTCCAGGGACTCACACACTGGCGTCACACCTCACCATCTGGCAAGTGACCGACCGTCCCTCCAGGGACTCACACACTGGCGTCACACCTCACCATCTGGCAAGTGACCGACCGTCCCTCCGCTACAACCTCATCCGGGGACTCACACACTGGCGTCACACCTCACCATCTGGCAAGTGACCGACCGTCCCTCCGCTACAACCTCATCCGGGGACTCACACACTGGCGTCACACCTCACCATCTGGCAAGTGACCGACCGTCCCTCCGGGGACTCACACACTGGTGCAGAGCGAATTAGCCATGGATAGTAGTCCGATAGATGATGGGAGTCGTGCTGTAAGATTGTTGGACACTTTTATTATTACGACGTAAATCCATACGAGGGCGACCTCTTCATCAGGTTATTACAGAGATTCTCCTCAGGGCTTTATCATCAGGACTCAGCTGCTTCCTAATTTCTCGGGTCACGTCGTCATCGGATCCATTGTTATCACTGTCTATTATCTCTGAACCTCCTCACACTGACATAAATCCCGCAGCACTGATACAACTACAATTATATCCAAATTACAACTATAGAAGAAACACTTTAAAAGTATCTTTTTTATTTTTATTTGTTTCTTGAAAGACGGATCTATATCACCAAGTAATCCCCCCTGTGTGAGCGCCATCTCCGGTGCCGGCCGTTCTCTCACACCTGGGATCTATTTCCTGTGGTGTAATGGTGCCGGCCGTTCTCTCACATCTGGGATCTATTTCCTGTGGTGTAATGGTGCCGGCCGTTCTCTCACACCTGGGATCTATTTCCTGTGGTGTTATGGTGCCGGCCGTTCTCTCACATCTGGGATCTATTTCCTGTGGTGTTATGGTGCCGGCCGTTCTCTCACACCTGGGATCTATTTCCTGTGGTGTAATGGTGCCGGCCGTTCTCTCACACCTGGGATCTATTTCCTGTGGTGTAATGGTGCCGGCCGTTCTCTCACATCTGGGATCTATTTCCTGTGGTGTAACAGTGACGGCCGATCTCTCACACCTGGGATCTATTTCCTGTGGTGTAATGGTGCCGGCCGTTCTCTCACACCTGGGATCTATTTCCTGTGGTGTTATGGTGCCGGCCGTTCTCTCACATCTGGGATCTATTTCCTGTGGTGTTATGGTGCCGGCCGTTCTCTCACACCTGGGATCTATTTCCTGTGGTGTAATGGTGCCGGCCGTTCTCTCACATCTGGGATCTATTTCCTGTGGTGTTATGGTGCCGGCCGTTCTCTCACACCTGGGATCTATTTCTTGTGGTGTCATGGTGGCGGCCGTTCTCTCACACCTGGGATCTATTTCCTGTGGTGTAATGGTGCCGGCCGTTCTCTCACATCTGGGATCTATTTCCTGTGGTGTAATGGTGCCGGCCGTTCTCTCACACCTGGGATCTATTTCTTGTGGTGTCATGGTGCCGGCCGTTCTCTCACATCTGGGATCTATTTCTTGTGGTGTCATGGTGCCGGCCGTTCTCTCACACCTGGGATCTATTTCCTGTGGTGTAATGGTGCCGGCCGTTCTCTCACATCTGGGATCTATTTCCTGTGGTGTAATGGTGCCGGCCGTTCTCTCACACCTGGGATCTATTTCCTGTGGTTTTATGGTGCCGGCCGTTCTCTCACACCTGGGATCTATTTCCTGTGGTGTAATGGTGCCGGCCGTTCTCTTACATCTGGGATCTATTTCCTGTGGTGTAATGGTGCCGGCCGTTCTCTCACACCTGGGATCTATTTCTTGTGGTGTCATGGTGCCGGCCGTTCTCTCACATCTGGGATCTATTTCTTGTGGTGTCATGGTGCCGGCCGTTCTCTCACACCTGGGATCTATTTCCTGTGGTGTAATGGTGCCGGCCGTTCTCTCACATCTGGGATCTATTTCCTGTGGTGTAATGGTGCCGGCCGTTCTCTCACACCTGGGATCTATTTCCTGTGGTTTTATGGTGCCGGCCGTTCTCTCACACCTGGGATCTATTTCCTGTGGTGTAATGGTGCCGGCCGTTCTCTCACATCTGGGATCTATTTCCTGTGGTGTAATGGTGCCGGCCGTTCTCTCACATCTGGGATCTATTTCCTGTGGTGTAATGGTGCCGGCCGTTCTCTCACATCTGGGATCTATTTCCTGTGGTGTAATGGTGCCGGCCGTTCTCTCACATCTGGGATCTATTTTCTGTGGTGTAATGGTGCCGGCCGTTCTCTCAAACCTGCGCTCACGTCCCATCAGCGAGGGAGGAATTTTCAGATAAACAATCCGATGTGACCGTTATGTATCTACCTGATATAAAGATGTCTGTAGAGTTTTTTTCTAATATATATTTAAAGTGACAGCTATTCCATCGCCTGTTGCCCTCTAGTTCGGGCAGCATTAATCTATGGTGCATATGCCGGGGTCTGCTATGACGCCACTTGTACGCCGGGGTCCGCTATGACGCCACTTGTACGCCGGGGTCCGCTATGACGCCACTTATACGCCGGGGTCCGCTATGACGCCTCTTGTACGCCGGGGTCCGCTATGACGCCACTTGTACGCCGGGGTCCGCTATGACGCCACTTGTACGCCGGGGGTCCGCTATGACGCCACTTGTACGCCGGGGTCCGCTATGACGCCACTTGTACGCCGGGGTCCGCTATGACGCCACTTGTACGCCGGGGTCCGCTATGACGCCACTTGTACGCCGGGGGTCCGCTATGACGCCACTTGTACGCCGGGGTCCGCTATGACGCCACTTGTACGCCGGGGTCCGCTATGACGCCACTTGTACGCCGGGGTCCGCTATGACGCCACTTGTACGCCGGGGGTCCGCTATGACGCCACTTGTACGCCGGGGTCCGCTATGACGCCACTTGTACGCAGGGGGTCCGCTATGACGCCTCTTGTACGCCGGGGTCCGCTATGACGCCACTTGTACGCCGGGGTCCGCTATGACGCCTCTTGTACGCCGGGGTCCGCTATGACGCCACTTGTACGCCGGGGTCCGCTATGACACGCATGGGTCCGCTATGACGCCACTTGTACGCCGGGGTCCGCTATGACGCCACTTGTACGCAGGGGTCCGCTATGACGCCACTTGTACGCCGGGGTCCGCTATGACGCCACTTGTACGCCGGGGGCCGCTATGACGCCACTTATACGCCGGGGTCCGCTATGACGCCACTTGTACGCCGGGGTCCGCTATGACGCCTCTTGTACGCCGGGGTCCGCTATGACGCCTCTTGTACGCTGGGATCCGCTATGACGCCACTTGTACGTCGGGGGCCGCTATGACGCCACTTGTACGCCGGGGGCCGCTATGACGCCACTTGTACGCCGGGGTCCGCTATGACGCCACTTGTACGCCGGGGTCCGCTATGACGCCCCTTGTACGCCGGGGTCCGCTATGACGCCACTTGTACGCCGGGGTCCGCTATGACGCCTCTTGTACGCCGGGGTCCGCTATGACGCCACTTGTACGTCGGGGGCCGCTATGACGCCACTTGTACGCCGGGGTCCGCTATGACGCCCCTTGTACGCCGGGGTCCGCTATGACGCCACTTGTACGCAGGGTCCAAGTGCCACCCATCTTTTTCTACCATTGTATATTTTCACATAACGACTTGTAGTAAATGTTCCCTATGGAGATGAGATATTATAGGATGCGGGAAAGAGAAGTGACCAGAAAGCGAATGGACCCGAAGAGGTGAGAAGATGAAGGATTCCGAGGTGTCAGCAGAACGTTTCCTACATTCTGCATGCAGCTGTGGCTTCTCTCCTGTGTGGATTCACAGATGGTCTGGGATGGGAAACCATATTGTGTCGTCTACTAATCGATAGGTTCCGTCACTTCCTTAAGGCCATTCGGTTGCAGCGTGTTTACACACTAAATCCAGTCCATTTCTTTCTTTACCAGATCACTAAATCTATTGTTCATATGTTCTGGTACATGGTCAGTCGGGAAGATCTCCTCTTCCTTCTGGAATCGCTTGGTTACCCAACCTTTTATATACAATCTCTGACCATTTGGTCTCGGGATGTATCGGTTGTGTCGCACGCCCTACATGTCGATATCTACATTGGATCACAGAAAAGACGTGACTGGACGTGCATGGAAAATGGTTTTTAATGGGAAACTTTTTTCCATCTTTGCTGATGAATTTGGTGATTTTACCTTGTAAGAATCCTTGCAGCTGGGGGAAGGTTCGCGGCCTCCCGTACATGATCCTCCGCTCTTCAGGTTTGCGATCCTTAAGGAAAGGGTTTCATTTCTAAATGTGCCAATGGTTTTTAGGACTTTGCTTACGTTATTCTGGTGGGTGGTAGAGGTGGGAATAGAGCTCGTAGATTTCTTTATTTTGCCGCTCTGTATATAGTGGTGAGTGTACACCTGCCGCACTGTATATAGTAGTGTACACCTGCCGAGCTGTATATAGTGGTGTACACCTGCCGCGCTGTATATAGTGGTGTACACCTGCCGCGCTGTATATAGTGGTGTACACCTGCCGGGCTGTATATAGTAGTGTACACCTGCCGGGCTGTATATAGTAGTGTACACCTGCCGCGCTGTATATAGTGGTGTACACCTGCCGCGCTGTATATAGTGGTGTACACCTGCCGCGCTGTATATAGTGGTGTACACCTGCCGCTCTGTATATAGTGGTGTACACCTGCCGCACTGTATATAGTAGTGTACACCTGCCGTCCTGTATATAGTGGTGTACACCTGCCACGCTGTATATAGTAGTGTACACCTGCCGCGCTGTATATAGTGGTGTACACCTGCCGCGCTGTATATAGTAGTGTACACCTGCCGCTCTGTATATAGTGGTGTACACCTGCCACGCTGTATATAGTAGTGTACACCTGCCGCGCTGTATATAGTAGTGTACACCTGCCGCGCTGTATATAGTGGTGTACACCTGCCGCACTGTATATAGTAGTGTACACCTGCCGCGCTGTATATAGTAGTGTACACCTGCCGCTCTGTATATAGTAGTGTACACCTGCCGCTCTGTATATAGAAGTGTACACCTGCCGTGCTGTATATAGTGGTGTACACCTGCCGCGCTGTATATAGTGGTGTACACCTGCCGCTCTGTATATAGTAGTGTACACCTGCCGTGCTGTATATAGTGGTGTACACCTGCCGCGCTGTATATAGTAGTGTACACCTGCAGCGTTGTATATAGTGGTGAGTGTACACCTGCCGCGCTGTATATAGTGGTGTACACCTGCCGCGCTGTATATAGTGGTGTACACCTGCCGCACTGTATATAGTAGTGTACACCTGCCGCGCTGTATATAGTGGTGTACACCTGCCGCTCTGTATATAGTAGTGTACACCTGCCGCGCTGTATATAGTGGTGAGTGTACACCTGCCGCTCTGTATATAGTAGTGTACACCTGCCGCGCTGTATATAGTGGTGAGTGTACACCTGCCGCTCTGTATATAGTGGTGTACACCTGCCGCTCTGTATATAGTGGTGTACACCTGCCGGGCTGTATATAGTGGTGAGTGTACACCTGCCGCTCTGTATATAGTGGTGTACACCTGCCGAGCTGTATATAGTAGTGTACACCTGCCGCTCTGTATATAGTGGTGTACACCTGCCGCTCTGTATATAGTAGTGTACACCTGCCGCGCTGTATATAGTGGTGAGTGTACACCTGCCGCTCTGTATATAGTAGTGTACACCTGCCGCGCTGTATATAGTGGTGAGTGTACACCTGCCGCTCTGTATATAGTGGTGTACACCTGCCGCTCTGTATATAGTGGTGTACACCTGCCGGGCTGTATATAGTGGTGAGTGTACACCTGCCGCTCTGTATATAGTGGTGAGTGTACACCTGCCGCTCTGTATATAGTGGTGAGTGTACACCTGCCGCTCTGTATATAGTGGTGAGTGTACACCTGCCGCGCTGTATATAGTGGTGTACACCTGCCGCTGTGTATATAGTAGTGTACACCTGCCGCGCTGTATATAGTAGTGTACACCTGCCGTTCTGTATATAGTGGTGTACACCTGCCGCGCTGTATATAGTGGTGTACACCTGCCGCGCTGTATATAGTAGTGTACACCTGCCGCTCTGTATATAGTGGTGTACACCTGCCGGTCTGTATATAGTGGTGTACACCTGCCGTCCTGTATATAGTGGTGAGTGTACACCTGCCGCTCTGTATATAGTAGTGTACACCTGCCGCGCTGTATATAGTGGCGAGTGTACACCTGCAGCGTTGTATATAGTGGTGTACACCTGCCGCGCTGTATATAGTGGTGTACACCTGCCGCTCTGTATATAGTAGTGTACACCTGCCGCGCTGTATATAGTGGTGAGTGTACACCTGCCGCGCTGTATATAGTGGTGAGTGTACACCTGCCGCTCTGTATATAGTAGTGTACACCTGCCGCACTGTATATAGTGGTGAGTGTACACCTGCCGCGCTGTATATAGTAGTGTACACCTGCCGCGCTGTATATAGTGGTGAGTGTACACCTGCCGCGCTGTATATAGTGGTGAGTGTACACCTGCCGCTCTGTATATAGTAGTGTACACCTGCCGCACTGTATATAGTGGTGAGTGTACACCTGCCGCGCTGTATATAGTAGTGTACACCTGCCGCACTGTATATAGTGGTGAGTGTACACCTGCCGCGCTGTATATAGTGGTGAGTGTACACCTGCCGCTCTGTATATAGTAGTGTACACCTGCCGCACTGTATATAGTGGTGAGTGTACACCTGCCGCGCTGTATATAGTAGTGTACACCTGCCGCACTGTATATAGTGGTGAGTGTACACCTGCCGCTCTGTATATAGTAGTGTACACCTGCCGCGCTGTATATAGTAGTGTACACCTGCCGCTCTGTATATAGTAGTGTACACCTGCCGTGCTGTATATAGTAGTGTACACCTGCCGCACTGTATATAGTGGTGAGTGTACACCTGCCGCGCTGTATATAGTAGTGTACACCTGCCGCTCTGTATATAGTGGTGTACACCTGCCGCACTGTATATAGTAGTGTACACCTGCCGTCCTGTATATAGTGGTGAGTGTACACCTGCCGCTCTGTATATAGTAGTGTACACCTGCCGCTCTGTATATAGTGGTGTACACCTGCCGCGCTGTATATAGTGGTGTACACCTGCCGCGCTGTATATAGTGTACACCTGCCGGGCTGTATACAGGTTGCTGGGGCTGTACTCTCCTCACCCAGGAAATGGGCAGAGTGCTCTCCCGCATTCGCTCTTCCTCGTTGGCACCGATGATGATGATGATGATGATGAGGAGGTTGTTTTCACTTTAGGAAGATGAAGATTTAATTTGCATTTTAGATCTTCCTGCAGCTTCTTCTTTAGGAGGATAAATACCGGGAGCGGCTGTCACCTGCCCCACAGAGCGAGACCTCCCCGGATACAAGGTACTGTACAGCGAGAGGGTGGGGGGTCCGGGCCAAGAGACCCATAGTATACAGAGACCTCCCCGGATACAAGGTACCGTACAGCGAGAGGGTGGGGGGTCCGGGCCAAGAGACCCATAGTATACAGAACGAGACCTCCCCGGATACAAGGTACAGTACAGCGAGAGGATGGGGGGTCCGGGCCAAGAGACCCATAGTATACAGAGACCTCCCCGGATACAAGGTACCGTACAGCGAGAGGGTGGGGGGTCCGGGCCAAGAGACCCATAGTATACAGAGACCTCCCCGGATACAAGGTACCGTACAGCGAGAGGGTGGGGGGTCCGGGCCAAGAGACCCATAGTATACAGAACGAGACCTCCCCGGATACAAGGTACAGTACAGCGAGAGGATGGGGGGTCCGGGCCAAGAGACCCATAGTATACAGAGAGACCTCCCCGGATACAAGGTACCGTACAGCGAGAGGGTGGGGGGTCCGGACCAAGAGACCCATAGTATACAGAGAGACCTCCCCGGATACAAGGTACCGTACAGCGAGAGGGTGGGGGGTCCGGACCAAGAGACCCATAGTATACAGAGAGACCTCCCCGGATACAAGGTACCGTACAGCGAGAGGGTGGGGGGTCCGGACCAAGAGACCCATAGTATACAGAGCGAGACCTCCCCGGATACAAGGTACCGTTCAGCCAGAGGGTGGGGGGTCCGGGCCAAGAGACCCATAGTATACCAAGCAGAGACACCTACGTATAGAGTCCACCCCAACATAGCAGACTGGCTTGGTTGTAGGCTGATGGTCGCTATGTGGTAGGTGGTGTATGGAGATCGCTCGGGGTGGCTTGGTTGTAGGCTGATGGTCGCTATGTGGTAGGTGGTGTATGGAGATCGCTCGTAATGGCTTGGTTGTAGGCTGATGGTCGCTATGTGGTAGGTGGTGTATGGAGATCGCTCGGGGTGGCTTGGTTGTAGGCTGAAGGTCGCTATGTGGTAGGTGGTGTATGGAGATCGCTCGGGGTGGCTTGGTTGTAGGCTGATGGGTCGCTATGTGGTAGGTGGTGTATGGAGATCGCTCGGGGTGGCTTGGTTGTAGGCTGATGGTGGCTAGGTGGTAGGTGGTGTATGGAGATCGCTCGGGGTGGCTTGGTTGTAGGCTGATGGTCGCTATGTGGTAGGTGGTGTATGGAGATCGCTCAGGGTGGCTTGGTTGTAGGCTGATGGTTGCTATGTGGTAGGTGGTGTATGGAGATCGCTCGGGGTGGCTTGGTTGTAGGCTGATGGTCGCTATGTGGTAGGTGGTGTATGGAGATCGCTCGGGGTGGCTTGGTTGTAGGCTGATAGTCGCTATGTGGTAGGTGGTGTATGGAGATCGCTCGGGGTGGCTTGGTTGTAGGCTGATGGTGGCTAGGTGGTAGGTGGTGTATGGAGATCGCTTGGGGTGGCTTGGTTGTAGGCTGATGGTCGCTATGTGGTAGGTGGTGTATGGAGATCGCTCGGGGTGGCTTGGTTGAAGGCTGATGGTTGCTATGTGGTAGGTGGTGTATGGAGATCGCTCGGGGTGGCTTGGTTGTAGGCTGATGGTCGCTATGTGGTAGGTGGTGTATGGAGATCGCTCGGGGTGGCTTGGTTGAAGGCTGATGGTTGCTATGTGGTAGGTGGTGTATGGAGATCGCTGGGGGTGGCTTGGTTGTAGGCTGATGGTCGCTATGTGGTAGGTGGTGTATGGAGATCGCTCGGGGTGGCTTGGTTGTAGGCTGATGGTCGCTATGTGGTAGGTGGTGTATGGAGATCGCTCGGGGTGGCTTGGTTGTAGGCTGATGGTGGGTAGGTGGTGTATGGAGATCGCTCGGGGTGGCTTGGTTGAAGGCTGATGGTCGCTATGTGGTAGGTGGTGTATGGAGATCGCTCGGGGTGGCTTGGTTGTAGGCTGATGGTCGCTATGTGGTAGGTGGTGTATGGAGATCGCTGGGGGTGGCTTGGTTGTAGGCTGATGGTCGCTATGTGGTAGGTGGTGTATGGAGATCGCTGGGGGTGGCTTGGTTGTAGGCTGATGGTTGCTATGTGGTAGGTGGTGTATTGAGATCGCTTGAGGTGGCTTGGTTGTAGGCTGATGGTTGCTATGTGGTAGGTGGTGTATGGAGATCGCTCGGGGTGGCTTGGTTGTAGGCTGATGGTGGGTAGGTGGTGTATGGAGATTGCTCGGGGTGGCTTGGTTGTAGGCTGATGGTCGCTATGTGGTAGGTGGTGTATGGAGATCGCTCGTAATGGCTTGGTTGTAGGCTGATGGTCGCTATGTGGTAGGTGGTGTATGGAGATCGCTCGGGGTGGCTTGGTTGTAGGCTGATGGTCGCTATGTGGTAGGTGGTGTATGGAGATTGCTCGGGGTGGCTTGGTTGTAGGCTGATGGTCGCTATGTGGTAGGTGGTGTATGGAGATCGCTCGGGGTGGCTTGGTTGTAGGCTGATGGTCGCTATGTGGTAGGTGGTGTATGGAGATCACTCGGGGTGGCTTGGTTGTAGGCTGATGGTGGGTAGGTGGTGTATGTAGATCGCTTGGGGTGGCTTGGTTGTAGGCTGATGGTCGCTAGGTGGTAGGTGGTGTATGGAGATCGCTCGGGGTGGCTTCGTTGTAGGCTGATGGTCGCTATGTGGTAGGTGGTGTATGGAGATCGCTCGGGGTGGCTTGGTTGTAGGCTGATGGTCGCTATGTGGTAGGTGGTGTATGGAGATCGCTCAGGGTGGCTTGGTTGTAGGCTGATGGTTGCTATGTGGTAGGTGGTGTATGGAGATCGCTCGGGGTGGCTTGGTTGTAGGCTGATGGTTGCTATGTGGTAGGTGGTGTATGGAGATCGCTCGGGGTGGCTTGGTTGTAGGCTGATGGTTGCTATGTGGTAGGTGGTGTATGGAGATCGCTCGGGGTGGCTTGGTTGTAGGCTGATGGGTCGCTATGTGGTAGGTGGTGTATGGAGATCGCTCTGGGTGGCTTGGTTGTAGGCTGATGGTCGCTAGGTGGTAGGTGGTGTATGGAGATCGCTTGGGGTGGCTTGGTTGTAGGCTGATGGTGGGTAGGTGGTGTATGGAGATCGCTCGGGGTGGCTTGGTTGTAGGCTGATGGTCGCTATGTGGTAGGTGGTGTATGGAGATCGCTCGGGGTGGCTTGGTTGTAGGCTGATGGTCACTATGTGGTAGGTGGTGTATGGAGATCGCTCGGGGTGGCTTGGTTGTAGGCTGATGGTTGCTATGTGGTAGATGGTGTATGGAGATTGCTCGGGGTGGCTTGGTTGTAGGCTGATGGTCGCTATGTGGTAGGTGGTGTATGGAGATCGCTTGGGGTGGCTTGGTTGTAGGCTGATGGTCGCTATGTGGTAGGTGGTGTATGGAGATCGTTTGGGGTGGCTTGGTTGTAGGCTGATGGTCGCTATGTGGTAGGTGGTGTATGGAGATCGCTCAGGGTGGCTTGGTTGTAGGCTGATGGTTGCTATGTGGTAGGTGGTGTATGGAGATCGCTCGGGGTGGCTTGGTTGTAGGCTGATGGTTGCTATGTGGTAGGTGGTGTATGGAGATCGCTTGGGGTGGCTTGGTTGTAGGCTGATGGTGGGTAGGTGGTGTATGGAGATCGCTCGGGGTGGCTTGGTTGTAGGCTGATGGTCACTATGTGGTAGGTGGTGTATGGAGATCGCTCGGGGTGGCTTGGTTGTAGGCTGATGGTGGGTAGGTGGTGTATGGAGATCGCTCGGGGTGGCTTGGTTGTAGGCTAATGGTCACTATGTGGTAGGTGGTGTATGGAGATCGTTTGGGGTGGCTTGGTTGTAGGCTGATGGTCGCTATGTGGTAGGTGGTGTATGGAGATCGCTCGTGGTGGCTTGCTTCTCCTGTTGTTTCGGGTCACAGTCTATGTTTTGTGCAGCAGTTATCGCTACATTTCTCCAGTTTGAACCACTTTCCACATTTCTCCATTTTTGATGATAATGTGGCAGCTGCTGGGAAACATAGCTGGTGCATTCCCTTCGTTGGGTCTACTGACCTCCATATCTGGTTGGAATACGAGGAGTAGCAGTAAAACGAGGACCTTGTAATAGAGTGCCGCAGTGTTACTTGTTCTGGATGGAACAATCCTGGCCGCTGGGTCAGTCTCCCCACAGGTTCCATCATGCTGGTCTCACTGGTTCCACCTCTTTGTCATTCCCTCCAGATGCTCGCCCTTGGTGTCCTCGTGCTGTGCCTCGCAGTGGCAGATGCCTTCCTCTTCCCCAGAGAGTGTGTCCAGGGCAAAACCTCATTTCCGGTGGTTTGTTGTCCTTCATTCAATGGCTCTCAATGTGGTGCTGCCTATAACAGGGGCAGCTGCCTTCCCACCGCGAGCAGCAGGGCTACCGGCCCCCCGACTGTAACCATGGACGAAAGGCATCTTTTTCCTAAATATTTTTTCAGCTATATCTGTAAATGCAAGGGCAACTATGATGGCTTCAACTGCGGTGAGTGCACGTTCAACCGATACGGAGACACCTGTGAGAAGACATACCCTAACGTCCGGAGAGAAATCCGGGAACTGAATGACACAGAACGGGAACGTTACTTCGCCCAACTGCATTACTGCAAGAGCAAACTGGACCCAGACTCCTGCATCCTGAGGGCCGGGGATCGCTTCCGCAACAACACCTACCAATTCATCGACGCCTCGTACTACGACATCTTTTGCTTTGGCCACTACTACGCCACCAAACCTTTCATAAACAACACCCAGGAGAATTTCATCCCCAACTTTGCCCACAGCGGCTCCGGGTTTCCCACCTGGCATCGGCTTTATCTACTGGCCCTGGAGAAGCAGCTCCAAAAATGCCTGAAAGACCCAACATTTACCTTAGTGTACTACGACTGGGGGAGGGACTCCAAATGCGAAATCTGCAACGATACTTACCTGGCGGGCAACGATGACCAAGGCTACCTTAGCAAATGGAGCATCTTCTCCAAATGGAGGGTGAGTCAGAGCCCTGCCCACAGACCTTCTTCCCTCCTCCGCGCTCTATAGACATCCAGGTCACATATCTCTCTCCTCCGCGCTCTATAGACATCCCGGTTACGCTTCTCCCTCCTCCGCGCTCTATAGACATCCCGGTCACACGGTTCCCTCCTCCGCGCTCTATAGACATCCCGGTCACACGGTTCCCTCCTCCGCGCTCTATAGACATCCTGGTCACACGGGTCCCTCCTCCACGCTCTATAGACATCCCGGTCACGCATCTCTCTCCTCCGCGCTCTATAGACATCCCGGTCACACGTCTCCCTCCTCCGCGCTCTATAGACATCCCGATCACACGTCTCCCTCCTCTGCACTCTATAGCCATCCCGATCACACGTCTCCCTCCTCTGCGCTCTATAGACATCCCGGTCACACGTCTCTCTCCTCCGCGCTCTATAGACATCCCGGTCACACGTCTCTCTCCTCCGCGCTCTATAGACATCCCGGTCACACGTCTCCCTCCTCCGCGCTCTATAGACATCCTGGTCACACGTCTCTCTCCTCTGCACTCTATAGACATCCCGGTCACATGTCTCCCTCCTCCGCGCTCTATAGACATCCCGATCACACGTCTCCCTCCTCCGCGCTCTATAGACATCCCGATCACACGTCTCTCTCCTCCGCGCTCTATAGACATCCCGATCACACGTCTCTCTCCTCCGCGCTCTATAGACATCCCGGTCACATGTCTCCCTCCTCCGCGCTCTATAGACATCCCGGTCACATGTCTCCCTCCTCCGCGCTCTATAGACATCCCGGTCACACGTCTCCCTCCTCCGCGCTCTATAGACATCCTGGTCACATGTCTCCCTCCTCCGCGCTCTATAGACATCCCGATCACACGTCTCCCTCCTCCGCGCTCTATAGACATCCCGATCACACGTCTCTCTCCTCCGCGCTCTATAGACATCCTGGTCACACGTCTCCCTCCTCCGCGCTCTATAGACATCCCGATCACACGTCTCTCTCCTCCGCGCTCTATAGACATCCTGGTCACACGTCTCCCTCCTCCGCGCTCTATAGACATCCCGATCACACGTCTCCCTCCTCCGCGCTCTATAGACATCCTGGTCACACGTCTCCCTCCTCCGCGCTCTATAGACATCCCGGTCACACGTCTCTCTCCTCCGCGCTCTATAGACATCCCGGTCACATGTCTCTCTCCTCTGCACTCTATAGACATCCCGATCACACGTCTCCCTCCTCCGCGCTCTATAGACATCCAGGTCACATGTCTCTCTCCTCCGCGCTCTATAGACATCCAGGTCACATGTCTCCCTCCTCCGCGCTCTATAGACATCCCGATCACATGTCTCCCTCCTCCGCGCTCTATAGACATCCCGATCACACTGTATAAGACTGGATCCATCAACAGCAGCTGATGCAACGATTCTATTCAGACATAAAAGACGACGACCCCATAAAATGAGGCTTCTTGTAGGGATCAGAGAAAGATGAAAGAGCTGATACTAAAGGAGGCAGATAGAGGGGGGTATAATATTATATAAGGGGCAGATAGAGGGGGGTATATCATACACTGGGGGCACATAGAGGGGGGGTATATCATACACTATGGGGGCAGATAGAGGGGGGTATATCATACGCTATGGGAGCAGATAGAGGGGGGTATATCATACACTATGGGGGCAGATAGAGGGGGGTATATCATACACTGGGGGCACATAGAGGGGGGTATATCATACACTATGGGAGCAGATAGAGGGGGGTATATCATACACTATGGGGGCAGATATAGGGGGGTATATCATACACTATGTGGGCAGATAGAGGGGGGTATATTATACAATACGGGGGCAGATAGAGGGGGGTATATCATACACTATGGGGGCAGATAGAGGGGGGTATATCATACACTATGGGGGCAGATAGAGGGGGGTATATCATACACTACAGGGGCAGTTAGAAGGGGGGTATACCGCAGAGTATGGGGGCAGATAGAGAAGGATACTGTATACCATACAATACGGGGGCAGATAGAGGGGGGTATATCATACACTACAGGGGCAGTTAGAAGGGGGGTATACCGCACAGTATGGGGGCAGATAGAGAAGGATACTGTATACCATACAATACGGGAGCAGATAGAGGGGGGTATATCATACACTATGGGGGCAGATAGAAGGGGGTATATCATACACTACAGGGGCAGTTAGAAGGGGGGTATACCGCACAGTATGGGGGCAGATAGAGAAGGATACTGTATACCATACAATACGGGGGCAGATAGAGGGGGGCATATCATACACTTTTTCCCCAATGTACTTCTACTATCCTCCTTAATCTTATTTTGTACATTTTTATGAGGACAGCCATCTTGTCTGATCTGTTTTAACCGCATTTAGTGATATGCTTTACAGCAGCTCCATAGACAGCAATAAGAGCTAAAAAACATAAATGCATGAAAGGAACTGGGCATGCTCTGTGACCTGTGCAGAAGGGAGGGGGAGGCTGAGCTGAGCTTTATCCATTGTCTCCTCTTTTTACTGATGTCATATGACGTTGTTATAAAGATCACATTACAGCAGCAGAAGGGCCTTGTTGCTAGCCCTAGTGGTGAGAATGGAAACTAGGATTTCTGACTGAAAGCAGAGGCTGCTGGGATCACAGGACCCCATCAGTGGAGCTGCAGCACAGCCCTGGGCACTCTCTCTACCGTCTACTCTCCTTCTCTCACCTCTAATACACCTATATACATAGACTGCCAGTGCAGAGGCTGCTGGGATCACAGGACCCCATCAGTGGAGCTGCAGCACAGCCCTGGGCACTCTCTCTACCGTCCTGCTCTCTACCGAGCTGTAGCACAGCCCTGGTCACTCTCTCTACCGTCTACTCTCCTTCTCTCACCTCTAATACACCTATATACATAGACTGCCAGTGCAGAGGCTGCTGGGATCACAGGACCCCATCAGTGGAGCTGCAGCACAGCCGTGGTCACTCTCTCTACCGTCTACTCTCCTTCTCTCACCTCTTATACACCTATATATATAGACTGCCAGTGCAGAGGCTGCTGGGATCACAGAACAGTTCTCTCTACAGACAGGATATTTTGGCGCCTCATCCGTATTCTCCAGCCATAAGATTCATCTAAGATCAGGAGTAACTTGTTGCAGAGAATAAAAATAATCCTCTCTCATCTTTTCCAGCTGGTCTGTGGAAACTTTGATTTAGACGCAACGTTATGTTTAATGTCTGACTGTGAATGTGAACGGACAAAGATCACCCGAAACCCTGGTGGCACCCCCGGCTTCGGAAAGCCCGGCGCTGACGACATTCAGTACTGCCTGGACCTCAAAAACTATGACCAGCCTCCTTATAATACACGATCTCAACAAAGTGCTCGAAACTGCCTAGAAGGTAAAAGCATCTCGGGATGCAGACTACAAAAGACGCCAAATGTTAGTGCCCTCCCCCAACACACACACACACCCACCACGTTAGTGCCCTCCCCCAACACACACACACACCCACCACGTTAGTGCCCTCCCCCAACACACACACACCACAGTAGTGCCCTCCTACCACACACCACAGTAGTGCCCCCCCCACACACCACAGTAGTGCCCCCCCCACACACCACAGTAGTGCCCTCCCCCCACACACCACAGTAGTGCCCTCCCCCCACACACCACATGTTAGTGCCCCCCCACACACACACCACGTTAGTGCCCTCCCCCCCCCACACCACAGTAGTGCCCTCCCCCCACACCACATGTTAGTGCCCCCCCCCACACACCACATTATTGCTTCCCCCCACACACCACAGTAGTGCCCCCCCCACACACCACAGTAGTGCCCCCCCACACACCACAGTAGTGCCTTCCCCACACACACCACAGTAGTGCCCTCCCCCCCCCACACCACATGTTAGTGCCCCCCCACACACACCACAGTAGTGCCCTCCCCCCACACACCACAGTAGTGCCCTCCCCCCACACACCACAGTAGTGCCCCCCCCACACACCACAGTAGTGCCCCCCCACACACCACAGTAGTGCCTTCCCCACACACACCACAGTAGTGCCTTCCCCCCACACACCACATGTTAGTGCCCCCCCCCACACACCACAGTAGTGCCCTCCCCCCACACACATTAGTGCTTCCCCCCACACACATTAGTGCTTCCCCCCACACACCACATTAGTGCTTCCCCCCACACACCACATTAGTGCCCTCCCCCCACACACATTAGTGCTTCCCCCCACACACATACACACACCACATTAGTGCTTCCCCCCACACACCACATTAGTGCTTCCCCCCACACACCACGTTAGTGCTTCCCCCCACACACATTAGTGCTTCCCCCCACACACCGCATGTTAGTGCCCCACACACATACACACACCATGTTAGTGCCCTCCCCCACACACCACATGTTAGTGCCCTCCCCCACACACCACATGTTAGTGCCCTCCCCCACACACCACATGTTAGTGCCCTCCCCCGCACACACACCACATGTTACATTTTAGTGCCCTCCCCCCCCACACCACATGTTACATGTTAGTGCCCCCCCACATCCGACATTCACCGGAGGACACAGCGTTACGGTTGACCCATTCTGTGTCTGACTGTGAGCATGGGGACCTCTATGGAGGGGAATGTGTTGGATTGTACTGGGGAATGACCAGGAGGGGGCAGTGTGGGCTCTGCCTTATGTGGGATCCTCTGATTAGATGTGTCTGATTCATCACCAGGCTGGGTAACCAGGAATGAGACTTCCGGGACCTCCATGCACAATCTGTGGCATGTCTACTGCGGGGGAACCATGGCCCAGGTCCCCATTTCCTGCAATGATTTCATGTTTGTTGTCCACCACGTCTTTGTAGACAAGTAAGTAGTTACAGCCCCTTATGGACAGATGTGACGCCTAGAGGAGACGCGGAGGGATGTGACGCCTAGAGGAGACGCGGAGGGATGTGACGCCTAGAGGAGACGCGGAGGGATGTGACGCCTAGAGGAGACGCGGAGGGATGTGACGCCTAGAGGAGACGCGGAGGGATGTGACGCCTAGAGGAGACGCGGAGGGATGTGACGCCTAGAGGAGACGCGGAGGGATGTGACGCCTAGAGGAGACGCGGAGGGATGTGACGCCTAGAGGAGACGCGGAGGGATGTGACGCCTAGAGGAGACGCGGAGGGATGTGACGCCTAGAGGAGACGCGGAGGGATGTGACGCCTAGAGGAGACGCGGAGGGATGTGACGCCTAGAGGAGACGCGGAGGGATGTGACGCCTAGAGGAGACGCGGAGGGATGTGACGCCTAGAGGAGACGCGGAGGGATGTGACGCCTAGAGGAGACGCGGAGGGATGTGACGCCTAGAGGAGACGCGGAGGGATGTGACGCCTAGAGGAGACGCGGAGGGATGTGACGCCTAGAGGAGACGCGGAGGGATGTGACGCCTAGAGGAGACGCGGAGGGATGTGACGCCTAGAGGAGACGCGGAGGGATGTGACGCCTAGAGGAGACGCGGAGGGATGTGACGCCTAGAGGAGACGCGGAGGGATGTGACGCCTAGAGGAGACGCGGAGGGATGTGACGCCTAGAGGAGACGCGGAGGGATGTGACGCCTAGAGGAGACGCGGAGGGATGTGACGCCTAGAGGAGACGCGGAGGGATGTGACGCCTAGAGGAGACGCGGAGGGATGTGACGCCTAGAGGAGACGCGGAGGGATGTGACGCCTAGAGGAGACGCGGAGGGATGTGACGCCTAGAGGAGACGCGGAGGGATGTGACGCCTAGAGGAGACGCGGAGGGATGTGACGCCTAGAGGAGACGCGGAGGGATGTGACGCCTAGAGGAGACGCGGAGGGATGTGACGCCTAGAGGAGACGCGGAGGGATGTGACGCCTAGAGGAGACGCGGAGGGATGTGACGCCTAGAGGAGACGCGGAGGGATTTGACGCCTAGAGGAGACGCGGAGGGATGTGACGCCTAGAGGAGACGCGGAGGGATGTGACGCCTAGAGGAGACGCGGAGGGATGTGACGCCTAGAGGAGACGCGGAGGGATGTGACGCCTAGAGGAGACGCGGAGGGATGTGACGCCTAGAGGAGACGCGGAGGGATGTGACGCCTAGAGGAGACGCGGAGGGATGTGACGCCTAGAGGAGACGCGGAGGGATGTGACGCCTAGAGGAGACGCGGAGGGATGTGACGCCTAGAGGAGACGCGGAGGGATGTGACGCCTAGAGGAGACGCGGAGGGATGTGACGCCTAGAGGAGACGCGGAGGGATGTGACGCCTAGAGGAGACGCGGAGGGATGTGACGCCTAGAGGAGACGCGGAGGGATGTAACGCCTAGAAGAGACACTGAGGGATGTGTGCTCTATGTTCTGGGTTCCGCACTGTGAGGTCCATGTTCTGGGTTCCGCACTGTGAGGTCCAGGTTCTGGGTTCCGCACTGTGAGGTCTATGTTCTGGGTTCCGCACTGTGAGGTCTATGTTCTGGGTTCCGCACTGTGAGGTCCAGGTTCTGGGTTCCGCACTGTGAGGTCTATGTTCTGGTTTCCGCACTGTGAGGTCCAGGTTCTGGGTTCCGCACTGTGAGGTCTATGTTCTGGGTTCCGCACTGTGAAGTCTATGTTCTGGGTTCCGCACTGTGAGGTCCAGGTTCTGGGTTCCGCACTGTGAGGTCTATGTTCTGGTTTCCGCACTGTGAGGTCCAGGTTCTGGGTTCCGCACTGTGGGGTCTATGTTCTGGGTTCCGCACTGTGAGGTCCAGGTTCTGGGTTCCGCACTGTGGGGTCTATGTTCTGGGTTCCGCACTGTGGGGTCTATGTTCTGGGTTCCGCACTGTGAGGTCTATGTTCTGGGTTCCGCACTGTGGGGTCTATGTTCTGGGTTCCGCACTGTGAGGTCCAGGTTCTGGGTTCCGCACTGTGAGGTCCATGTTCTGGGTTCCGCACTGTGGGGTCCAGGTTCTGGGTTCCGCACTGTGAGGTCTATGTTCTGGGTTCCGCACTGTGGGGTCTATGTTCTGGGTTCCGCACTGTGAGGTTTATGTTCTGGGTTCCGCACTGTGAGGTCCAGGTTCTGGGTTCCGCACTGTGGGGTCTATGTTCTGGGTTCCGCACTGTGGGGTCTATGTTCTGGGTTCCGCACTGTGAGGTCCAGGTTCTGGGTTCCGCACTGTGAGGTCTATGTTCTGGGTTCCGCACTGTGAGGTCCAGGTTCTGGGTTCCGCACTGTGAGGTCTATGTTCTGGGTTCCGCACTGTGAGGTCCAGGTTCTGGGTTCCGCACTGTGAGGTCTATGTTCTGGTTTCCGCACTGTGAGGTCCAGGTTCTGGGTTCCGCACTGTGAGGTCTATGTTCTGGGTTCCGCACTGTGAGGTCTATGTTCTGGGTTCCGCACTGTGAGGTCCAGGTTCTGGGTTCCGCACTGTGAGGTCTATGTTCTGGTTTCCGCACTGTGAGGTCCAGGTTCTGGGTTCCGCACTGTGGGGTCTATGTTCTGGGTTCCGCACTGTGAGGTCCAGGTTCTGGGTTCCGCACTGTGGGGTCTATGTTCTGGGTTCCGCACTGTGGGGTCTATGTTCTGGGTTCCGCACTGTGAGGTCTATGTTCTGGGTTCCGCACTGTGAGGTCTATGTTCTGGGTTCCGCACTGTGAGGTCCAGGTTCTGGGTTCCGCACTGTGAGGTCCAGGTTCTGGGTTCCGCACTGTGAGGTCCAGGTTCTGGGTTCCGCACTGTGAGGTCTATGTTCTGGGTTCCGCACTGTGGGGTCTATGTTCTGGGTTCCGCACTGTGAGGTCTATGTTCTGGGTTCCGCACTGTGAGGTCCAGGTTCTGGGTTCCGCACTGTGGGGTCTATGTTCTGGGTTCCGCACTGTGGGGTCTATGTTCTGGGTTCCGCACTGTGAGGTCCAGGTTCTGGGTTCCGCACTGTGAGGTCTATGTTCTGGGTTCCGCACTGTGAGGTCCAGGTTCTGGGTTCCGCACTGTGAGGTCTATGTTCTGGGTTCCGCACTGTGAGGTCTATGTTCTGGGTTCCGCACTGTGAGGTCCAGGTTCTGGGTTCCGCACTGTGAGGTCTATGTTCTGGGTTCCGCACTGTGGGGTCTATGTTCTGGGTTCCGCACTGTGAGGTCCAGGTTCTGGGTTCCGCACTGTGAGGTCTATGTTCTGGGTTCCGCACTGTGAGGTCCAGGTTCTGGGTTCCGCACTGTGGGGTCTATGTTCTGGGTTCCGCACTGTGAGGTCCAGGTTCTGGGTTCCGCACTGTGGGGTCTATGTTCTGGGTTCCGCACTGTGGGGTCTATGTTCTGGGTTCCGCACTGTGAGGTCTATGTTCTGGGTTCCGCACTGTGAGGTCTATGTTCTGGGTTCCGCACTGTGAGGTCCAGGTTCTGGGTTCCGCACTGTGAGGTCTATGTTCTGGGTTCCGCACTGTGAGGTCCAGGTTCTGGGTTCCGCACTGTGGGGTCTATGTTCTGGGTTCCGCACTGTGAGGTCCAGGTTCTGGGTTCCGCACTGTGAGGTCTATGTTCTGGGTTCCGCACTGTGAGGTCTATGTTCTGGGTTCCGCACTGTGAGGTCCAGGTTCTGGGTTCCGCACTGTGAGGTCTATGTTCTGGGTTCCGCACTGTGAGGTCCAGGTTCTGGGTTCCGCACTGTGAGGTCTATGTTCTGGGTTCCGCACTGTGGGGTCTATGTTCTGGGTTCCGCACTGTGAGGTCCAGGTTCTGGGTTCCGCACTGGCACAGTAACATTATATAACATGCTCTTCCTTTATCTTCTCCAGATTATTGGACAGAATGATTACTATTAATAAATTCAATCCGAGCAGCTATCCGTCCGACAACAACATGTACGGCCATGGAGCGTACGACTGCATCATACCGTCTTACCGCTGCTGGCGGCACCGCGACATGCTGGTTCCTCTCTTGCAGTACGGTGTGGGTTACTCCATCTTTAATGGTTTCTAAAGTGTCTGAATGTTATTCACCAGCAAAGCCAAACGGATCTGGACGTCCACGGATGGCGGACGCCTAATACCGCATGATTAAAGAGCTGCTTATACAATCACAAAATCAACCACCGTAAAATCAATTCACTACAAATCAACAATCAGAAAATCAGCAATCGGAAAATCAGCAATCGGAAAATCAGCAATCGGAAATCGGTAACTGGGAAATCAGTAACTGGAAATTAACGGAAATCGGTAACTGGAAAATCAGTAACTGGAAATTAACGGAAATCGGTAACTGGAAAATCAATGACCAGAGAATCAGTAACTGTGAAATCAGCTAACTAAAAGTCAACAAAATACAAATCAGTAAGCAATGACATGAGCAATGATTGTGCAGAATAAAGTGATCCCCGCACTCCTTGTGTCTTGTGCTGGTGTACCGGCAGATGGGGGGGATTCTTTGAACGGTGGTCGTTTTAGTGGTAACTTAGAATACACAGAGGATGTGAGTGTACAATCATGTTACGGGGTTAAAGGTCAGGACTAGGGCATGGGTATAACTATATAACCTGTGATACTACCTGATGGGTATAATTATATATCACCTGTGATACTACCTGATGGGTATAATGATATCACCTGTGATACTAACTGATGGGTATAATGATATCACCTGTGATACCACCTGATGGGTATAATGATATCTCACCTGTGATACCACCTGATGGGTATAATGATATCTCACCTGTGATACCACCTGATGGGTATAATGATATCACCTGTGATATATCCTGATGGGTATAATGATATAACCTGTGATACTACCTGATAGGTATAATGATATAACCTGTGATACTACCTGATGGGTATAATGATATCACCTGTGATACTACCTGATGGGTATAATGATATCACCTGTGATACTACCTGATGGGTATAATGATATCACCTGTGATACTACCTGATGGGTATAATGATATCACCTGTGATACTACCTGATGGGTATAATGATATCACCTGTGATACTACCTGATGGGTATAATGATATCACCTGTGGTACTACATGATGGGTATAATGATATCACCTGTGATACTACCTGATGGGTATAATATCACCTGTGATACTACCTGATGTGTATAATGATATCACCTGTGATACCACCTGATGGGTATAATGATATCACCTGTGATACCACCTGATGGGTATAATGATATCACCTGTGATACATCCTGATGGGTATAATGATATCACCTGTGATACCACCTGATGGGTATAATGATATCACCTGTGATACTACCTGATGGGTATAATGATATCACCTGTGATACTACCTGATGGGTATAATGATATCACCTGTGATACTACCCGATGTGTATAATGATATCACCTGTGATACCACCTGATGGGTATAATGATATATCACCTATGATACTACCTGATGTGTATAATGATATCACCTGTGATACTACCTGATGGGTATAATGATATCACCTGTGATACTACCTGATGGGTATAATGATATATCACCTGTGATACCACCTGATGGGTATAATGATATATCACCTGTGATACCACCTGATGGGTATAATGATATCACCTATGATACTATCTGATGGGTATAATGATATATCACCTGTGATACCACCTGATGGGTATAATGATATATTACCTGTGATACTACCTGATGGGTATAATATCACCTGTGATACTACCTGATGGGTATAATAATATCACCTGTGATACTACCTGATGGGTATAATGATATCACCTATGATACTACCTGATGGGTATAATATCACCTGTGATACTACCTGATGGGTTTAATGATATCACCTGTGATACTACCTGATGGGTTTAATGATATCACCTGTGATACTACCTGATGGGTATAATGATATCACCTGTGATACTACCTGATGATATATCACCTGTGATACCACCTGATGGGTATAATGATATCACCTGTGATACTACCTGATGGGTATAATGATATCACCTGTGATACTACCTGATGGGTATAATTATATATCACCTGATATCACCTGTTAGTGGCCATGAGGACTAGAACTGAGAAGCACTGACACAGGAGCACTATATAGATGGCAGATGGGCTCTCTAACAGACAGTTGCTTGGTTACATTGACCTCTCTCCTCCTGTGACATCGCCACCAATATGTACAGAAGTCCACGCCTCTGACTTTATCCTCCTAACACCAAGACTGACGGACAGTCAGAGAGATTCTGCCCTATTGCTGGAGTTCCTCTATGAGCCCTTGCGGAGCCCAGTACCCAGCTCTAAGCTCATCATAACCCATTAACAGGCTGTGGGCACTGCCGGAGGTGAGGTGTGCCGCACCGTGGTGACTGGCAGAGGAGAAGAGGTGTGCCGCACCGTGGTGACTGGCGGAAGAGGAGAGGTATGGCGTGCCTCACCATGGTGACTGGCGGAGAAGAGGTATGGCGTGCCTCACCATGGTGACTGGCGGAGGAGAGGTATGGCGTGGCGCACCATGGTGACTGGTGGAGGAGGAGAGGTATGGCATGGCGCACCATGGTGACTGGCGGAGGAGGAGAGGTATGGCGTGGCGCACCATGGTGACTGGCAGAGGAGGAGAGGTATGGCGTGGCGCACCATGGTGACTGGCGGAGGAGGAGAGGTATGGCGTGCCTCACCATGGTGACTGGCGGAGGAGGAGAGGTATGGCGTGGCGCACCATGGTGACTGGCAGAGGAGGAGAGGTATGGCGTGCCTCACCATGGTGACTGGCAGAGGAGGAGAGGTATGGCGTGCCTCACCATGGTGACTGGCAGAGGAGGAGAGGTATGGCGTGCCTCACCATGGTGACTGGCGGAGGAGGAGAGGTATGGCGTGGCGCACCATGGTGACTGGCGGAGGAGAGGTATGGCGTGGCGCACCATGGTGACTGGTGGAGGAGGAGAGGTATGGCGTGCCTCACCATGGTGACTGGCGGAGGAGAGGTATGGCGTGGCGCACCATGGTGACTGGCGGAGGAGGAGAAGTATGGCGTGGCGCACCATGGTGACTGGCAGAGGAGGAGAGGTATGGCGTGGCGCACCATGGTGACTGGCGGAGGAGGAGAGGTATGGCGTGGCGCACCATGGTGACTGGCGGAGGAGGAGAGGTATGGCGTGCCTCACCATGGTGACTGGCGGAGGAGGAGAGGTATGGCGTGCTTCACCATGGTGACTGGCGGAGGAGGAGAGGTATGGCGTGCCTCACCATGGTGACTGGCGGAGGAGAGGTATGGCGTGGCGCACCATGGTGACTGGCGGAGGAGGAGAGGTATGGCGTGGCGCACCGTGGTGACTGGCGGAGGAGGAGAGGTATGGCGTGCCGCACCATGGTGACTGGCGGAGGAGAGGTATGGCGTGCTTCACCATGGTGACTGGCGGAGGAGGAGAGGTATGGCGTGCCGCACCATGGTGACTGGCGGAGGAGGAGAGGTATGGCGTGCCGCACCATGGTGACTGGCGGAGGAGAGGTATGGCGTGGCGCACCATGGTGACTGGCGGAGGAGGAGAGGTATGGCGTGGCGCACCATGGTGACTGGCGGAGGAGAGGTATCCTGCAGCACTCTGAACACTATCGGTAGGGGAACTACTCTGGAGGGTTTGTAAAACAAAAGTTTAGGGAATGTTTGACAATATACGTTAAGGAGACGGCCTGCTGGTGAGCGCCCCAAAATCAGCCCCTGTCCGGGAGCAGTGAAAGCGCGGACACCCCGAAACAAGAAGGAGAAGAAATGGCTTCTTACAAAATACTGTTCCCTGTTGGGTTTTGCTGAATGTGACACAATGAGATGAGAATCAGCCAGCTCCGGATGGTATACAGGATGTCACAGTCTCTGGTCTGGGTGTTGGATGGGGTTGGGGGGGTCACGGTCTCTGGTCTGGGTGTTGGATGGGTTGAGGGTCACAGTCTCTGGTGTGGGTGTTGGATGGGTTGAGGGTCACGGTCTCTGGTGTAGGTGTTGGATGGGGTTGGGGGGGTCACGGTCTCTGGTGTGGGTGTTGGATGGGGTTGGGGGTCACAGTCTCTGGTGTAGGTGTTGGATGGGGTTGGGGGGGGTCACGGTCTCTGGTGTGGGTGTTGGATGGGGTTGGGGGTCACAGTCTCTGGTCTGAGCCCCCCATAATGGGACCCCACTCCATAGCGACTCCGTTTTGATTCTGAGCCTGAGGAAAAAGCCAAAAAGGCTTTGAAACGCGTCCAGCTTTATACTATTATATACAAAAGCACTGCAGAGACGGTCGGCATCAGAGACATCTAGCATCAGCTTCGGAAGCGGTGAGCCACATCTTCTTATCTGCATATCCATCTCCGGCTGCATCAACAAACCTCATCTGTTACAGCGCGATTCATGGAGCCACAAGGTGCTATATTCCTGACCGCGCTCCATTGTTACAGCGCCATTCATGGAGCCACAAGGTGCTATATTCCTGACCGCGCTCCATTGTTACAGCGCCATTCATGGAGCCACAAGGTGCTATATTCCTGACCGCGCTCCATTGTTACAGCGCCATTCATGGAGCCACAAGGTGCTATATTCCTGACCGCGCTCCATTGTTACAGCGCCATTCATGGAGCCACAAGGTCCTATATTCCTGAAGACGCTCCATTGTTACAGCGCCATTCATGGAGCCACAAGGTGCTATATCCCTGACCGCGTTCCATTGTTACAGCGCGATTCATGGATCCACAAGGTGCTATATTCCTGACCGCGCTCCATTGTTACAGTGCGATTCATGGAGACACAAGGTGCTATATTCCTGACCGCGCTCCATTGTTACAGCGCGATTCATGGAGCCACAAGGTGCTATATTCCTGAAGACGCTCCATTGTTACAGCGCCATTCATGGAGCCACAAGGTGCTATATTCCTGACCGCGCTCCATTGTTACAGCGCGAGTCATGGAGCCACAAGGCGCTATATTCCTGACCGCGCTCCATTGTTACAGCACGATTCATGGAGCCACAAGGTGCTATATTCCTGACCGCGCTCCATTGTTACAGCGCGAGTCATGGAGCCACAAGGCGCTATATTCCTGACCGCGCTCCATTGTTACAGCGCGATTCATGGAGCCACAAGGTGCTATATTCCTGACCGCGCTCCATTGTTACAGCGCCATTCATGGAGCCACAAGGTGCTATATTCCTGACCGCGCTCCATTGTTACAGCGCGATTCATGGAGCCACAAGGCGCTATATTCCTGAAGACGCTCCATTGTTACAGCGCCATTCATGGAGCCACAAGGTGCTATATTCCTGACCGCGCTCCATTGTTACAGCGCCATTCATGGAGCCACAAGGTGCTATATTCCTGACCGCGCTCCATTGTTACAGCGCCATTCATGGAGCCACAAGGTGCTATATTCCTGAAGACGCTCCATTGTTACAGCGCCATTCATGGAGACACAAGGTGCTATATTCCTGACCGCGCTCCATTGTTACAGCGCGATTCATGGAGCCACAAGGTGCTATATTCCTGACCGCGCTCCGTTGTTACAGCGCGATTCATGGAGCCACAAGGTGCTATATTCCTGAAGGCGCTCCATTGTTACAGCGCGATTCATGGAGCCACAATGTGCTATATTCCTGAAGACGCTCCATTGTTACAGCGCCATTCATGGAGCCACAAGGTGCTATATTCCTGACCGCGCTCCATTGTTACAGCGCGATTCATGGAGCCACAAGGTGCTATATTCCTGACCACGCTCCATTGTTACAGCGCGATTCATGGAGCCACAAGGTGCTATATTCCTGACCGCGCTCCATTGTTACAGCGCCATTCATGGAGCCGCAAGGTGCTATATTCCTGACCGCGCTCCATTGTTACAGCGCCATTCATGGAGCCACAAGGTGCTATATTCCTGACCGCGCTCCATTGTTACAGCGCCATTCATGGAGCCACAAGGCGCTATATTCCTGACCGCGCTCCATTGTTACAGCGCGATTCATGGAGCCACAAGGCGCTATATTCCTGAAGACGCTCCATTGTTACAGGGCGATTCATGAAGCCACAAGGCGCTATATTCCGGACCGCGCTCCATTGTTACAGCGCCATTCATGGAGCCACAAGGTGCTATATTCCTGACCGCGCTCCATTGTTACAGCACCATTCATGGAGCCACAAGGTGCTATATTCCTGACCGCGCTCCATTGTTACAGCGCCATTCATGGAGCCACAAGGTGCTATATTCCTGACCGCGCTCCATTGTTACAGCGCGATTCATGGAGCCACAAGGTGCTATATTCCTGAAGACGCTCCATTGTTACAGCGCGATTCATGGAGCCACAAGGTGCTATATTCCTGACCGCGCTCCATTGTTACAGCGCCATTCATGGAGCCACAAGGTGCTATATTCCTGACCGCGCTCCATTGTTACAGCGCCATTCATGGAGCCACAAGGTGCTATATTCCTGACCGCGCTCCATTGTTACAGCGCGATTCATGGAGCCACAAGGTGCTATATTCCTGACCGCGCTCCATTGTTACAGCGCCATTCATGGAGCCACAAGGCGCTATATTCCTGACCGCGCTCCATTGTTACAGCGCCATTCATGGAGCCACAAGGTGCTATATTCCTGACCGCGCTCCATTGTTACAGCGCCATTCATGGAGCCACAAGGTGCTATATTCCTGAAGACGCTCCATTGTTACAGCGCCATTCATGGAGCCACAAGGTGCTATATATTCCTGACCGCGCTCCATTGTTACAGCGCGATTCATGGAGCCACAAGGCGCTATATTCCTGACCGCGCTCCATTGTTACAGCGCGATTCATGGAGCCACAAGGTGCTATATTCCTGAAGACGCTCCATTGTTACAGCGCCATTCATGGAGCCACAAGGTGCTATATTCCTGACCGCGCTCCATTGTTACAGCGCCATTCATGGAGCCACAAGGTGCTATATTCCTGAAGACGCTCCATTGTTACAGCGCGATTCATGGAGCCACAAGGTGCTATATTCCTGACCGCGCTCCATTGTTACAGCGCGATTCATGGAGCCACAAGGCGCTATATTCCTGACCGCGCTCCATTGTTACAGCGCGATTCATGGAGCCACAAGGCGCTATATTCCTGACCGCGCTCCATTGTTACAGCGCCATTCATGGAGCCACAAGGTGCTATATTCCTGAAGACGCTCCATTGTTACAGCGCGATTCATGGAGCCACAAGGTGCTATATTCCTGAAGACGCTCCATTGTTACAGCGCGATTCATGGAGCCACAAGGTGCTATATTCCTGACCGCGCTCCATTGTTACAGCGCCATTCATGGAGCCACAAGGTGCTATATTCCTGACCGCATTCCATTGTTACAGCGCCATTCATGGAGCCACAAGGTGCTATATTCCTGACCGCGCTCCATTGTTACAGCGCGAGTCATGGAGCCACAAGGTGCTATATTCCTGACCGCGCTCCATTGTTACAGCGCCATTCATGGAGCCACAAGGTGCTATATTCCTGACCGCACTCCATTGTTACAGCGCCATTCATGGAGCCACAAGGTGCTATATTCCTGACCGCGCTCCATTGTTACAGCGCGATTCATGGAGCCACAAGGTGCTATATTCCTGACCGCGCTCCATTGTTACAGCGCCATTCATGGAGCCACAAGGTGCTATATTCCTGAAGACGCTCCATTGTTACAGCGCCATTCATGGAGCCACAAGGTGCTATATTCCTGAAGACGCTCCATTGTTACAGCGCCATTCATGGAGCCACAAGGTGCTATATTCCTGACCGCGCTCCATTGTTACAGCGCGATTCATGGAGCCACAAGGCGCTATATTCCTGACCGCGCTCCATTGTTACAGAGCCATTCATGGAGCCACAATGTGCTATATTCCTGAAGACGCTCCATTGTTACAGGGCGATTCATGAAGCCACAAGGCGCTATATTCCTGAAGACGCTCCATTGTTACAGCGCCATTCATGGAGCCACAAGGTGCTATATTCCTGAAGACGCTCCATTGTTACAGCGCCATTCATGGAGCCACAAGGTGCTATATTCCTGACCGCGTTCCATTGTTACAGCGCCATTCATGGAGCCACAAGGTGCTATATTCCTGAAGACGCTCCATTGTTACAGCGCCATTCATGGAGCCACAAGGTGCTATATTCCTGACCGCGCACCATTGTTACAGCGCGATTCATGGAGCCACAAGGTGCTATATTCCTGACCACGCTCCATTGTTACAGCGCCATTCATGGAGCCACAAGGTGCTATATTCCTGAAGACGCTCCATTGTTACAGCGCGATTCATGGAGCCACAAGGTGCTATATTCCTGACCGCGCTCCATTGTTACAGCGCCATTCATGGAGCCACAAGGTGCTATATTCCTGACCGCGCTCCATTGTTACAGCGCCATTCATGGAGCCACAAGGTGCTATATTCCTGACCGCGCTCCATTGTTACAGCGCGATTCATGGAGCCACAAGGTGCTATATTCCTGACCGCGCTCCATTGTTACAGCGCCATTCATGGAGCCACAAGGTGCTATATTCCTGAAGACGCTCCATTGTTACAGCGCCATTCATGGAGCCACAAGGTGCTATATTCCTGACCACGCTCCATTGTTACAGCGCCATTCATGGAGCCACAAGGTGCTATATTCCTGAAGACGCTCCATTGTTACAGCGCCATTCATGGAGCCACAAGGTGCTATATTCCTGACCGCGCTCCATTGTTACAGCGCCATTCATGGAGCCACAAGGTGCTATATTCCTGAAGACGCTCCATTGTTACAGCGCCATTCATGGAGCCACAAGGTGCTATATTCCTGACCACGCTCCATTGTTACAGCGCCATTCATGGAGCCACAAGGTGCTATATTCCTGAAGACGCTCCATTGTTACAGCGCCATTCATGGAGCCACAAGGTGCTATATTCCTGACCACGCTCCATTGTTACAGCGCCATTCATGGAGCCACAAGGTGCTATATTCCTGAAGACGCTCCATTGTTACAGCGCCATTCATGGAGCCACAAGGTGCTATATTCCTGAAGACGCTCCATTGTTACAGCGCCATTCATGGAGCCACAAGGTGCTATATTCCTGAAGACGCTCCATTGTTACAGCGCCATTCATGGAGCCACAAGGTGCTATATATTCCTGACCGCGTTCCATTGTTACAGCGCCATTCATGGAGCCACAAGGTGCTATATTCCTGAAGACGCTCCATTGTTACAGCGCCATTCATGGAGCCACAAGGTGCTATATATTCCTGACCGCGTTCCATTGTTACAGCGCCATTCATGGAGCCACAAGGTGCTATATTCCTGAAGACGTTCCATTGTTACAGCGCGATTCATGGAGCCACAAGGTGCTATATTCCTGACCGCGCTCCATTGTTACAGCGCCATTCATGGAGCCACAAGGTGCTATATTCCTGAAGACGCTCCATTGTTACAGCGCGATTCATGGAGCCACAAGGTGCTATATTCCTGACCGCGCTCCATTGTTACAGCGCGATTCATGGAGCCACAAGGTGCTATATTCCTGACCGCGCTCCATTGTTACAGCGCCATTCATGGAGCCACAAGGTGCTATATTCCTGACCGCGCTCCATTGTTACAGCGCCATTCATGGAGCCACAAGGTGCTATATTCCTGACCGCGCTCCATTGTTACAGCGCGATTCATGGAGCCACAAGGTGCTATATTCCTGACCGCGCTCCATTGTTACATCGCCATTCATGGAGCCACAAGGTGCTATATTCCTGAAGACGCTCCATTGTTACAGCGCCATTCATGGAGCCACAAGGTGCTATATTCCTGACCACGCTCCATTGTTACAGCGCCATTCATGGAGCCACAAGGTGCTATATTCCTGAAGACGCTCCATTGTTACAGCGCCATTCATGGAGCCACAAGGTGCTATATTCCTGACCGCGCTCCATTGTTACAACAATTACAACCAATCACAGCTGACTCCTGTGTTACCGCTGCTTGTCACCATATAACAGTGTCAGATGCGCTCTGTAATTACCGGTATATACCCGCAACCACAGTATAACATCAGGATACAGAATATCAACTAATATCCATCTCTAGGACATTTTATATAGATTTCTTATTACCAATATTGCTGCATCACTTGGTCAATAGACCAACTCCCATATATTTATTTTTATATATTTTCATATTTTTTTTTCATTTTTCTCATTTTTCCTTTGCATGCGCAGAGTACTCACTAATGTTATATGTCTATCATTTACTGATCTGCAGGTTATTATTGCATCTTTTATCTGGTTTCTATTGCTGTGGAATAAATCCTTCAATCTTCTTACATATCCACCTCAGTCTTTCTAATAATAATAATAATAATAATATTTATTATTATTCTCTTTCCGTTTTGATTCTTTCTCGTACATTTATTTCTCAGGATTTGTCAACTGCTTCAACTACACCACAGTATAGGGCGGTATACATATACGTCTCATGGACGTGCCGCTGTCTCGGCTGTTTTCCTGTTGCTCCTCCACCCAGACACCACTGAGGCAGGAGTTCTGCTCCGGAGGGATGTAGTGCGGCTCATGTGGGATACGGCAGCTCCAATAGAATCGGCTGCTCATTCAGGTGAGTCCCAAAGGAGAAGCAGGTGCCACCACCACCGAGGACCACCACCCGCTTCTTGTCCGGGAGGAGGACGGAGCTGTGTCCATGTAGCATCAGCGGCCACTCCAGCCGGGCCTGCAGGAGGGAGCAACACAGTGTTCATGGGGGCAGACCGGCCGGGGGGGGGGGGGGGCAGGATGACGGGGGGTTGAGGGAATTAGGCAGGTAGACAGGCAGGAGAGGGGGGGGGATGGGGAAGGCAGCCAGGAAGATGGGGGGATTGAGGGAATTGGGTAGACTGGAATGAGGACTGGGGGTAAATACTCACAGAGTTGATGGTGTACTCAGAGACATGGCCGCTGATCAGATCCACCAGAGACAGTCCGGGGACCCCTGGAGCATGAATCCAGACCCCCCCCAGCAGGATCAGCGTGTCACCAACCACATGTGAGCTGTGCGAGTATCTGCAGACCAGAAGAAGCCACAAGGTCACTGCACGCTCCCCAAGTGCCCCTTACTGCCAGCAAGCAGAGATAGAGGCTGGCACCGCAGAGAATCCCCCTCCACAGGAAGGACTGCTGGTACCGCAGAGAATCCCCCTCCACAGGAAGGACTGCTGGCACCGCAGAGAATCCCCCTCCACAGGAAGGACTGCTGGCACCGCAGAGAATCCCCCTCCACAGGAAGGACTGCTGGCACCGCAGAGAATCCCCCTCCACAGGAAGGACTGCTGGCACCGCAGAGAATCCCCCTCCACAGGAAGGACTGCTGGCACCGCAGAGAATCCCCCTCCACAGGAAGGACTGCTGGCACCGCAGAGAATCCCCCTCCACAGGAAGGACTGCTGGCACCACAGAGAACCCCTCCCCCTCCACACACAGCAGAGATATCATAGTCACCTGGGGGTCAGCGGGGGGGTGGTGTCCAGACGTTCCCATGAAAAGTGAGAGTGTCCGGGCGCAAGGACAGTAATGGAGCCTGAGGGGGTCCCCGTGGCCAGGAGACCCCCTGATATCACCGCTCCTCCAGCCCATCCACAGCTACTGTGACTGTGACAGCTCGTCGGGGCCACGCCCACCACAGGAACCTGCCGACAAAGAGGCGGAGTTACCAACCATCTACTGCACATCACCCCTCCCCCAACATTACTGACTGACCCCCCTGCAGAACATCTCACTCTTCACTGACTGACCCCCCCTGCAGAACATCTCACTCCTCACTAACTGACCCCCCCTGCAGAACTGTCACAGAAGGGACTGGTGACCACTACAGACGGGCGCTGAGCAGTAACAGAGGCCTCACATATCAGATACACAGCGACATGGTGAGAAGAGCTCTGCAGCTACATCTGCCCCCCAGATACACAGCTACATCTGCCCCCCCAGATACACAGCTACATCTACATCTGCCCCCCAGATACATCTGCCCCCCCCCCCCCCCCCAGATACACAGCTACATCTACATGTGCCCCCCCACACACACACACACACACACACGCACTATTCTCCCCTGTGGTGTCAGTCAGCAGGGCGGGGGGCAGATCACTAGCTAGAGCGCCCCCTGCAGAGAGGGACGAAGGTTCCAGCGCTGAGAGAGCAATCAGTCACTGTATCCTGTATCCCGCTGACTGACCTCGGCCAAGGATAAGTCCTGTGTGTGCAGGAAAGCGGCGTCCAGGAGAGCGGAGGACTCCACCCAGCGACCTCCAAACACCAAGAGGTAGAGGAGACCTGCAGGAATTATAGGAGGTGTCACATGGCTGCACCACAGAGACGGGGATTACACACATGGTGGAGGTGGAGGAGGAGGAGGGAGCCGGGGATTACACACATGGTGGAGGAGGAGGAGGAGGAGGGAGCCGGGGATTACACACATGGTGGAGGAGGAGGAGGAGGGAGCCGGGGATTACACACATGGTGGAGGAGGAGGAGGAGGAGGAGGGAGCCGGGGATTACACACATGGTGGAGGAGGAGGAGGGAGCCGGGGATTACACACATGGTGGAGGTGGAGGAGGAGGGAGCCGGGGATTACACACATGGTGGAGGAGGAGGAGGAGGAGGATGGGGGAGCCGGGGATTACACACATGGCTGCACCACAGAGACGGGGATTACACACATGGTGGAGGAGGAGGAGGAGGAGGAGGAGGAGGAGGATGGAGTCGGGGATTACACACATGGTGGAGGAGGAGAAGGAGTAGGGAGCCGGGGATTACACACATGGTGGAGGAGGGAGCCGGAAATTACACACATGGTGGAGGAGGAGGAGGGAGCCGGGGATTACACACATGGTGGAGGAGGAGGAGGGAGCCGGGGATTACACACATGGTGGAGGAGGAGGAGGGAGCCGGGGATTACACACATGGTGGAGGAGGAGGAGGAGGAGGGAGCCGGGGATTACACACATGGTGGAGGAGGAGGAGGGAGCCGGGGATTACACACATGGTGGAGGAGGAGGAGGAGGAGGGAGCCGGGGATTACACACATGGTGGAGGAGGAGGAGGAGGAGGGAGACGGGGATTACACACATGGTGGAGGAGGAGGAGGGAGCCGGGGATTACACACATGGTGGAGGAGGAGGAGGAGGAGGAGGGAGCCGGGGATTACACACATGGTGGAGGAGGAGGGAGCCGGGGATTACACACATGGTGGAGGAGGAGGAGGAGGGAGCCGGGGATTACACACATGGTGGAGGAGGAGGAGGGAGCCGGGGATTACACACATGGTGGAGGAGGAGGAGGAGGAGGGAGCCGGGGATTACACACATGGTGGTGGAGGAGGAGGAGGAGGGAGCCGGGGATTACACACATGGTGGAGGAGGAGGAGGAGGAGGAGGGAGCCAGGGATTACACACATGGTGGAGGAGGAGGAGGAGGGAGCCGGGGATTACACACATGGTGGAGGAGGAGGAGGGAGCCGGGGATTACACACATGGTGGAGGAGGAGGAGGAGGGGGGAGCCGGGGATTACACACATGGTGGAGGTGGAGGAGGAGGGAGCCGGGGATTACACACATGGTGGAGGAGGAGGAGGAGGAGGATGGGGGAGCCGGGGATTACACACATGGCTGCACCACAGAGACGGGGATTACACACATGGTGGAGGAGGAGGAGGAGGAGGAGGAGGAGGGGGGAGCCGGGGATTACACACATGGTGGAGGAGGAGGAGGGAGCCGGGGATTACACACATGGTGGAGGAGGAGGAGGGAGCCGGGGATTACACACATGGTGGTGGAGGAGGAGGAGGAGGAGGGAGCCGGGGATTACACACATGGTGGAGGAGGAGGAGGAGGAGGAGGGAGCCGGGGATTACACACATGGTGGAGGAGGAGGAGGAGGGAGCCGGGGATTACACACATGGTGGAGGAGGAGGAGGGAGCCGGGGATTACACACATGGTGGAGGAGGAGGAGGTGGAGGAGGAGGAGGGAGCGAGCGAGCGAGCCGGGGATTACACACATGGTGGAGGAGGAGGAGGGAGCCGGGGATTACACACATGGTGGAGGAGGAGGAGGTGGAGGAGGAGGAGGGAGCGAGCCGGGGATTACACACATGGTGGTGGAGGAGGAGGGAGCCGGGGATTACACACATGGTGGAGGAGGAGGAGGGAGCCGGGGATTACACACATGGTGGAGGAGGAGGAGGTGGAGGAGGAGGAGGGAGCGAGCCGGGGATTACACACATGGTGGTGGAGGAGGAGGGAGCCGGGGATTACACACATGGTGGAGGAGGAGGAGGGAGCCGGGGATTACACACATGGTGGAGGAGGAGGAGGGAGCCGGGGATTACACACATGGTGGAGGAGGAGCTAGCTGGGGATTACACACATGGTGGAGGAGGAGCTAGCTGGGGATTACACACATGGTGGAGGAGGAGGAGGGAGCCGGGGATTACACACATGGTGGAGGAGGAGGAGGAGGGAGTCGGGGATTACACACATGGTGGAGGAGGAGGAGGGAGCCGGGGATTACACACATGGTGGAGGAGGAGGAGGAGGGAGTCGGGGATTACACACATGGTGGAGGAGAAAGAGCTATCTGGGGATTACACACATGGTGGAGGAGGAGGCGGAAGAGGGAGCCGGGGATTACACACATGGTGGAGGAGGAGGGAGCCGGGGATTACACACATGGTGGAGGAGGAGGGAGTCGGGGATTACACACATGGTGGAGGAGGAGGAGGAGGAGGGAGTCGGGGATTACACACATGGTGGAGGAGGAGGGAGTCGGGGATTACACACATGGTGGAGGAGGAGGAGGAGGAGGGAGTCGGGGATTACACACATGGTGGAGGAGGAGGAGGAGGGAGCCGGGGATTACACACATGGTGGTGGAGGAGGAGGAGGGAGTCGGGGATTACACACATGGTGGAGGAGGAGAAGGAGTAGGGAGCCGGGGATTACACACATGGTGGAGGAGGAGGAGGGAGCCGGAAATTACACACATGGTGGAGGAGGAGGAGGGAGCCGGGGATTACACACATGGTGGAGGAGGAGGAGGGAGCCGGGGATTACACACATGGTGGAGGAGGAGGAGGGAGCCGGGGATTACACACATGGTGGAGGAGGTGGAGGGAGCCGGGGATTACGCACATGGTGGAGGAGGTGGAGGAGGTGGAGGGAGCCGGGGATTACGCACATGGTGGAGGAGGTGGAGGAGGGGGTGGAGGAGGAGGGAGCCGGGGATTACGCACATGGTGGAGGAGGAGGAGGGAGCCGGGGATTACACACATGGTGGAGGAGGAGGAGGGAGCCGGGGATTACACACATGGTGGAGGAGGAGGAGGAGGGAGCCGGGGATTACACACATGGTGGAAGAGGAGGAGGGAGCCGGGGATTACACACATGGTGGAGGAGGTGGAGGGAGCCGGGGATTACGCACATGGTGGAGGAGGTGGGAGCCGGGGATTACACACATGGTGGAGGAGGAGGAGGGAGCCAGGGATTACACACATGGTGGAGGAGGAGGAGGAGGGAGCCGGGGATTACACACATGGTGGAGGAGGAGGAGGGAGCCGGGGATTACACACATGGTGGAGGAGGAGGAGGTGGAGGAGGAGGAGGGAGCGAGCGAGCCGGGGATTACACACATGGTGGAGGAGGAGGAGGGAGCCGGGGATTACACACATGGTGGAGGAGGAGGAGGTGGAGGAGGAGGAGGGAGCGAGCCGGGGATTACACACATGGTGGTGGAGGAGGAGGGAGCCGGGGATTACACACATGGTGGAGGAGGAGGAGGGAGCCGGGGATTACACACATGGTGGAGGAGGAGGAGGTGGAGGAGGAGGAGGGAGCGAGCCGGGGATTACACACATGGTGGTGGAGGAGGAGGGAGCCGGGGATTACACACATGGTGGAGGAGGAGGAGGGAGCCGGGGATTACACACATGGTGGAGGAGGAGGAGGGAGCCGGGGATTACACACATGGTGGAGGAGGAGCTAGCTGGGGATTACACACATGGTGGAGGAGGAGCTAGCTGGGGATTACACACATGGTGGAGGAGGAGGAGGGAGCCGGGGATTACACACATGGTGGAGGAGGAGGAGGAGGGAGTCGGGGATTACACACATGGTGGAGGAGGAGGAGGGAGCCGGGGATTACACACATGGTGGAGGAGGAGGAGGAGGGAGTCGGGGATTACACACATGGTGGAGGAGAAAGAGCTATCTGGGGATTACACACATGGTGGAGGAGGAGGCGGAAGAGGGAGCCGGGGATTACACACATGGTGGAGGAGGAGGGAGCCGGGGATTACACACATGGTGGAGGAGGAGGGAGTCGGGGATTACACACATGGTGGAGGAGGAGGAGGAGGAGGAGGGAGCCGGGGATTACACACATGGTGGAGGAGGAGGGAGTCGGGGATTACACACATGGTGGAGGAGGAGGAGGAGGAGGGAGTCGGGGATTACACACATGGTGGAGGAGGAGGAGGAGGGAGCCGGGGATTACACACATGGTGGTGGAGGAGGAGGAGGGAGTCGGGGATTACACACATGGTGGAGGAGGAGAAGGAGTAGGGAGCCGGGGATTACACACATGGTGGAGGAGGAGGAGGGAGCCGGAAATTACACACATGGTGGAGGAGGAGGAGGGAGCCGGGGATTACACACATGGTGGAGGAGGAGGAGGGAGCCGGGGATTACACACATGGTGGAGGAGGAGGAGGGAGCCGGGGATTACACACATGGTGGAGGAGGTGGAGGGAGCCGGGGATTACGCACATGGTGGAGGAGGTGGAGGAGGAGGTGGAGGAGGAGGGAGCCGGGGATTACACACATGGTGGAGGAGGAGGAGGGAGCCGGGGATTACACACATGGTGGAGGAGGAGGAGGAGGGAGCCGGGGATTACACACATGGTGGAAGAGGAGGAGGGAGCCGGGGATTACACACATGGTGGAGGAGGTGGAGGGAGCCGGGGATTACGCACATGGTGGAGGAGGTGGAGGAGGAGGTGGAGGAGGAGGGAGCCGGGGATTACGCACATGGTGGAGGAGGAGGAGGGAGCCGGGGATTACACACATGGTGGAGGAGGAGGAGGAGGGAGCCGGGGATTACACACATGGTGGTGGAGGAGGAGGGAGCCGGGGATTACACACATGGTGGAGGTGGTGGAGGGAGCCGGGGATTACGCACATGGTGGAGGAGGTGGAGGAGGAGGTGGAGGAGGAGGGAGCCGGGGATTACGCACATGGTGGAGGAGGAGGAGGGAGCCGGGGATTACGCACATGGTGGAGGAGGAGGAGGGAGCCGGGGATTACGCACATGGTGGAGGAGGAGGAGGGAGCCGGGGATTACACACATGGTGGAGGAGGTGGAGGAGGAGGGAGCCGGGGATTACACACATGGTGGAGGAGGAGGAGGGAGCGAGCCGGGGATTACACACATGGTGGAGGAGGAGGTGGAGGGAGCCGGGGATTACACACATGGTGGAGTAGGGAGCCGGGGATTACACACATGGTGGAGGAGGAGGAGGGAGCCGGAAATTACACACATGGTGGAGGAGGAGGAGGGAGCCGGGGATTACACACATGGTGGAGGAGGAGGAGGGAGCCGGGGATTACACACATGGTGGAGGAGGAGGAGGGAGCCGGGGATTACACACATGGTGGAGGAGGAGGAGGGAGCCGAGGATTACACACATGGTGGAGGAGGTGGAGGGAGCCGGGGATTACGCACATGGTGGAGGAGGTGGAGGAGGAGGTGGAGGAGGAGGGAGCCGGGGATTACGCACATGGTGGAGGAGGAGGAGGGAGCCGGGGATTACACACATGGTGGAGGAGGAGGAGGAGGAGGAGGAGGAGGGAGCCGGGGATTACACACATGGTGGTGGAGGAGGAGGGAGCCGGGGATTACACACATGGTGGAGGAGGTGGAGGGAGCCGGGGATTACGCACATGGTGGAGGAGGTGGAGGAGGAGGTGGAGGAGGAGGGAGCCGGGGATTACGCACATGGTGGAGGAGGAGGAGGGAGCCGGGGATTACGCACATGGTGGAGGAGGAGGAGGGAGCCGGGGATTACACACATGGTGGAGGAGGTGGAGGAGGAGGGAGCCGGGGATTACACACATGGTGGAGGAGGAGGAGGGAGCGAGCCGGGGATTACACACATGGTGGAGGAGGAGGTGGAGGGAGCCGGGGATTACACACATGGTGGAGGAGGGAGCCGGGGATTACACACATGGTGGAGGAGGAGGAGCTAGCTGGGGATTACACACATGGTGGAGGAGGAGGAGGGAGCCGGGGATTACACACATGGTGGAGGAGGAGGAGGTGGAGGAGGAGGGAGCCGGGGATTACACACATGGTGGAGGAGAAAGAGCTATCTGGGGATTACACACATGGTGGTGGAGGAGGAGGAGGAGCTATCTGGGGATTACACACATGGTGGAGGAGGTGGAGGAGGAGGGAGCGAGCCGGGGATTACACACATGGTGGAGGAGGAGGAGGGAGCCGGGGATTACACACATGGTGGAGGAGGAGGAGGGAGCCCGGGGATTACACACATGGTGGAGGAGGAGGAGGGAGCCCGGGGATTACACACATGGTGGAGGAGGAGGAGGTGGAGGGAGTCCGGGGATTACACACATGGTGGAGGAGGAGGAGGTGGAGGGAGTCCGGGGATTACACACATGGTGGAGGAGGAGGAGGTGGAGGGAGTCGGGGATTACACACATGGTGGAGGAGGAGGAGGTGGAGGGAGTCGGGGATTACACACATGGTGGAGGAGGAGGTGGAGGCAGTCGGGGATTACACACATGGTGGAGGAGGAGGCGGAAGAGGGAGCCGGGGATTACACACATGGTGGAGGAGGAGGAGGAGGGAGCCGGGGATTACACACATGGTGGAGGAGGAGGGAGTCGGGGATTACACACATGGTGGAGGAGGAGGAGGAGGAGGGAGCCGGGGATTACACACATGGTGGAGGAGGAGGGAGTCGGGGATTACACACATGGTGGAGGAGGAGGAGGAGGGAGTCGGGGATTACACACATGGTGGAGGAGGAGGAGGAGGGAGCCGGGGATTACACACATGGTGGTGGAGGAGGAGGAGGGAGTCGGGGATTACACACATGGTGGAGGAGGAGAAGGAGTAGGGAGCCGGGGATTACACACATGGTGGAGGAGGAGGAGGGAGCCGGAAATTACACACATGGTGGAGGAGGTGGAGGGAGCCGGGGATTACGCACATGGTGGAGGAGGTGGAGGAGGTGGAGGAGGAGGTGGAGGAGGAGGGAGCCGGGGATTACGCACATGGTGGAGGAGGAGGAGGGAGCCGGGGATTACGCACATGGTGGAGGAGGAGGAGGGAGCCGGGGATTACGCACATGGTGGAGGAGGAGGAGGGAGCCGGGGATTACGCACATGGTGGAGGAGGAGGAGGGAGCCGGGGATTACACACATGGTGGAGGAGGTGGAGGAGGAGGGAGCAGGGGATTACACACATGGTGGAGGAGGAGGAGGTGGAGGAGGAGGGAGCCGGGGATTACACACATGGTGGAGAAGGAGCTATCTGGGGATTACACACATGGTGGAGGAGGAGGGAGCCGGGGATTACACACATGGTGGAGGAGGAGGAGGGAGCCGGGGATTACACACATGGTGGAGGAGGAGGAGGTGGAGGAGGAGGGAGCCGGGGATTACACACATGGTGGAGAAGGAGCTATCTGGGGATTACACACATGGTGGAGGAGGAGGAGGGAGCAGGGGATTACACACATGGTGGAGGAGGAGGAGGTGGAGGAGGAGGGAGCCGGGGATTACACACATGGTGGAGAAGGAGCTATCTGGGGATTACACACATGGTGGAGGAGGAGGGAGCCGGGGATTACACACATGGTGGAGGAGGAGGAGGGAGCAGGGGATTACACACATGGTGGAGGAGGAGGAGGTGGAGGGAGCCGGGGATTACACACATGGTGGAGAAGGAGCTATCTGGGGATTACACACATGGTGGAGGAGGAGGGAGCCGGGGATTACACACATGGTGGAGGAGGAGGAGGGAGCCGGGGATTACACACATGGTGGAGGAGGAGGTGGGAGCCGGGGATTACACACATGGTGGAGGAGGAGGTGGGAGCCGGGGATTACACACATGGTGGAGGAGGAGGAGGGAGCCGGGGATTACACACATGGTGGAGGAGGAGGTGGGAGCCGGGGATTACACACATGGTGGAGGAGGAGGTGGGAGCCGGGGATTACACACATGGTGGAGGAGGAGGTGGGAGCCGGGGATTACACACATGGTGGAGGAGGAGGTGGGAGCCGGGGATTACACACATGGTGGAGGAGGAGGTGGGAGCCGGGGATTACACACATGGTGGAGGAGGAGGTGGGAGCCGGGGATTACACACATGGTGGAGGAGGAGGTGGGAGCCGGGGATTACACACATGGTGGAGGAGGAGGTGGGAGCCGGGGATTACACACATGGTGGAGGAGGAGGTGGGAGCCGGGGATTACACACATGGTGGAGGAGGAGGTGGGAGCCGGGGATTACACACATGGTGGAGGAGGAGGGAGCCGGGGATTACACACATGGTGGAGGAGGAGGAGGAGGAGGGAGCCGGGGATTACACACATGGTGGAGGAGGAGGAGGAGGAGGGAGCCGGGGATTACACACATGGTGGAGGAGGAGGAGCTATCTGAGAATTACACACATGTTGGAGGAGGAGGAGCTAGCTGGGGATTACACACATGGTGGAGGAAGAGGGAGTCGGGGATTACACACATGGTGGAGGAGGAGGAGGAGGAGGAGGAGGGAGTCGGGGATTACACACATGGTGGAGGAGGAGGAGGTGGAGGGAGCCGGGGATTACACACATGGTGGAGGAGGAGGAGGGAGCCGGGGATTACACACATGTGGAGGAGGAGGAGCTATCTGGGGATTACACACATGGTGGAGGAGGAGGAGCTAGCTGGGGATTACACACATGGTGGAGGAGGAGGGAGTCGGGGATTACACACATGGTGGAGGAGGAGGAGCTAGCTGGGGATTACACACACATGTGGAGGAGGAGGAGCTCTCTGGGGATTACACACATGGTGGAGGAGGAGGAGCTAGCTGGGGATTACACACATGTGGAGGAGGAGGAGCTATCTGGGGATTACACACATGGTGGAGGAGGAGGAGGAGCTAGCTGGGGATTACACACATGGTGGAGGAGGAGGAGGAGCTAGCTGGGGATTACACACATGGTGGAGGAGGAGGAGGAGCTAGCTGGGGATTACACACATGGAGGAAGCCGGGAATTATACAGTAATCATCAGATTTGGCCTTGGAAGGTTCCTTACCGCACAGCGACACCTCGGTGGCTGTGTGCCGCCATCGCCTGAGCTCCGGGCACACATGTTTCTGTGTTACAGTCACGGCACCCGTCTCCTGGTCATATGTGAGGATCAGCGCATGATCAGCTGGACGAGAGGGAGAGAAGCGGCCACCAAGAACCAGGATGTCCCCGCTCGTCAGGGGGGAGAGAGAGTGCAGGAGACGCCCATCTGATCCGCGAAAACAACAGGTGGTGGGAAGAGAAGCCCCCAGCATGGGGAACATCCATGGGGTGCCATGTCATATCAATACCTGCCCCACCAGCCTCCACACCTTATCAATAAATGCCCCATCACCACTTCTAGTTACCCCATTGGCTTGTCGTCACCTCTCGGCCCCAGGTGTCTTCCTCTTGTAGGAGAAGATGGAGGTCTCTTAATCTTTGGTGTTTGCCATCTCCTTCACCGAACCCGCCAGTAGTTATGATAACACAATCAGAAACTAAACAGGATCGATGACCAAATCGACGTAAACCGGTGATGGCGGATGAAAGAGGCTTCACCAGAACAGTGCCCCCAGAGGGCAGAGAGGGTATAACAGGGAAGTCTGTGAGGGAGACAGAAAACAGGAGTTACTCACCGGTATTGAGGTTTTCCCATTCACATGACAGCACCAGAAGAGAGAGGGACTCCGCTCCCAGGGACAGGAAACCTGGAGATAGGAGGACAGGCCCTCCTCTCCATCCTCCGTGAACTCCTGGGACTGAAGAGAGCCTTACTAGCAGACAACTGCATATGTACAACCTTATACTAACACACGAGACTATACACTGCCAAAACAGAAACTGAAGGGTGGGAATGCCCTGGTGCCGGCATGTACTCGGGGAAACAGCATTACCGGTGAGGAACTACTGTTCTCCCCATTGACATGACAGCACCAGCGGAGAGAATACCAGAGAGGAATTCAGGGGAAGAAAACAGTTCGCAACACTTTCCTCCCAAACGAAACGTCAGAAGAGGAGGAAAGGTCCAATATGTAATGCCGAAAGAAGGTGTGAGGAAGACCAGACAGCCGCTCTACAGATCTAGAGTAGCATCCCCTTTTCCAGCCCAGGAAGTTACCACCGCGCATGTAGAGAGTGAGACCTAAGAGAGAGAGAGACCAGAGGAGGATGAGGAGCACAAGCAGATAGCTTGTCCGATCTGACTAGGGGGCCCCTGGTTATCCTATCACCTCTATTGGGCCCCGCAAACTGAACAAACACAGACGTAGCTTTCCTAAATGAACTGGTTCTATCTCAATAGTGAAGACCTGCTCTCCTGACTCCTGGTCATTCTTAGGGTTATCACACAATGATGGCAGTCCCACCTCCTGAGACCTATCCAAGTCTGCTGTTACTTTGGACAAGAAGGAGGGGTCTGGCCTGAACACAATGCTGTCGGATAGAATCTTAGTATACGGCTCAGTAGTGGAGAAATGAAGCATGTCGCTGACCCTCCTGATGTTACCGCCACTAACAAAGCTGCCTTTAATTTCAGAGGCGCCTCCATCATATCAATATCATAGGTTCCAATGGAGCCTTCAGTAGAACGTTTAGGACTGTATTTAGGCCCTTGGGAGGAACTCTTCTCGGGATCTTAGGACAGAGTTTAGACATGACAGTAAAGGACCTTACAAGCCACGGATGTCTGGCTGGCTTATTGTAAAGCGCTCCTAGCGCTGAGACTTGCACTTTAAGCGTCGCCGCTTTAAGTCCTTTTGCAGGAAATCTAGAATGTGTGCAGATTAGGTGTCAAAGACTTTCCAAATCCTGAAATAGAACTTGCAGGTTATGGGCTTTCTACTCTTCTGCATTGTAGTGATGACCGCATCCGACAGTCCTTTCCCTTTCAGGATTAACCTTTCAGCAGCCAGACCGTCAGATGCAGCCGCTCTACCTGAGGACGTTGCACTGGACCCTGAAGTAGCAGGTCAGGCTGATCTGGAAGCACCCATGGATCCGTCACGGACAAGTCCCCCAGGCCCTCCGCGGCCAGAATGGCGCCATTAGGATGACTCGGGCTTACATCAGCTCCCACCTCCAGCTCTGTGACATCCACCGCTGGGGACAGTGAGAAAACCTGCCTCACCTGCCCATTCACCCTCGTGGCAAACAAGTCCACTTCCGGCACTCTCCATAGATGCCGCATCTTTTGGAACACTTCTGGGTTCCACTGCCACTCCCCTTGGTGAAGCTGGTGCCGCCTTAGATAGTCTGCTCGGACACAGAGAGCCTTAAATAGTCTGCTGGGACACCGAGAGCCTTAGATAGTCTGCTCGGACACCGAGAGCCTTAGATAGTCTGCTGGGACACAGAGAGCCTTAGATAGTCTGCTGGGACACAGAGAGCCTTAGATAGTCTGCTGGGACACAGAGAGCCTTAGATAGTCTGCTGGGACACAGAGAGCCTTGGATAGTCTGCTGGGACACCAAGAGCCTTAGATAGTCTGCTCGGACACAGAGAGCCTTAGATAGTCTGCTGGGACACCGAGAGCCTTAGATAGTCTGCTGGGACACCGAGAGCCTTAGATAGTCTGCTCGGACATTGAGAGCCCCTTTTAGATACACTGCAGACATATGAATGTCATATGGAAGGCTGAACAGAAAACAACTTTTTGTAGTACCCTGTCTATTAACTACTGCTACCAGCCAGATAATCGTTTAACAAGGAATGCATGGACATCGATACCAATGTCCTTGTTTAACCTTTTAGGGACATATGACGTACCCGTACGTCATATGTCCCCAGGAAGTGTTCAGAGCGGGGCCGTGCGGCGACCCCGCTCTGAACCGCCGCAATCCCGGGTGCCGCGTGTAGCCCGGGACCGCGGCTATCAAAGTTGACAGCTGCCTCCGATTACTGGATGTAGCCGTTCCCTGGTGTCTAGTGGGGAAGATCTCCGTGTGTGGTGCCGGCCGAGGTCCGCTCCAAGATGGCGCCGTCCCCGATCGGCACTCGAGTGCCGATCTCATTGATCTATGCCGTATAAGTATACAGCAAAGATCTCAATGAGAGATCTAAGTGTATATACTAGAATAACCCTAGAATAACCCTAACCCCACGGGGGGGGGGGGGGGGGGGGGAAGGACCCTAACCCCACTGGGGGGGGGGGAAATAACCCTAACCCCAGGGGGGGAAATAACCCTAACCCCAGGGGGGGAAATAACCCTAACCCCAGGGGGGGAGTAACCCTAACCCCAGGGGAGAATAACCCTAACCCCAGGGGGGGAATAACCCTAACCCCAGGGGGGGGAATAACCCTAACCCCAGGGGGGGAATAACCCTAACCCCCGGGGGGGAATAACCCTAACCCCAGGGGGGGGAATAACCCTAACCCCAGGGGGGGAATAACCCTAACCCCAGGGGGGCTTCTAGTATATGTGTAAAAAAAAAAAAAAAAAGTAAGTATTAGTAAAAAGCCCCCTCCCCTAATAAAAGTCTGAATCACCCCCCTTTTTCCCAGGTTTTAAATAAAAGTAAATAAACAAATAAACAAACAAGTTTGTTATCGCCGCATGCGTAATCGCCCGAACTATTAATCACATTCCTGATCTCGTACGGTAAACGGCGTCAGCGCAAAAAAAATCCCAAAGTGCAAAAATAGGATTAGTCCTTACCGGTAAGCCGGTTTCTTTGGACCTTCACGACGGCACCATAGGAGGATAGGTTATACCCTAGGGACAGGAAAAAGCACGAGAGGTTAAAAGCCCCTCCCCTTCCTCCCAACACCAGTGCCTTTATAAGTCATTTAGCACCACGTATCATATTTTCATACAATACTAGGGAGGGATATTGCTGCCGTCGTGAAGGTCGAAGAAACCGGTTTACCGGTAAGAACTAATCCTATTTTCTCTCACGTTGGCACCACAGGAGTAATACCAAACATTACTCTTAGGGAGGGACCACAGCCTGAAGGACCTTCCTGCCGAAGGTCAGGTCTTCGCTTGACTGTAGTAGTAGTCTATAATGTCTGATGAATGTGTGGGGAGACGACCAAGTCGCTGCCCTGCAGATTTGTTCCAGGAAGCAGAGGCCCTCTCTGCCCATGAGGTGGAGACTATCTTGGATAAAGAATGCTATAACGGAGGCGTACAGAGCTCAGAACCTTCCTTCTCCAATCAATATCAGGGCACACTCTACATCTGGCAATGGTACTCTTTGATACTTTTTTGCCTTTATTCTTGCCCTGGAATTGTACAAATAAACTTTGACCTATTCTCCAGGGAGATGTAGTTTCGATGTATTGAAGTACTGCTACAGAGTATTGAATTTTTTCTCCAGATCGTTTTTAGGGTCTGGGCAAAAAGGCGGCAGGATGATGTCCTGGGACTTGTGGAACTCTGTGACCACTTTAGGTAGGAACGAGGGGTTTGTTTTTAAGATTATACAATCCACAGAAATCGTGCAATAGGGCTTACGGATACTTAGGGCCTGGATCTCACTCACCCTTCTTGCAGAACAAATGGCCACTAGAAAGACAGTCTTGTAAGAGAGAAGTCTATTGTTAAGTTCTGAAATGGGCTCAAATTTGGCGCTTGTTAGGCCCTCTAGGACCACATTTAAATCCCATGCTGGATGAATAATCTGAGGTTTGGGATTAATTCTGGAAGCCGCTTTGATGAACCTCTTCATCCTTCGGTGGTCTGCTAGATTTTTGTCATATATGGCAGATAGAGCCAAAACCTGTACTTATAAGGTCGCTGGTTTGAGACCCTTGGATAGTCCGGCCTGTAGGAAATCTACTATCTGAGATATATTAGGTTCAGCAGGAAAGGGAGGTGGAGTTTTGCACCAGACAGAAAAAAAAACTTTCCAGACTTTCAAATAGATGGAGTTTGTTACCTTTTTCCGGCTTTCCATCAGTGTTGTCCATCAGTGTTGATATTACACTTTCTGAGAGACCCTGGATTCTTAACATTCACCGCTCAGGATCCATGCTGAGAGATGTAGTTTCGCTGGATCCGGATGGAATATTGGGCCCTGAAATAGAAGATCTGTCTGATGTGGAAGGAGAACAGGGTTTTCTAGGGCCAAGGTCTTTAGAAGTCCGAACCAGCTTCTTTTTGGCCACTACGGGACCAAGAGGATAACCTTTGACCTTTGGTCTCTGACCTTTTGTATTACTCTGGGTATCAGAGGTATTGGAGGGAATGCGTATGCTAATTTTACCTTCCAAGTTTAAGTTAGCGCATCTATATAGGGAGTAAAAGTTCCTTACTTTCCTGTTCTTTTTTGAGGCAAATAAATCGATTTCGGGACGTTCCCAACGATCCACTAGTTGATGGAATACCTGTTCTTTTAGACACCATTCTCCCGGATGAATCTGGTTGCGGCTGAGAAAATCCGCTTCGGTGTTCTCTGTCCCTTTTAGATGGGTTGCAGATAGGGACAGAAGATGTGACTCTGTCCAGGAGAGAATCTGTTGGGAGACAGACCACAGACTGTTGTGTTTTGCGCTCCCCTGGTGTCTTAGGTGGGCTGCTGTCGTGATATTGTCTGACAGTATGTGAACATGTACCCATCTAGGATGTTTTGCTGCCAGAAGGGAATACTGAACCGCTCTCAGCTCCCTGAGGTTTGAGGAGTCCCTCATATCGTCTGGATTCCAGATTCCCTGAAAGAAATGAGTCCCTGTTTGAGCCCCCCACCCTGTCCGACTTGCGTCTGTTTTCAGGATTACTTTGGGATGAGGATTCCACTGTACTCCTTTCTCGAGGTTTGCGCGCCACCAGTGCAGTGATTGTTTCACCTGTGGAGTGAGGGCTATCTTTTTGTCTAGCCCTGACGGTTTTTTGTCCCATACTTTTAGGATCTGGGCCTGTAGGACTCGGGAATGAGCCTGACTCCACGGAACCGCTGGTATACACAATGTCATAGATCCCAGCACTGACATGGCTTCCCTTACAGATGACAGAGGGCTGTTCTTAAATTTCCTGATCTTTGTGAGGAGTTTATGATCTTTTCTTCTGGAAGAAAAGACATCTGAAGACTGGAGTCCAAGAGGATTCCCAAGAAAACTTTCCTGGGAGATGGAACCAGGTCCGATTTGTTTTCATTGATGATCCAACCCAGTGAAGAAAGCAGACAGCGGGTTGTTTGCAGATCCTGATGGAGTTTCGACTGAGAATCTGCAATTATCAGTAGGTCGTCCAGGTAAGCCACTACATTTACCCCCTGTAGATGGAGAAAAGACACAACCTCTGACATCACGTTGGTAAAGATTCGTGGGGCAGATGAAATCCCGAACGAGAGAGCTCTGAATTGGAAGTGGCAAATCCTTTTGTTTATTTGTATCGCAAATCTCAGGAATTTCTGAGACTGGGGATGTATTGGGACATGATAATACACGTCTTGAAGGTCTATGGAGGCCATCCATGCGTTTGACGCTATTAGAGGAGTGGTGGATTTTATAGACTCCATCTAGAACCATGCATATTTCACAAATTAATTTAGAGGTTTTAAATTTATGATTAGGCGAAAGGTGTAGTTTTTTTTTTTTTACAAGAAATAGATTTGAGTAATGACCTGATCTTCTTTCTTTTAGAGAAACTGGAGAGATGACTTCCATGTGGTGTAGTTTCCGTACATTCTCTACCAGCTCTGTTTGTAGGGAATTTGAAGACTGCCTGGATATGGTGAACCTTCGTGGGGGGTGATGAGTGAATTCTATTTGATATCCCTTTTTGATGATATCCACTGCCCAGATGTACTCGGTACTAGAGCCCCACGCTTCTGAAAAGCCCTGCAGTCTTCCCCCTACAGGACAAACGTCACTGTTTTTCCTGGGAGGCTTTGGGGTTGAAAAAAAATATTCCTCCCCTTGCCTCCTTTCGAATAGCTCCAACGGCCTGTCTTCCCTTTGCCTCGATAACTCTCCTGGAATTTAGGCCGTTTGTGTTGTTTTTTTGTTGTGCTCTTCTCTTCAGGTAGAGCTTTCTTCTTGTCCGCTGTCTTTTCGATAATTTTATCGAGAGGAGCTCCAAAGACATATTCCCCTTCAAATGGTATACCGCATATGTTGGATTTTGCAGTGTTGTCCCCTGTCCAATTTTTCAGCCAAAAGGCGCGGCGGGCTGCGTTAGTTAAGAGCGCCATCCTTAGCAGCAAATCTAACAGATTCTGCCATGGCGTCAGCTAGGAAGGCAGTGGCATCTTTTAACAGGGGTAAAGAATCAATTATTTTTTGTCTAGGGCATTTGTTGTTTAAGTGGCCCTCCAGTTGCTCTATCCAAACATGGAGAGCCCTAGCAACACAGGTGGCAGCAATGTTATTTTTTAGCGAGTACGAGACTGTCTCCCAGGAACGTCTAAGGAGGCTCTCGGCCTTCCTATCCATAGGCTCTTTTAGTTGGGAAGAATCCTCAAAGGGCAAGATGGATTTTTTTGTAGTTTTTGCTACCTGCGCATCAATTTTCGGGATCTCTCCCCATTTACTTATGTCTTCTTCCCCAAAGGGAAGACGTCTTTTAATTTCACCAGGAACCTGAAGTCTTCTTTCTTGTTCCATCCATTCATCGGTTATTAGAGATTGTAAGGCCTCATGCACTGGGAAGACTAATTTTTTCTTTGCTTTTAAACCCCTAAACATTTTATCTTTGGGCGCTATTTCCTCTTGCACCTCTTCCATTCCCAAAGAGTCTCTGACTGCTGTGAGGAGGGCGGAAGTGTGGTCTGAAGAAAATAAATATTTCTTTATTTCCTCCTTGTGTTCAGTTTCCTCATCAATTTCTAGATCTTCTGAGATCTGTCCTGATTCACAGGAAGATGCCGAAGAATGTCTTTTACGCTTCCTGGAAGTGGATGCAATTGACCCCTCAGAAGCGGATACAGAGACCGGATAGTTAGTGACCGACTCTGCTATAGGAATTTCTTCTGCTATGGGCTGCTGGACTGGAGGGGTAGGTGCAGGGCTCTGAGGCATAGCAGGAGGTGGTGGAGGAGTTATGAGGGGTGGAGGGAGTCTAGCCATTGATGTGGCAATCTCATCTTTCATCATCTTCCTAATGTCCTCAAGGAAGGAAGCTCTGTCTTTTTTAATAACATCACCGATACATGAGGGACAAATATTTTTCCTGCAGCTAGATGGTAGATTGTTGTTGCAAGACACACATCTTCTAACAGGAATCCTTGGTTTCTCCTTTTTGGGAGTAGAAGTAGATTCTTTAGTCTCCTAATGCTGCGTTTACACAGAACGATAATTCGCCCGATCGTACGATTAACGATGTCGGATTAACGATTTTTTCATAACGATCAGCGTTTAGACGGTACGATATATAGTACGGAAAATTCGTTTTGCGATCGCTTAAGCCTATCTCGCACGTAGGAAAAATCGTTGGACTGTTTACACGGAACGATATGCAAATTTTTTGCAAACGACGAACAACAAGTTTAGAACATGTTGTAAGATCAAAATGAACGATTTCTCGTTCGTCGTTTGATCGTTCGCAGCGTTTACACGTTCGATTATCGTTATAATTCGATCGTTATCGTGCAAATTCGCACGATAATTGTTCCGTGTAAACGCAGCATAAGGAGAATTAATACATTTCAGACCAGTGATGTCACTATTAATAAGTGAAGAAACCAGCCCCCGGTGACAGTAATCTAATAATTAAAATACTGACACGGTATAATGTGGGAAACAATAAGATCACTACAGTGGAAAACATACAACATGATTCCAGAGAGAGAACCCAAATATAACATGCAGAGCTTGCATTGGAAGCGTGCCGACTGCAGAGTTTAGCACCCGGAAGCGGCTGGAGCCAAGCCACTACTCACTGTTACCTTATCAGACGTGAAGGGATCCATCGCTGAGGCAGAGATGATCCCATCCACTCTTGTCGGCGACAGGAGAGAAATTGCGCATTTTTGGTCGGATCAAATCCAGAAAAAAATGTAATAAAAAGCGATCAAAAAGTCGTATATGCGCAATCAAGGTACCGATAGAAAGAACACATCATGGCGCAAAAACTGACACCTGACACAGCCCCATAGACCAAAGGATAAAAGCGCTATAAGCCGGGGAATGGAGCGATTGTAAGGAACGTATATTCGGTAACAATGGTTTGTATTATTTACACCAAATACAAGTTATATATCGCTGTAATCGTAACCACCTGAGGAACATATATAACAAGTCAGTTTTACCCCAGGGCGAATGGCGTACAAACAAATACCCCCCAAATAAAAGAAATGCGTTTTGTTTTTTTTTCAATTTCACCACGCATTGAATTTTTTCCTGGTCTCGCAGTGTACTTTATGGTATAATTCAGCCGTCATCGCAAAGTACAATTAGTGACGCAAAAAATAAGGATAAGGGATCATGTGGGTCTCTAGGTGGAAAAAAGCAAGTGCTATGTATGGCCTTATATACACGAGGAGAAGAAAACGAAAGCGCAAAAACGAAAAGTGGCTCCGTCCTTAAGGGGGTTAAAGGGGTTGTCCAGCGGGAAAAAAAAATTCAAATCAACTGGTGTCATAAAGTTATATAGATTTGTGATTTACTTCTATTAAAAAATCTCAAGTCTTCCCGTACTTATTAGCTGCTGTATGTCTTGCAGGAAATGTTTTATTTTTAGTCGGACATAGTGCTCTCTGCTGACACCTCTGGCCGAGACAGTTACTGTCCAGAACAGGAGAGGTTTTCGTGAAAAGAGCGCCCCATTACCAGTGACCTCCAGAACGCCCCATTGCCAGTGACCTCCAAAACGCCCCATTACCAGTGACCTCCAGAGCGCCCCTTTACCAGTGACCTCCAGAGCGCCCCTTTGCCAGTGACCTCCAGAGCGCCCCTTTACCAGTGACCTCCAGAGCGCCCCATTACCAGTGACCTCCAGAGCGCCCCTTTACCAGTGACCTCCAGAGTGCCCCATTACCAGTGACTTCCTTTTAAGAGAAACTTTAATCCTGGGTGCCATCCGTTTAAGAGCAACTTGGCTCCCGTCCCTTTAAGAGCGACATGGGTCCCTTTAGGAGCGACCTGGGTTGCTTTAAGAGCTCTTAATGGGACCCAGGTGGCTCTTAAAGGGACATATTTCCCTCTTAAAGGGACCCAGTTTCCTCTTAAAGGGACCCAGGTCGCTCTAGCGACATGGGTCTCTTTAAGAGCGACATGGGTCCCATACCTTTTGGAGCGACTTGGGTCCCTTTACGAGCAACATGTGTCCCGTCCCTTTAAGAGTGACATGGGACCCTTTAAGAGCGACTTTACTACTTTTAATGGTAAAGATCATTGCTCGGTTACCATGACAATCTTACTCAGGTCAGGGAGACAAAATCGTTAAGGACCTTCCATATATTACATCTTCTATTGGCCAATAGTGGACATGTGACTGTGGATGTTGTAATACATTGCCTGACGAGACCTTAGAGTTCCTATTGGCTGCTATAAAACAAAACACAAACAGAGGGCGCTTCCTGGTGCAATATAGTCAATTTTCGAGATAACGAGCACTAAAAACCCCCATAAGAGGTAAACTGTACACTCACCTACTAGGGTTGTGCTAGGTAGGCACAACGCTAGTAAACGCATAAGCTACACCACCGCAGCACTCAGGAGGGACCACAACAGATCGTTGAGTGGAGAAAACCAGGAAAAATTATCTGCCAGGAGCCAGCAGATGGTGGATTGTCCTATCTCCAACGGGCGCAGGTGGTTGAGAGCGGCAAAATTTTGGCTCAACCGTAACTATTAAAGACACGGTGACCACAATTTTGCAAGGATGAATGCCGCTCAAACATAAACCATAAAAGAGTGTGTTTATTTGTGGCAACGCGTTTCTGCCCTCTAATCCGAGAGGGCCTTTATCAAGCTGATAAAGGCCCTCTCGGATTAGAGGGCAGAAACGCGTTGCCACAAATAAACACACTCTTTTATGGTTTATGTTTGAGCGGCATTCATCCTTGCAAAATTGTGGTCACCGTGTCTTTAATAGTTACGGTTGAGCCAAAATTTTGCCGCTCTCAACCACCTGCGCCCGTTGGAGATAGGACAATCCACCATCTGCTGGCTCCTGGCAGATAATTTTTCCTGGTATTGGCTGCTATATTTCAGCTATTTGCATATGTGCTGTGATTGGCTGTTAGCGGTTACAGTGTGGCCATTATTTGCAATGGGTCATTATTTTCTATGGAAAATTCGGGGTCTTTAAACGTAAATCTCTTAAAAACGACAAATCCGATCGAAACAAAAAATAGATAGCACACCACACACCGCCGAGGGCAGTTTGAACGGAGTCTGTGCGCAAAGCAGTTCGGGCTGTATTACGCGCAGAAAAATGGCTGGAAGAAGAAGAAACGGAAACAGAACAAGAAGACGACGGATTACATTATAGGGATTTTCAAGCACTATAATAACTTTTTGATATTAGTTGATTTGAAAGAAAAAGTTTTTTGCTGGACAACCCCTTTAAACTCTATACATTACCTATCTACGCTGCAGGGCTCCTCTTGCGCTCTGCTTCTCCCCGGGTCCCACGCGCTCCAGCTTCAGAGCAGCCGCTCAGCCAATCACTGGCTGCAGCGTTCCCGGCGAGCTCAGACAGGCAGCTCTGAAGCTGGAGCGCGTGGGACCCGAGTCCCTTTCTCTGCTGGTGCTGTCATGTCAACGGGGAAATAACAGATTTATAGGTAAAAATGACAGATAATGGTGACCGCACAGAGGAGATTCAACCAAGGGACACCGATAGAGACAGGACTGAGGAGATCCAACCAAGGGACACCGATAGAGAAAGGACTGAGGAGATCCAACCAAGGGACACCGATAGAGACAGGATAGAGACAGAACCGAGGAGATCCAACCAAGGGACAGCGATAGAGACAGGATAGAGACAGGACCGAGGAGATCCAACCAAGGGACACAGATAGAGACAGGATAGAGACAGAACCGAGGAGATCCAACCAAGGGACATCGATAGATACAGGACCGAGGAGATTCAACCAAGGGACACAGATAGAGACAGGACCGAGGAGATCCAACCAAGGGACACCGATAGAGAAAGGACTGAGGAGATCCAACCAAGGGACACAGATAGAGACAGGACCGAGGAGATCCAACCAAGGGACACAGATAGAGACAGGACTGAGGAGATCCAACCAAGGGACACAGATAGAGACAGGACTGAGGAGATCCAACCAAGGGACACCGATAGAGAAAGGACTGAGGAGATCCAACCAAGGGACACCGATAGAGACAGGATAGAGACAGAACCGAGGAGATCCAACCAAGGGACAGCGATAGAGACAGGATAGAGACAGGACCGAGGAGATCCAACCAAGTGACACAGATAGAGACAGGATAGAGACAGAACCGAGGAGATCCAACCAAGTGACACAGATAGAGACAGGATAGAGACAGAACCGAGGAGATCCAACCAAGGGACATCGATAGATACAGGACCGAGGAGATTCAACCAAGGGACACAGATAGAGACAGGACCGAGGAGATCCAACCAAGGGACACCGATAGAGACAGGATAGAGACAGGACCGAGGAGATCCAACCAAGGGACACCGATAGAGAAAGGACTGAGGAGATCCAACCAAGGGACATCGATAGATACAGGACTGAGGAGATTCAACCAAGGGACACAGATAGAGAAAGGACTGAGGAGATCCAACCAAGGGACACAGATAGAGACAGGATAGAGACAGAACCGAGGAGATCCAACCAAGAGACAGCGATAGAGACAGGATAGAGACAGGATCGAGGAGATCCAACCAAGGGACACCGATAGAGACAGGACTGAGGAGATCCAACCAAGGGACACCGATAGAGACAGGACTGAGGAGATCCAACAAAGACACACAGGAGATCCAACCAAGACACACTGATAAAGAGAGGACCGAGGAGATCCCACCAAAAGACACACAGAAGATCCAAATGAGAGACACAGATAGAGACCAGACAGAGGAGATCCAACCAAGACATACAAGAGACACCAAGAAACAAGACACCAAGAGACACCAATAAAGAGAGGACCCAGGAGATCCAGCCGAGAGACACCGATAGAGACCAGACAGAGGAGATCATAACCAGAAACCACCGAAAAACACAGCAGGGAGGAGATGCCACCTACAGACACAGAGGGTGACAGGAGGGAGGAGATGCCACCTACATATATATACCGTTACCCTCCATCCCAGAGAGAGGTCTCAGGACAGGACACTCGGCCAGATTCCCTCGAGATGCCACGAGAATGAAGTAATGAGAACACTTTAGATGAAGCTCCTGCAACAAGTAACGCAGTGTGAACGTTGTTTCCAAAAAAAAACTACAAAATACAGGTGTGAAACCTCCCAGGAGGACACGCCCCCCCCCCCCCCGCCTCTCTCCTCACCCTGACTCTGGCAGTGAAGCCCATCCCACCTAACCCCGGCAGTGTAGCCCATCCCCCCTATAGCCCCGGCAGTGGAGCCCATCCCCCCTATAGCCCCGGCAGTGGAGCCCATCCCCCCCATAACCCCGGCAGTGGAGCCCACCCCCCTGACCCCGGCAGTGGAGCCCACCCTCCTGACCCCGGCTGTAGAGCCCACCCCCCTGACCCCGGCTGTAGAGCCCATCCCCCCTGACCCCGGCTGTAGAGCCCATCCCCCCTATAACCCCGGCTGTGGAGCCCACTCCCCTGACCCCGGCTGTGGAGCCCACCCCCCTGACCCCGGCAGTGGAGCCCATCCCCCCTATAACCCCGGCTGTGGAGCCCACCCCCCTGACCCCGGCTGTGGAGCCCACTCCCCTGACCCCGGCTGTGGAGCCCACCCCCCTGACCCCGGCAGTGGAGCCCATCCCCCCTATAACCCCGGCTGTGGAGCCCACCCCCCTGACCCCGGCTGTGGAGCCCACCCCCCTGACCCCGGCTGTGGAGCCCACCCCCCTGACCCCGGCTGTGGAGCCCACTCCCCTGACCCCGGCTGTGGAGCCCACTCCCCTGACCCCGGCTGTGGAGCCCACTCCCCTGACCCCGGCTGTGGAGCCCACCCCCCTGACCCCGGCTGTGGAGCCCACCCCCTGACCCCGGCTGTGAGGTCACAGCGCTATAAGCAGCTCCTGTGCAGAGATCCCAGATATTCACCTCAAACTCATCAAACGGCTCCAGAGACTCCAGGCGCAGCTTCTCCGATTGTGGAACACAAGATACAGAGAACTCATTCATGTCCATCACCCGACACCGCAGCCAGTCCTGGGGGGACCGAACATACAGAGTGAGGGGCCTACCTTGTAACTGATGTACAGATAGTTAGAGGGGGGCAGTACTATCTGTACATCAGTTAGAGGGGGGCAGTACTATCTGTACATCAGTTACAGGAGGCAGTACTATCTGTACATCAGTTAGAGGGGGGCAGTATTATCTGTACATCAGTTACAGGAGGCAGCACTATCTGTACATCAGTTACAGGAGGCAGTACTATCTGTACATCAGTTAGAGGGGGGCAGTACTATCTGTACATCAGTTACAGGAGGCAGTACTATCTGTACATCAGTTAGAGGGGGGCAGTACTATCTGTACATCTGTTACAGGAGGCAGTACTATCTGTACATCTGTTACAGGAGGCAGTACTATCTGTACCCCCCCCATCAGTTACAGGAGGCAGTACTATCTGTACCCCTCATCAGTTACAGGAGGCAGTACTATCTGTACCCCCCCCATCAGTTACAGGAGGCAGTACTATCTGTACCCCCCATCAGTTACAGGGGGCGGTACTATCTGTACCCCCCATCAGTTACAGGAGGCAGTACTATCTGTACATCTGTTACAGGGGGCAGTACTATCATTTAGAGGGGGGCAGTACTATCTGTACCTCCATCAGTTAGAGGGGGCAGTACTATCTGTACATCTGTTACAGGAGGCAGTACAGATAGTACTGCCTTCTATAACTGAGGCTCCTCACCTTCTGAAGAAACCTCTGCTCCTGATGGTGGAGCCGTGGATAAACACTCACAGAGCGCAGGGGAGAATTCAGCGACTCAAAGTGACTGACCATAACCCGACCAAAGGCGTCATCTGGGAAGAACTGCTCATAGAGCACAAAGCGAGAGTGAGGGAAGCGATGTGCCGCCCAGCCAATCACATCTCCCGATCTACACAGAAAGGAGAAAACAAGAAGCTGCATCTAATACATGGAGGAAAGAAGCCGGGGTCACATGCAGGAAGTCCTCCTCATACATCTCCTTATATAGAGGGGGAGGCTGCATCTAATACATGGAGGAAAGATACCAGGGTCACATGCAGGAAGTCCTCCTCATACATCTCCTTATATAGAGGGGGAGGCTGCATCTAATACATGGAGGAAAGAAGCCGGGGTCACATGCAGGAAGTCCTCCTCATACATCTCCTTATATAGAGGGGGAGGCTGCATCTAATACATGGAGGGAAGAAGCCGGGGTCACATGCAGGAAGTCCTCCTCATACATCTCCTTATATAGAGGGGGAGGCTGCATCTAATACATGGAGGAAAGATACCAGGGTCACATGCAGGAAGTCCTCCTCATACATCTCCTTATATAGAGGGGGAGGCTGCATCTAATACATGGAGGAAAGAAGCCAGGGTCACATGCAGGAAGTCCTCCTCATACATCTCCTTATATAGAGGGGGAGGCTGCATCTAATACATGGAGGGAAGAAGCCGGGGTCACATGCAGGAAGTCCTCCTCATACATCTCCTTATATAGAGGGGGAGGCTGCATCTAATACATGGAGGAAAGAAGTTAAAATTATTGTGTTAATTTGTTTTCCCTAAGACCCATTGTCATCACAACATATGGGGTAAATTCGCCCCTGCGAGCCCCTGGGACGAAGGAATATTTAATGAAAAAATAACAATTAAATTTTAATCCCCTCCTCCATGAGGTATAAATAGGCTCCACCTCCCCCTAGACCTCAGTCTAATTATAAAGAAACATAAAACACAGGGAGGGAGTCTTGTGATGCCAATGGGTCTTAGGGAAAACAAATTAACACAATAATTTAAACTTCCCTTACGTCCCATTGGCATCACAACATATGGGGAATTAGCAAGCATTATCCCCAATGGGCGGGTTATTTATTACGTCCGCATTAAGAACAGATCTTGCAAAGGTTGTTCTTGACAAGAAAGAAGTATCCAGCCTGAAATATCTCACAAAGGTAGTCAAAGACGACCAGGTAGCTGCCTGGCATATGTCCTACAGCGGCACGCTCTGCCCAAGTGGAGGCCACAGCTCTAGTAGAGTGAGCCCTGGTAAATTCTGGTGGATCCAGATCAGCAGAGGAGTAACATAAGGCAATGGAGTCACAGATCCATCTGAATATTGAAGGTTTTGAAGCCTTTCTCCCCTTGTTCTTTCCTGCGAAAGGGATAAAGAAATTCTCGTCTTTACGAAAATCACCTACTCTATGTAGATAGATCTTGATAGCTCTGGATACGTCCAATAAAGAAAGATCCAAGTCTTCTTCAGATGATCCAGTAGGAGAAAATACAGGCAATACTATTGGCTGGTTGATGTTGGCAAATCAAGCCACCATAGGCAGGAATCCTGGAAGGAACCTAAGGATAACCTTGTCTTGGGAAAAAATCACGTATGGAGGTGCGGAGCCAAGGGCTTGAAGTTCTCCAACTCTCTTAGCAGAGGTAATGGCTACTAAAAGAGAAACTTTCAATGTTAACTTGAAGTCTACTTCCTCCCAAGGCTTAAAGGAAGGAAGACACAGGCGTCTCAACACAAAGGGTAAGTCCCATGGGTCTACCTGCTTTACCAGGTTAGGCCTAGTCTAAGGTTAGTCCAGGTTAGGCCTAGTCTAAGGTTAGTCCAGGTTAGGCCTTAACAAAATTCTTACCTCCAAGATCTGAAAGAAACGTGAGTTCAGGTGTGCAGAGAGGGCTGCTATCTGCACCTTGATGGAACTAGGTTTTAATCCTTTATAGAAGCCTTCCTGTAAAAACTCCAATCACTGTGGAGTAGAAGGTTTAAGTCCATCAATACTCCTGCTTGCACACCAGTCTTGAAAATCTTCCAAATACGTGCATAAGATTTATTTGTAGTGCTACTACGAGCGTGAGAAAGGGTATACTATACCTTCTCAGAAAAACTAGAGTCCAATACGGTCCTCTCAGTCTCCGAGCTGTCAAGCTGAGGCTGGAAGATTCCTGCACAGATGTTGACCCTGGAATATTAGATCCGGATGCAGAGGTAATCTCCAAAATTCCCCTCTGCTCATATTCATGGGCAGGGTGAACCATGACCTCTTCGGCCAGAAGGGAGTTATTATTATTACTGACGACTGATCTAGACTGATCTTCGTCAAACTCTGGGAATCATGGCTATGGGAGGAAAGATATACGCCAGCTGGTATGTCCATGGTATTGTCATTGAGTCCACTACCGTGGGATTGTCTGCCCTGTAAAGGGAACAGAAATTCCTCAGTTTGGCATTGCTTGCTGACGCCATGAGGTCTCTCTGAGGAAGCCCCCACCTCTGGGTTAACAATGAACACTCTCCTTGAGAGAGACCATTCCCCCGGTAATGTCAGGCCTCGACTCGATCCGCCAATGTATTGTCGACACCCCTGATATGAATCGCAGAGAGTCTGGTTATTCTGGTTTCTGCCCAACAGAAAAATCTTCTCTACTTCCCTGAGGAGAGAAGGGGATCTGGTACCTCCCTGTTTAGGTACACCACACAGGTCATGTCGTTCATCCGGATTCTGACTGCTCTCTGTAAAATAGGAGGAGAAAAATGAAGAAGAGCTAGGTAAATCACTCTGAGCTCCCTCACGTTGGAGGGCAGAGCGGATTCCTGTTGGCTCCAAGATCCTGCAGTCGTGATGACTGTCAGATGAGCTCCCCAACCTGTTCCTGAAGCATCTGTCGTGATGGTTACCCAGTGTGGTTCTGAAAATAAAACTCCATGTTTGACTTGTCTCCACCACATTAGAGAATGTCTTGTTTGAGTCGATAGAACATCATCGCATCCAAGTCCTTCAGTCCTCGGTTCCATACTGTTAGTGCTTCTCTCTGAAGAAATCTCATGTGCCATAACGCCCATGGCACCGCGTCCGCAGCTGAGGCAAGGAGCCCTAGAAAGCGCATTTATGTTCTTATGGATACCTGACGAGGAGGAATTAGGAATTAAGTCTGATTTCTCTATGTTGATAAGCCAATTTAATTGTTGAAGTATTTCCTGGACACAACTGAACTCTCAGAAGATCCTGAGTCTGAGTCATAATCAACCAATCGTCCAGGTAAGGGATAACTTTATCCCCTGTAAACGGAAGCGAACCATCATGGTGACACTACCTTTGTGAAACAAAGGGTGCGGAGGTATTCCGGATGGAAGGACTTTGAATTGTAAGTGTCTTACCTTCCCCTGGATTTGGATGGCGAAGGCTCTCCTGTGAGCCTTCAGAATCGGTACATGAAGATATGCATCCGGTAGATCTATGGTGACCATAAAATCTCCCTCCTGGAGGATAGATTTTACCGATCTTATGTTCTCCATGTGGAACGTCTTCTTTACGATGCACCTGTTTAGATATCGCAAATCTATAATAAGCCTCCAATTTCCAGATGGCTTCAGCACTAATAACACTGGGGAGTAAACTCCCTGACCGATCTCTGATAGAGGAACATCCTCTAGAGCCTCAATGGAAAGGAGGTAAAGAATTTCTGTCTCTAGGACTAAGTGTCTTTCTGGCTTAAGATTTCTTGACAGAAGAAATCTTGGAGGAGGAAGAGATGATAAATGAAGGACATAACCATTTTGAATAATATGTAACACCCAGTGATCTTTTCTTAATTCTTCCCAGGCAGGGAGAAACAAACTCAGACGTGTTCCCACTGGACAGCTTCTGCGTCAGAAGTCTGGTTTCTTGTTGGTGTCCTTATTCTGCTGCTTCCCGGAACCTCTTCTGGAATAGTTTCTTCCTCGACCTCTGTACTGGTATCTCCCTTTGCCTCGCTGAGGAGATTTTGCTCTGCGAAAGGAATCACCGCTCTTATAGGACAATGGTAGGGACTTCCCCTCCTTGTCAGACAATTCCTCCATTAATTTATCCAGCTCAGAGCCAAACAGCCTACCTGGCTGGAACTCCATATTACAGAGCTGAATTTTGGAGTTAGCATCTCCAACCCAGGGTTTTAACCATAGCGCCCTTCGGCAGCGGTCGAGAGCGTACTAGTTTTTTTACGCTAACCTGGTTCCCTGAGATGATCATCGCAGAGGAAGTCAATGGCCATAATGACCTTTTTTAAGGAGCGAAGGACCTTGTCCCTGCTAGCTCTACCTTCCAAATTTTCCTGGACCTTGGTCAGCCATCTTCTTAGGCTTCTAGAAACCTCAAAGAAGAAATGGAGACTGCCCCTTGGACTGCCGCTGCCGTATATGATCTCTTGAGGGCTACCTCCACCCTTCTATCCATCGGATCCTTAAGATTGGATCCGTCCTCCGCAGGCAGCACAGTACATTTTGACAGTTTGGCTATGGCCGGGTCCACCTTTGGAGGCTCAATCCAGTCCTTACATTGTTCTTCCTTGAGAACATATAAGGTCTTAAACCTCTTGCTCAAACCCGGAGCCTTTTCCGGTTCCTTCCATTCCGCCTGTAACATAGACAATGAAGTCTTACCCACAGAAATAGCCCTAGGCTTTTTTGAGGAGGACCGATCCTATCCTCTTCTATTTCCTCAGGGTGTATTTCAGCTTGCACAGCTTAGCAGAGCTTGTGAATTCTATCAGCTGTGAAATACCCCCTGAATAATTCTCTCTAATCTTCAGAAGTAGAAGAGGTTTCAGAAGAAGATGATGACTTAACTTCATCAATCACAGTAAAACTGAAAATGACCATAATCCTACAGCCATAAAGTAATATACTCACAGGCTGGGAGTAGAGGGAGAAATGCTCCATTTGGTCTTTATCTTAGGACACGGGCGGCGATTCTCATTAGCCGCTAAAGTCGTTTGCACATAGTCCTTGACCCATACAACTACCTCCTGAACATCAGGCTCCTCATAGGTTTAGGTCTGCATGAAGGACAGCGTACTTAGGCATTATAAATATTTTTTATATCTGGAAAAAAACATGAATTACTAACCGGTAATTGCTTTTCCTCGAAGCCCATGACGGCACCCATGGAGAGGTCCACCTCCCGCTCCTCTGGACAGGAAACAGTTCACTGGATCCATAAAAGAAGAGACCGCCCCTTCATCGCCAGTTCGTTACCAAGGAAACTCAGGAGCATATCTAAATCTTCTTTGGAAAATCAATATATTTTCATTTCTTTTTTTTTTTTTTTTTTTTTTTTTTTTTTTTTTTTTAAACTTCTACTAGTTTAATATCATATAATACTTCTTATATGACTATCTCAATACAAAGTCTTACTACTAGTGTAAGGTCAATATATACAATATTAGGGAGGGTATTAGGCGGGTGCCGTCATGGGCTTCGAGGAAAAGCAATTACCGGTTAGTAATTCATGTTTTCCCTCTCGCCCTATGACGGCACCCATGGAGACTAGAATAGGAATTACGCCTAGGGTGGGACCACTGCCTGCAATACCCTTCTCCCAAAGATTAAGTCTTCTTGAGAGGATAACTGGAGCCTATAATGCTTAAAAAAGGTATGGGGGGAGCTCCACGTAGCAGCCCTGCATATTTGTTCAATAGACACTGAGGCTCTCTCTGCCCAGGATGTGGCTACTGAACGGGTAGAGTGAGCTCCGAACCCTGATGGTACTTCGATACCTGCGGTTATATAGGCAGAGGAAATGGTGTTCTTAATCCACTTAGCTATCACCTGGGCAGATGCAGCCTTCCCTCTGTTCTTTCCCTGAAAGAGTATTAAAAAATTATTGGAAAGCCTCCACTGTTCTGTATTCTGTAGATAATGAATAAGACATCTCCTGACATCTAGACAGTGAAAACGAGACTCCCCCTCATTAGAGGGGTTGGGGCAGAATGAGGGGAGTACCACTTCTTGGGATCTGTGGAAATCAGAAACTACTTTGGGAAGGAAGGCTGGGTCTGGAGATAGTATCACCCTATCCTCTCTAATAGACATATAGGGTTGCTGAATGGAGAAAGCTGATATTTCTCCTACTCTCCTGGCAGAGGTGATAGCTAGGAGGAAGGCTAACTTCTGAGAGAGAATCTTGATGGAGAGATCTGCTAAGGGTTCAAACGGAGGTTCTGTTAGCTGGGAGAGAACTAGATTCAAATCCCACGGTGGGAGCTTGGGCTTGATGGAAGGGAAGATTCTATCTGTTGCCCTCATGAACCTCCTAACCCAGGGATGTTCCGCCAGTTTAAAGTCAAAGAGGGAACTAAGAGCTGAAATCTGGACCCTAATAGTACTAGGCCTTAATCTCTTATTTAGACCTTCTTGTAGGAAATCTAGTACTACTGGGATATCTGGTGGAACTAATACATTAATGGGTTTGTTTACAAACCTACAAAATGCTCTCCAAGTTCTAAGATATATCTCTGATGTGACTCTCTTTTTACTGGCCAGGAGGGTGGTGATGACCTGCTCTGAAAGCCCCCTGTCTATGAGGATCTGCCTCTCAATAGCCATGCTGTCAGGTGGAGATTCTTGACTTCCGGATGGTAAATTGGACCCTGACTGAGAAGATCCGGAGTCTCTGGTAGAACCCAGGGATCTGTAACTGACATGACCCTCAACCAAGAGAACCACACCCTCCTGGGCCAGAATGGCGCTATCATGATGACCAGAGCTTTGTCCTGCCTGACCTTCCTGAGAACTCTGGGGATCATCCTGAACGGGGGGAAGGCATACAGGAGTCCCTGATTCCAAGGATGGGCTAGCGCATCTATCCCTATCGGGTTGTCTGATGGGCTCAGGGAGAAGAACCTCTCTACCTTTTTGTTCGCTTTGGAGGCGAAGAGATCTATTACTGGAAGACCCCATTTGGTACAGATCTGCTGAAACACTTCTACTGACAAGCTCCACTCCCCCTGGTTTAACTGGTGTCTGCTCAGGTAGTCTGCTTTTACATTCTCTGACCCCTTTAGATGTAGTGCTGTGAGGGAGGAGAGATGAGGTTCTACCAGTCTGAAGATGAAGTGTGCGACTCTCATTAGCTCTCTGGATCTTGTGCCCCCCTGGTGATTTATGTACGCTACTACCGATGAGTTGTCTGACTGGACCTTTACATGTCTGTCTCTTAGAAGGGGTAGGGCCTGGGATAGGGACATGAAGACTGCCCTCAGCTCTCTGACGTTCTGAGACAAGGCAGCTTCCTCTGGCTTCCATAACCCCTGGAGCATGATGTCTGTTGTGTAGGCTCCCCAGCCCCGAGGGCTGGCATCGGTGGTTAGGATGACTTCGTCTGAGCGTACCCAGGGAACCCCCTTTTCCAGATTTTTTCTCTGGGTCCACCAACTTAGGGAACGTACTGTCTGTGGAGAGAGAACACATAGAGAGTCTAAGGAGTCTGTAGATCTATCCCATTGAGAGAGGATCTGTGTCTGCAGTGTTCTGGAATGATACTGGGCCCAGGGGACTGCGGGAATGCAAGAGGTCATTAGACCTAGAACTGACATGGCCTCTCTGACTGTAGTGCTCTGACTGTACATGAGGTGTTCTATTTTAGTCAGTAACTGGGTCACTTTACTAGCAGGTAGGAAACATTTCTGAACACGGGAATCTAGGAGAATTCCTAAGAATTGGCAGGTGTGAGAAGGGGTCTTGACTGATTTCTCCTCATTTATTTCCCATCCTAATTTCTTAAAAATGACTTCCGCCTGTGTGATCTGAGATTGTAAGATCTCCGGAGAATCAGCCACCAGGAGAAAATCATCTAAGTATGGAACAATGATGATATCCTGTTCCCTTACATGTGCCATCACCTCTGCCACAATCTTTGTGAATATTCTGGGGGCCTATGAAATACCGAAAGGCATGGCCCTGAAATGTAAGTGGAGGAAGGAGCCCATGAACCATACCGCAACCCTGAGGAATCTCTGGTGTTCTGGGTGAACTGGGATGTGATAGTACGCATCCCTGAGGTCAAGGGTCGCCATGGAGCAATCTCTAGAAAGATTCAGAATGGCTGAAGATATAGTTTCCATTCTGAATTTTTCATAGGTAAGGAACTTGTTAAGGGGCTTTAAATTAATTATGGTACGAAACGTACCATTTGGCTTCCTGACCAGGAAGAGAGTGGAGTAGAAGCCTGCTCCCCTCTCTTCCGCTGGTACAGCGACCAATACCTGTTTATCCAGGAGAGACTGCACCTCAAGTTCCATGGCCTGTTGACGCTCTGGATCCCGGAATTGAGTGGTGACAAATCTACTGCCTGGAGGGGACACAAACGAAATTTTTAAACCATCCTTTATTGTGTTCAAAATATTCTTACTGGATGATATTTTATCCCACTCCTGGCTATATAGCGAAAGGCGACCACCCACCGGGGCCTGGCGTCATTGGGGATTGGGTTTTTTGGCAGAATCAGCAGCATTGAACAACAGCCCTCTACCCCTTCTAGAGGTCCTCCATTCCCTTCTACCTGAAGGGCCTCCCCGCTGACCACCCCTACCTCTGCCCCTATAATTACTTTTGGGAGGCTGGGGTACCACTGGAAAGCCCTTCTTTCTATCTGAAGCTTTCTCAAGGACTGCATCAAGGGTGGAACCAAAGAGAAATTCCCCCTCACAGGGTACGGCACATAGTTTTGCCTTTGAAGTAATGTCCCCTTTCCAGTCCCTTAGCCAAACTGTACGCCTTGCAGAGTTGGATAAGGCAGCAAATTTGGCATTTAGTTTTAAGGTATCTGCTGAGGCTTCCGATAGAAACTTGGCTCCCTGGCTAATATTGGGGAGGGCAGCCAATAATTCTTCCTTAGGGGCATCGTCCCTAATCTTTGCGGTTAGTTCCTCAATCCAAATGTCCATAGATCTGGCTACAGATGTGGCCGCAACAAGAGGCTTAAAAGAAGCAGCAGCTGCCTCCCAACCTTTTTTAAGGTAGACCTCTGCTCTTTTGTCCATAGGGTCCTTTAGGGTAGCAGAGTCATCAAAAGGCAGGACCCCTTTCTTAGCTATCTTCGCTAAAGGTGCATCCACTTTAGGGGCTCTATCCCAAACAGCTGTCTCCTCTTCATTAAAGGGATACCTGCGCTTCATTGCCCTGGGCACGAAGAACTTTCTGTCTGGGTTGTTCCACTCTCTTTTAATCAGGTCTTTAATAGAATGGTGGATAGGGAATACCTTTCTCTTCTTTGGGGTAAGGCCCTGAAACATTCTGTCCTGTACAGTCTTGGACACAGGACTGTCCTCTAGTTCCATAGTGCGTCTTACTGCACTGACTAACGGATCAACCTCTTCTATGTTGGACTCTAAAGGTTCCGACTGGTGAGACTCGGTACCAATCTCCTCACCAAAATCCTCTGTCTCGGACATAGGATCCTCCTCATCTGCCACCGTGCTGGGACCAGGCCTAGGTTCAGACCTGGAGGATTCTCCAGTCTCCACGGGGACTAGGGTCTGTGAGGGAAGGGATGATTTAATTTCCCCTTTAATAAGCTCCTTAATGTCCCTCATGAAGGATGGTGTTTCTTCCTCCAGGAACCTATTACGACAGGAGCTGCATAATGTCTTATTGTGACTACTCAGCTTCCTGTCACACACAGGACATTCCCTGGACTTAGTACGGGATGTTTTCATCTATAAGAAAAAATATACATACTATGTGTAAATATCTCAAAGCATCATAAATATTGTGAGGGTACCAAGTTAGCCCCTGTCATACCGGTTGAGTCTCAGAAGGGGTCTCAGGATTATCTGCGCGCTCTTCCATTGGAAGTAGATGTGTCTGCAGAGTTTGCACGGAGCGTGCTGAATGCAGAGATTGGCAGCCGGGAACGTGCTGAAAATGCGGAGTGCACAGCCAGAAGCCTGCTGAAATACCTGCTCAGCGTGGACGCCACCTCGATGACTGCTGGGCTCCCCTTTTTAAATCCGGCGCCAAGGAATGGCTGGCTCCTCCCCTCCGCCGCGCGCCAGCACACCCTCTCCGGATCGTGCCAGGATAGGCTCACCTGACAGGCCCCAAGCCTGTGGCCCGGAAGAGCACGGCCCCGCCGGAACCCCTCCCCGGAAGCAGTCAGAGCGTCCCTGGACGTCAGACGCACGTGACGTCACCACGTCGACGCGCGCGTCCCGCAACCAGGAAGTGCTAGGACCGCCTGCTTACCGGAGGACGCGTGGCCGCTGACCGGAGAGCCAGGGAGGATCCGGAGGTCGTCCATCTGACAGGTGCTGGGGAGAGAGCCAGTCTTGGCAGCTGCTTCGTTAGAAGACTTACGCCGCCGGGGATGTCGGCAGTAAGGTAGGTAAGCCGGTTGCCCCATTCCCCTCTTCCTATGATGGATCCTTTGGAGAGGTGGGAGAACCACCTCCTGCCTCCTGCTCCAAAGGACAGGAAACAGAACTGGCGATGAAGGGGCGGTCTCTTCTTTTATGGATCCAGTGAACTGTTTCCTGTCCAGAGGAGCGGGAGGTGGACCTCTCCATGGGTGCCGTCATAGGGCGAGAGGGAAATGATCCTCCTACGGTATCCATAGCCGTCAGGTAGAGGAGTCTCACACTCGGCACATGAAGTGCTTCCTTAGAAGGTCTTTTGCCGGCAGCAGGACTGGTCTCCATTTCAGACATCTGCAGATAATCAATGTATTACAATACATATAAACCACTAGCCTGGCTAGAGTGATATCGGAAAGAGACACTAGGTGGCAGCAACACTTACTTTTAAGTATATAGAAGAGAGATCACAGCACTTTGCACTCAGATGTTTTCTATTAGATCCAAATGAGCCACAGAAAATCCTTCCAGAGGAAGACAGCCAGACCTAGAGGTAGCAACATCTTACCTTCTGCCTTGGACACACAGCTAATCCGGCATGCAGAGAGCGCGCGCCGCTGCCGCCCCCCGGAAGTGACATGACGCTGATGCCGCAGTGCTGAGACGCACGCAGCGCCGATGCGTTCCACAGTCGAACGCGACTGGAAGAAAATCCAGCCGCTCAGGTGACACGCAGAGTGCGTTCCAAGACGCACTAGGTAAGAAAAACTTAAAGGCTAAGACCTGCAGAAGCAAATATCAGGATACTACCTGGACACCGGCTCCAGCGGCATCCCAGCAATCATTACCTGGAGAGAAAACCTGAATGCAACAGGTTAACAAAGCATAAAAACGGAGGAGGGACAAAGTCCCCTAGGGCTAACAGCAACGAAGTAAGAAAAGACTGAGGTCTAGGGGGAGGTGGAGCCTATTTATACCTCATGGAGGAGGGGATTAAAATTTAATTGTTATTTTTTCATTAAATATTCCTTCGTCCCAGGGGCTCGCAGGGGCGAATTTACCCCATATGTTGTGATGCCAATGGGACGTAAGGGAAGCCGGGGTCACATGCAGGAAGTCCTCCTCATACATCTCCTTATATAGAGGGGGAGGCTGCATCTAATACATGGAGGAAAGAAGCCGGGGTCACATGCAGGAAGTCCTCCTCATACATCTCCTTATATAGAGGGGGAGGCTGCATCTAATACATGGAGGAAAGAAGCCAGGGTCACATGCAGGAAGTCCTCCTCATACATCTCCTTATATAGAGGGGGAGGCTGCATCTAATACATGGAGGGAAGAAGCCGGGGTCACATGCAGGAAGTCCTCCTCATACATCTCCTTATATAGAGGGGGAGGCTGCATCTAATACATGGAGGAAAGAAGCCAGGGTCACATGCAGGAAGTCCTCCTCATACATCTCCTTATATAGAGGGGGAGGCTGCATCTAATACATGGAGGAAAGAAGCCGGGGTCACATGCAGGAAGTCCTCCTCATACATCCCCTTATATAGACAGCAAGGTGGAGGTGGTGGTGGAGGTAGTGGTCACCTACTGGGCAAGGTCCATATAGCACAGCACCACTTCTGCTAGGAGGAGGGTGGGACAGTCCCATATGAGGCCGGCACCATCCAATGCCGCATCCAGAGCACCAACATCTCCGAGATCCACACCGAGTAGTCTGTAATCCTGAGAGTCCACAACCAGTGAGCCTGACAGGACAATAGTATATAGTATGTACACAGCATAGGGAATGGTATAGTGTACAGGCAGTATATAGTATGTACACAGCATAGGGAATGGTATAGTGTACAGGCAGTATATAATATATACATAGTGTAGAGAGCAGTACAGGGCAGTATATACATAGTGTAGAGAGCAGTACAGGGTGGTATATAGTATATACATAATGTACAAGACAGTACAGGGTATATACATAGTATAGAGGATAGTACAGGGAAGCATATAGTATATATACCGTGTACAGGAAAATACAGGGCAGTATATAGTATATACATAGTGTACAGGACAGTATATACATAGTGTATAGAGCAGTACAGGGCGGTATATAGTATATACATTGTGTACAGGATAGTACTGGGGAGTATATAAATAGTGTACAATAGTGTATAAAGTATATACATAGTGTAGAGAGCAGTACAGGGAGGTATATAGCATATACACATTGTATAGAGCAGTACAGGGCAGTATATACACATTGTATAGAGCAGTACAGGGCGATATATAGTATATACATAGTGTACAGGACAGTACAGGGTGGTATACAGTATATACACAGTGTAGAGAGCAGTATAGGGCGATATATAGTATATAAATAGTGTACAGGACAGTATATACATAGTGTACAGGGTGGTATACAGTATATACATAGTGTACAGGACAGTACAGGGCGGTATACAGTATATACACAGTGTACAGGACAGTACAGGGCGGTATACAGTATATACATAGTGTACAGGACAGTACAGGGCGGTATACAGTATATACATAGTGTACAGGACAGTATACAGTATATACATAGTGTAGAGGACAGTACAGGGCGGTATACAGTATATACATAGTGTACAGGACAGTACAGGGCGGTATACAGTATATACCCAGTGTAGAGAGCAGTACAGGAAGGTATTTACCAGTGATTGGAACCTTTTAGAGGTCAAGTGGCTAAACTGCAACCCAGCCCGGCTATCCTGAGAACTACGCCGATTCGGTGGACTGCACAGACATCTGGCATTTTTTTCCCCGACATGGAGAGAGAGGAGCGGCTGCACATCCCACCTATGGCTGACACTGATGCTGCAGGCTGTTGGAATATGAATTGATCGAGCCATATAGTCCGTTGGTGCAGGTCTCCTGGTTCACACGGGTCCCTACGCTAACTCCACACCGTGTCGGTCAGTGACCTCCACCCCCGCAAAGCGTGCACATGCAGGGAAGGGGGGCCATGGAGTGGCCCCGCAACCCCACTGTCACAGGACCAGACCCAAAGTGCCCCCCAAAAAGTCCCAGCCAGCACCACCGGCAAGGAAGGCTGCCCCCAAACAACACGAGTATGGAGATGGTATTACACTCACCACCACTGCAGCAGACAGAATGGGTGTGATGTGCAGCCGCTCCTCTCTCTCCATGTCAGATTTGGTATTTTTCTCCCCTTTCTGGGCAGCTGGCACTCCCCTTTGTAAGACCCATGTGACCTAAGTCAGCAGAGCATACACCTGTGCTCACATGACAGTACCATATCCATAATACCATATGGCCCCTCCCACCCTGGTGTTACTAGGCTGCAGCTGGCACTCCCCTTTGTAAGACCCATGTGACCTAAGTCAGCAGAGCATACACCTGTGCTCACATGACAGTACCATATCCATAATACCATATGGCCCCTCCCACCCTGGTGTTACTAGGCTGCAGCTGGCACTCCCCTTTGTAAGACCCATGTGACCTAAGTCAGCAGAGCATACACCTGTGCTCACATGACAGTACCATATCCATAATACCATATGGCCCCTCCCACCCTGGTGTTACTAGGCTGCAGCTGGCACTCCCCTTTGTAAGACCCATGTGACCTAAGTCAGCAGAGCATACACCTGTGCTCACATGACAGTACCATATCCATAATACCATATGGCCCCTCCCACCCTGGTGTTACTAGGCTGCAGCTGGCACTCCCCTTTGTAAGACCCATGTGACCTAAGTCAGCAGAGCATACACCTGTGCTCACATGACAGTACCATATCCATAATACCATATGGCCCCTCCCACCCTGGTGTTACTAGGCTGCAGCTGGCACTCCCCTTTGTAAGACCCATGTGACCTAAGTCAGCAGAGCATACACCTGTGCTCACATGACAGTACCATATCCATAATACCATATGGCCCCTCCCACCCTGGTGTTACTAGGCTGCAGCTGGCACTCCCCTTTGTAAGACCCATGTGACCTAAGTCAGCAGAGCATACACCTGTGCTCACATGACAGTACCATATCCATAATACCATATGGCCCCTCCCACCCTGGTGTTACTAGGCTGCAGCTGGCACTCCCCTTTGTAAGACCCATGTGACCTAAGTCAGCAGAGCATACACCTGTGCTCACATGACAGTACCATATCCATAATACCATATGGCCCCTCCCACCCTGGTGTTACTAGGCTGCAGCTGGCACTCCCCTTTCTAAGACCCATGTGACCTAAGTCAGCAGAGCATACACCTGTGCTCACATGACAGTACCATATCCATAATACCATATGGCCCCTCCCACCCTGGTGTTACTAGGCTGCAGCTGGCACTCCCCTTTGTAAGACCCATGTGACCTAAGTCAGCAGAGCATACACCTGTGCTCACATGACAGTACCATATCCATAATACCATATGGCCCCTCCCACCCTGGTGTTACTAGGCTGCAGCTGGCACTCCCCTTTGTAAGACCCATGTGACCTAAGTCAGCAGAGCATACACCTGTGCTCACATGACAGTACCATATCCATAATACCATATGGCCCCTCCCACCCTGGTGTTACTAGGCTGCAGCTGGCACTCCCCTTTTTAAGACCCATGTGACCTAAGTCAGCAGAGCATACACCTGTGCTCACATGACAGTACCATATCCATAATACCATATGGCCCCTCCCACCCTGGTGTTACTAGGCTGCAGCTGGCACTCCCCTTTGTAAGACCCATGTGACCTAAGTCAGCAGAGCATACACCTGTGCTCACATGACAGTACCATATCCATAATACCATATGGCCCCTCCCACCCTGGTGTTACTAGGCTGCAGCTGGCACTCCCCTTTGTAAGACCCATGTGACCTAAGTCAGCAGAGCATACACCTGTGCTCACATGACAGTACCTCCATGTTTTTCCCATTCTGTCTGCAGCAGTTTTGGTGAGTGTAATACCATATCCATAATACCATATGGGGTTGCAGGGCCACTCCATGGCCTCCCTTCCCTGCATGTGCACGCTTTGCGAGGGTGGCGGTCGCTGACCGACATGGTGTGGGGTTAGCATAGGGACCCGTGTGAACCAGGAGACCTGCACGTTGGTACACGGACGATATGGCTCGATCAATTCATATTCCAACAGCCTGCAGCATCAGTGTCAGCCATAGGTGGGATGTGCAGCCGCTCCTCTCTCTCCAGGCCCGATTTGGCTTTTGTTTTTCATACAATGGTCATGGGGGTCACTTTTTCTCATTTAATTCCCTTTTCAGGCTTAGTAGTGGAGCGGGTGTGATGGACAGCATCCACTACTTTAGCCTCAAAATTACTATCCCAGTACTCACCATGACAGGGGTACTGGGTGGAGAACCATACCAGCAGATCTGGAGCATGAAATGGCGCTTCTGGTCTGGGAAGTACAAGGCCGGTATTACTAGGCCCCTCCCACCCTGGTGTTACTAGGCTGCAGCAGGCTGGCATTACTAGGCCCCTCCCACCCTGATGCTGCTAGGCTGCAGCAGGCTGGTATTACTACGCCCCCCCCCACCCTGATTCTGCTAGGCTGCAGCAGGCTGGTATTACTAGGCCCCTCCCACCCTGATGCTGCTAGGCTGCAGCAGAATGGTATTACTAGGCCCCTCCCACCCTGATGCTGCTAGGCTGCAGCAGGCTGGTATTACTAGGCCCCTCCCACCCTGATGCTGCTAGGCTGCAGCAGGCTGGTATTACTAGGCCCCTCCCACCCTGGAGTTCCTAGGCTGCAGCAGGCTGGTATTACTAGGCCCCTCCCACCCTGGTGTTACTAAGTAGCAGCAGGCTGGTATTACTAGGCCCCTCTCACCCTGGTGTTACTAGGCTGCAGCAGGCTGGTATTACTAGGCCCTTTCCACCCTGGGGTTCCTAGGCTGCAGCAGGCTGGTATTACTAGGACCCTCCCACCCTGGTGTTACTAGGCAGCAGCAGGCTGGTATTACTAGGCCCCTTTCACCCTGGTGTTACCAGGCTGCAGCAGGCAGGTATTACTAGGCCCTTCCAGCCCTGGGGTTCCTAGGCTGCAGCAGGATGGTTTTTTACCTTTTACCTAACCAGTCAGATGAAACAGCAGCAGCCTAGCAACCCCAGGGTGGGAAGGGCCTAGTAACAACAGCCTGCTGCAGCCTAGGAACCCCAGGGTGGGAATGGCCTAGTAATACCATTCTGCTGCGGCCTAGCAACCCCAGGGTGGGAAGGGCCTAGTAATACCATTCTGCTGCAGCCTAGCAACCCCAGGGTGGGAAGGGCCTAGTAATACCATTCTGCTGCAGCCTAGCAACCCCAGGGTGGGAAGGGCCTAGTAATACCATTCTGCTGCAGCCTAGTAACACCAGGGTGAGAGGGGCCTAGTAATACCAGCCTGCTGCTGCCTGGTAACACCAGGGTGGGAGGGGCCTAGTAATACCAGCCTGCTACAGCCTAGCAACCCCAGGGTGGGAAGGGCCTAGTAATACTATCCTGCTGCAGCCTAGCAACCCCAGGGTGGGAGGGGCCATTTATCTTGGTCCCTCCCAGACCATCCTGCTGCAGCCTAGCAACCCCAGGGTGGGAAGGGCCTAGTAATACTATCCTGCTGCAGCCTAGCAACCCCAGGGTGGGAGGGGCCATTTATCTTGGTCCCTCCCAGACCCGCCTGCTGCAGCCTCAGACAACAGGTGCCCCAGGCTTGCTGTTAGCCGCCCCTCCACAATAGCTGGGTGGTGGGGGTACTCGGCCCAAGTAATGGATGTCATCCATCAGAAACCTCCTACTCCTAAGCACCATTTCATTTATTAAAAAAAAAAAAAAAAAACTTCCAGTACTACTAGAGGATGCACTGCAGCTGAAGCCGCCGCCAGGAAAGGGAGCAGTAAGTGTCATCACTCTGACAGCCGTTCTGCTCCTGATGCTGGGCAGCATACACTCACTGACCTCTCTCATTACAACCAGTGGGGGGCGCTTTGGTCTTCAACAGACTCCTCAAGTCCTCCGCCTGGTCAATCAGGAGACGCTTACGGTGAACCACGGTGGGGAAATCCACCTCCCAGATACAGGTGGAGCCTGGAGTCCCCGTCCTCCCGCACAGCCGGAAGTAGAGGGAGTCAAAGCCACAGCCAAGGCTAAGCACCTGCAAGGTGGAGGGGTAATTAGGAAGGGCAGAGAGAGGGAGGGGGTAATAAGGGAGGGGGTAATAAGGAAGGGGGTAATAAGGAAGGGGGTAATATGGAAGGGGGTAATAAGGAAGGGGGTAATAAGGAAGGGCAGAGAAAGGGAAGGGGTAATAAGGAAGGGGGTAATAAGGAAGGGCAGAGAGAGGGAAGGGCAGAGAGAGGGAGGGGGTAATAAGGAAGGACAATACTTGATAGCTTTAAAGAACACTCACCTGCCTATGGGGAGAACTCGCTGTGTCCTGAAAGAACTCGAGCAGACAATGTGTGACTGCCTGAGCCCGAATACAGTACCCCCTGCAGGACAGAGGAGACATGACGCCACATGTAATATACTATAGACACAGCGCCCCCTGCAGGACAGAGGAGACATGACGCCACATGTAATATACTATAGACACAGCGCCCCCTGCAGGACAGAGGAGACATGACGCCACATGTAATACACTATAGACACAGCGCCCCCTGCAGGACAGAGGAGACATGACACCACATGTAATACACTATACATACAGCGCCCCCTGCAGGACAGAGGAGACATGACGCCACATGTAATATACTATAGACACAGCGCCCCCTGCAGGACAGAGGAGACATGACGCCACATGTAATATACTATAGACACAGCGCCCCCTGCAGGACAGAGGAGACATGACGCCACATGTAATATACTATAGACACAGCACCCCCTGCAGGACAGAGGAGACATGACGCCACATGTAATATACTATAGACACAGCGCCCCCTGCAGGACAGAGGAGACATGACGCCACATATAATATACTATATACACAGCGCCCCCTGCAGGACAGAGGAGACATGACGCCACATGTAATACACTATAGATACAGCGCCCCCTGCAGGACAGAGGAGACATGACGCCACATGTAATACACTATAGACACAGCGCCCCCTGCAGGACAGAGGAGACATGACGCCACATGTAATACACTATAGACACAGCGCCCCCTGCAGGACAGAGGAGACATGACGCCACATGTAATATACTATAGACACAGCGCCCCCTGCAGGACAGAGGAGACATGACACCACATGTAATATACTATAGACACAGCGCCCCCTGCAGGACAGAGGAGACATGACGCCACATGTAATACACTATAGACACAGCGCCCCCTGCAGGACAGAGGAGACATGACGCCACATGTAATACACTATAGACACAGCGCCCCCTGCCGGACAGAGGAGACATGACGCCACATGTAATACACTATAGACACAGCGCCCCCTGCAGGACAGAGGAGACATGACGCCACATGTAATATACTATAGACACAGCGCCCCCTGCAGGACAGAGGAGACATGACGCCACATGTAATATACTATAGACACAGCGCCCCCTGCAGGACAGAGGAGACATGACGCCACATGTAATATACTATAGACACAGCGCCCCCTGCAGGACAGAGGAGACATGACGCCACATGTAATATACTATAGACACAGCGCCCCCTGCAGGACAGAGGAGACATGACGCCACATGTAATATACTATAGACACAGCGCCCCCTGCAGGACAGAGGAGACATGACGCCACATGTAATATACTATAGACACAGCGCCCCCTGCAGGACAGAGGAGACATGACACCACATATAATATACTATAGACACAGCGCCCCCTGCAGGACAGAGGAGACATGACACCACATATAATATACTATAGACACAGCGCCCGCTGCAGGACAGAGGAGACATGACGCCACATGTAATATACTATAGACACAGCGCCCCCTGCAGGACAGAGGAGACATGACGCCACATGTAATATACTATAGACACAGCGCCCCCTGCAGGACAGAGGAGACATGACGCCACATATAATATACTATAGACACAGCGCCCCCTGCAGGACAGAGGAGACATGACGCCACATGTAATATACTATAGACACAGCGCCCCCTGCAGGACAGAGGAGACATGACGCCACATGTAATACACTATAGACACAGCGCCCCCTGCAGGACAGAGGAGACATGACGCCACATGTAATACACTATAGACACAGCGCCCCCTGCAGGACAGAGGAGACATGACACCACATGTAATATACTATAGACACAGCGCCCCCTGCAGGACAGAGGAGACATGACACCACATGTAATATACTATAGACACAGCGCCCCCTGCAGGACAGAGGAGACATGACGCCACATGTAATATACTATAGACACAGCGCCCCCTGCAGGACAGAGGAGACATGACACCACATGTAATATACTATAGACACAGCGCCCCCTGCAGGACAGAGGAGACATGACACCACATGTAATATACTATAGACACAGCGCCCCCTGCAGGACAGAGGAGACATGACGCCACATGTAATACACTATAGACACAGCGCCCCCTGCAGGACAGAGGAGACATGACGCCACATGTAATATACTATATACACAGCGCCCCCTGCAGGACAGAGGAGACATGACGCCACATGTAATATACTATAGACACAGCGCCCCCTGCAGGACAGAGGAGACATGACACCACATGTAATATACTATAGACACAGCGCCCCCTGCAGGACAGAGGAGACATGACGCCACATGTAATATACTATATACACAGCGCCCCCTGCAGGACAGAGGAGACATGACGCCACGTGTAATATACTATAGACACAGCGCCCCCTGCAGGACAGAGGAGACATGACGCCACATATAATATACTATAGACACAGCGCCCCCTGCAGGACAGAGGAGACATGACACCACATGTAATACACTAAAGACACACTATAGACACAGCGTCCCCTGCAGGACAGAGGAGACATGACACCACATGTAATATACTATAGACACAGCGCCCCCTGCAGGACAGAGGAGACATGACGCCACATGTAATACACTATAGACACAGCGCCCCCTGCAGGACAGAGGAGACATGACACCACATATAATATACTATAGACACAGCGCCCCCTGCAGGACAGAGGAGACATGACACCACATGTAATACACTATAGACACAGCGCCCCCTGCAGGACAGAGGAGACATGACGCCACATGTAATATACTATAGACACAGCGCCCCCTGCAGGACAGAGGAGACATGACGCCACATGTAATACACTATAGACACAGCGCCCCCTGCAGGACAGAGGAGACATGACACCACATGTAATATACTATAGACACAGCGCCCCCTGCAGGACAGAGGAGACATGACACCACATGTAATATACTATAGACACAGCGCCCCCTGCAGGACAGAGGAGACATGACACCACATGTAATACACTATAGACACACTATAGACACAGCGTCCCCTGCAGGACAGAGGAGACATGACACCACATGTAATATACTATAGACACAGCGCCCCCTGCAGGACAGAGGAGACATGACACCACATGTAATATACTATAGACACAGCGCCCCCTGCAGGACAGAGGAGACATGACACCACATGTAATATACTATAGACACAGCGCCCCCTGCAGGACAGAGGAGACATGACACCACATGTAATACACTATAGACACACTATAGACACAGCGTCCCCTGCAGGACAGAGGAGACATGACACCACATGTAATATACTATAGACACAGCGCCCCCTGCAGGACAGAGGAGACATGACACCACATGTAATATACTATAGACACAGCGCCCCCTGCAGGACAGAGGAGACATGACACCACATGTAATATACTATAGACACAGCGCCCCCTGCAGGACAGAGGAGACATGACACCACATGTAATACACTATAGACACACTATAGACAAAGCGCCCCCTGCAGGACAGAGGAGACATGACGCCACATGTAATATACTATAGACACAGCGCCCCCTGCAGGACAGAGGAGACATGACGCCACATGTAATATACTATAGACACAGCGCCCTCTGCAGGACAGAGGAGACATGACGCCACATGTAATATACTATAGACACAGCGCCCCCTGCAGGACAGAGGAGACATGACGCCACATGTAATACACTATACATACAGCGCCCCCTGCAGGACAGAGGAGACATGACGCCACATGTAATATACTATAGACACAGCGCCCCCTGCAGGACAGAGGAGACATGACACCACATGTAATACACTATACATACAGCGCCCCCTGCAGGACAGAGGAGACATGACGCCACATGTAATATACTATAGACACAGCGCCCCCTGCAGGACAGAGGAGACATGACGCCACATGTAATATACTATAGACACAGCGCCCCCTGCAGGACAGAGGAGACATGACGCCACATGTAATATACTATATACACAGCGCCCCCTGCAGGACAGAGGAGACATGACGCCACATGTAATATACTATAGACACAGCGCCCCCTGCAGGACAGAGGAGACATGACGCCACATGTAATATACTATAGACACAGCGCCCCCTGCAGGACAGAGGAGACATGACGCCACATGTAATATACTATAGACACAGCGCCCCCTGCAGGACAGAGGAGACATGACGCCACATGTAATATACTATAGACACAGCGCCCCCTGCAGGACAGAGGAGACATGACGCCACATGTAATATACTATAGACACAGCGCCCCCTGCAGGACAGAGGAGACATGACGCCACATGTAATATACTATAGACACAGCGCCCCCTGCAGGACAGAGGAGACATGACGCCACATGTAATATACTATAGACACAGCGCCCCCTGCAGGACAGAGGAGACATGACGCCACATGTAATATACTATAGACACAGCGCCCCCTGCAGGACAGAGGAGACATGACACCACATATAATATACTATAGACACAGCGCCCCCTGCAGGACAGAGGAGACATGACGCCACATGTAATATACTATAGACACAGCGCCCCCTGCAGGACAGAGGAGACATGACGCCACATGTAATATACTATAGACACAGCGCCCCCTGCCGGACAGAGGAGACATGACGCCACATGTAATACTATAGACACAGCGCCCCCTGCAGGACAGAGGAGACATGACGCCACATGTAATACACTATAGACACAGCGCCCCCTGCCGGACAGAGGAGACATGACGCCACATGTAATACACTATAGACACAGCGCCCCCTGCAGGACAGAGGAGACATGACGCCACATGTAATATACTATAGACACAGCGCCCCCTGCAGGACAGAGGAGACATGACGCCACATGTAATACACTATAGACACAGCGCCCCCTGCAGGACAGAGGAGACATGACGCCACATGTAATATACTATAGACACAGCGCCCCCTGCAGGACAGAGGAGACATGACGCCACATGTAATATACCATATACACAGCGCCCCCTGCAGGACAGAGGAGACATGACGCCACATGTAATATACTATAGACACAGCGCCCCCTGCAGGACAGAGGAGACATGACACCACATATAATACACTATAGACACAGCGCCCCCTGCAGGACAGAGGAGACATGACGCCACATGTAATATACTATAGACACAGCGCCCCCTGCAGGACAGAGGAGACATGACGCCACATGTAATACACTATAGACACAGCGCCCCCTGCAGGACAGAGGAGACATGACGCCACATGTAATACACTATAGACACAGCGCCCCCTGCAGGACAGAGGAGACATGACGACACATGTAATACACTATAGACACAGCGCCCCCTGCAGGACAGAGGAGACATGACGCCACATGTAATATACTATAGACACAGCGCCCCCTGCAGGACAGAGGAGACATGACACCACATGTAATATACTATAGACACAGCGCCCCCTGCAGGACAGAGGAGACATGACGCCACATGTAATACACTATAGACACAGCGCCCCCTGCAGGACAGAGGAGACATGACACCACATGTAATACACTATAGACACAGCGCCCCCTGCAGGACAGAGGAGACATGACGCCACATGTAATACTATAGACAATGGTGAGTGATGAGCGGCAAGTTTTGGGGGGGGGGGGGGCCGCACCTGTGGATGAGCGGAGATCTCCGGCACACTCGGCTGATGAAGTATTTCTGGTACGGATCGGTGAAGTATCCCATGGAGGCGGTGGAGGCCTTACTGACAGTACTGAAGTCATTGGTGCTCTGAACCTGAGGAGACACCATGTAAGCCGGAACCAATGAGAGACCCCCAGGAGCAGAGAGCCGGCCACACCATGGGGGCCACAGATACCCAGACCCAGTTAACTAAGACCACCCTGCACCAGGAGCCGAGACCCCTTAGGCACAACTATATGAGATCAGGAGACAGGAGGCACAGAACCATCAAGGACCCCCCAAACCCAAGGACCACCACAACCTGAAGGACCCGCCAAACCCAAGACCCCCCCCCACACCCTGAAGGACCCGCCAAACCCAAGGACCCCCACACCCTGAAGGTCCTGCGAAACCCAAAGACCCCCACACCCTGAAGGACCCGCCAAACCCAAAGACCCCCACACCCTGAAGGACCCGCCAAACCCAAAGACCCCCACACCCTGAAGGACCCGCCAAACCCAAAGACCCCCACACCCTAAAGGTCCTGCCAAACCCAAAGACCCCCACACCCTAAAGGTCCTGCCAAACCCAAAGACCCCCACACCCTAAAGGTCCTGCCAAACCCAAAGACCCCCACACCCTAAAGGTCCTGCCAAACCCAAAGACCCCCACACCCTAAAGGTCCTGCCAAACCCAAGGACCCGCCAAACCCAAGTACCCCCACACCCTGAAGGACCCGCCAAACCCCCCCACAGCCCCCAGAACTCACACAGACATCACTCTTCATTCTGCAGGGTGTCAGGTCGCAGAGACTTCCAGCAGGACGGCCCAATCCTGACCGAAACATAGAAAACATGTCAGCAAACTGCACTGAAGACTGATAGACACAAGCCCCGCCTCCTCACACAGACCACACCCAGATACAAGCCCCGCCTCCTCCTCACTGACCACACCTGGGTACAAGCCCCGCCTCCTCCTTCCACTGACCACACCTCCTAATCCCAGGTACAAGTTCCGCCTCCTCATGCTCACCACACCTTCTACACTAGGGTAGAAGCCCCTCTTCTCACTGACCACACCCCCTTCAGCGGGGAACAAGGCCCGCCTCCTACCTGTGCAACCAGGAAATGTGTCCCCCCCTACTGAGAGAGTATACAGCCCTGAGATACACACTGTGTGCAACCAGGAAATGTAACCCCCGCCCCCCCCAACTACTGAGAGACTATACAGCCACAAGATATACACGGTGTGCAACCAGGAAATGTGTCCCCATTACTGAGTATACAGCCCCGAGATATACACAGTGTGCAACCAGGAAATGTGTCTTCCCCCCCCCACTACTGAGTATACAGCCCCAAGATATACACTGTGTGCAGCCAGGAAATGTGTCCCCGCCCCCCACTACTGAGAGTATACAGCCCCGAGATATACACTGTGTGCAACCAGAAAATGTGTCCCCCCCCCACTACTGAGAGTATACAGCCCTGAGATATACACTGTGTGCAACCAGGAAATGTGTCCCCACTACTGAAAGAATATACAGCCCCGAGATACACACTGTGTGCAACCAGGAAATGTGTCCCCACTACTGAGAGTATACAGCCCTGAGATATACAATGTGTGCAACCAGGAAATGTGTCCCCACTACTGAGAGAGTATACAGCCCAAAGATATACACTGTGTGCAACCAGGAAATGTGTCCCCACTACTGAGTATACAGCCCTGAGATATACAATGTATGCAACCAGGAAATGTGTCCCCAGAGAGTATACAGCCCCAAGATACACACTGTGCACAACCAGGAAATGTGTCCCCACTACTGAGTATACAGCCCTGAGATATACACTGTGTGCAACCAGGAAATGTGTCCCCCCCCCCCCACTACTGAGATATACAATGTGTGCAACCAGGAAATGTGTCCCCACTACTGAGTATACAGCCCTGGGATATACAATGTGTGCAACCAGGAAATGTGTCCCCACTACTGAGAGATTATACAGCCCTGAGATATACACTGTGTGCAACCAGGAAATGTGTCCCCACTACTGAGAGAGTATACAGCCCAAAGATATACACTGTGTGCAACCAGGAAATGTGTCCCCACTACTAAGAGTATACAGCCTGAGATATACTGTGTGCAACCAGGAAATGTGTCCCCACTACTGAGAGAGTATACAGCCCTGAGATATTCACTGTGTGCAACCAGGAAATGTGTCCCCACTACTGAGAGAGAATACAGCCCTGAGATATACACTGTGTGCAACCAGGAAATGTCCCCCCCCCCCACTACTAAGAGAGTATACAGCCCCAAGATATACACTGTGTGCAACCAGGAAATGTGTCCCCCCCCCACTACTGAGTATACAGCCCTGAGATATACACTGTGTGCAACCAGGAAATGTGTCCCCACTACTGAGAGAGTATACAGCTCTGAGATATACACTGTGTGCAACCAGGAAATGTGTCCCCACTACTAAGAGTATACAGCCCCAAGATAAACACTGTGTGCAACCAGGAAATGTGTCCCCCCCCCCACTACTGAGAGAGTATAGAGCCCTGAGATATACACTGTGTGCAACCAGGAAATGTGTCCCCCCCACTACTAAGGGAGTATAGAGCCCTGAGATATACATTGTGTGCAACCAGGAAATGTGTCCCCACTACTGAGAGAGTGTACAGCCCTGAGATATACATTGTGTGCAACCAGGAAATGTGTCCCCACTACTGAGAGAGTGTACAGCCCCAAGATATACACTGTGTGCAACCAGGAAATGTGTCCCCCCCACTACTAAGAGAGTATACAGCCCTGAGATATACACTGTGTGCAACCAGGAAATGTGTCCCCCCCACTACTGAGTATACAGCCCTGAGATATACACTGTGTGCAACCAGGAAATGTGTCCCCACTACTGAGAGAGTATACAGCCCCAAGATATACACTGTGTGCAACCAGGAAATGTGTCCCCACTACTGAGTATACAGCCCTAAGATATACAATGTGTGCAACCAGGAAATGTGTCCCCACTACTGAGTATACAGCCCTGAGATATACAATGTGTGCAACCAGGAAATGTGTCCCCACTACTGAGTATACAGCCCTGAGATATTCACTGTGTGCAACCAGGAAATGTGTCCCCACTACTGAGAGAGTATACAGCCCCCAGATACACACTGTGTGCAACCAGGAAATGTGTCCCCACTACTGAGAGAGTATACAGCCCCCAGATACACACTGTGTGCAACCAGGAGATGTGCCCCCCCCCCCCCCCCACTACTAAGAGTATACAGCCCTGAGATATACACTGTGTGCAACCAGGAAATGTGTCCCCACTACTGAGAGTATACAGCCCTGAGATATACACTGTGTGCAACCAGGAAATGTGTCCCCACTACTGAGTATACAGCCCTGAGATATACAATGTGTGCAACCAGGAAATGTGTCCCCACTACTGAGTATACAGCCCTGAGATATACAATGTGTGCAACCAGGAAATGTGTCCCCACTACTGAGTATACAGCCCTGAGATATTCACTGTGTGCAACCAGGAAATGTGTCCCCACTACTGAGAGAGTATACAGCCCCCAGATACACACTGTGTGCAACCAGGAAATGTGTCCCCGCTACTGAGAGAGTATACAGCCCCAAGATATACACTGTGTGCAACCAGGAAATGTGTCCCCACTACTGAGAGTATACAGCCCTGAGATATACACTGTGTGCAACCAGGAAATGTGTCCCCACTACTGAGTATACAGCCCTGAGATATACACTGTGTGCAACCAAGAAATGTGTCCCCACTACTGAGAGAGAATACAGCCCTGAGATATACACTGTGTGCAACCAGGAAATATGTCCCCACTACTAAGAGTATACAGCCCTGAGATATACACTGTGTGCAACCAGGAAAGGTGTCCCCACTACTGAGTATACAGCCCTGAGATACACTGTGTGAAACCAGGAAATGTGTCCCCACTACTGAGAGAGTATACAGCCCCCAGATACACACTGTGTGCAACCAGGAAATGTGCCCCCCCACACTACTAAGAGAGTATACAGCCCCAAGATATACACTGTGTGCAACCAGGAAATGTGTCCCCCCCACTACTGAGTATACAGCCCTGAGATATACACTGTGTGTAACCAGGAAATGTGTCCCCACTACTGAGTATACAGCCTAAAGATATACACTGTGTGCAACCAGGAAATGTGTCCCCACTACTGAGAGAGAATATAGCCCTGAGATATACACTGTGTGCAACCAGGAAATGTGTCCCCACTACTGAGAGAGTATACAGCTCTGAGATATACACTGTGTGCAACCAGGAAATGTGTCCCCACTACTAAGAGTATACAGCCCCAAGATAAACACTGTGTGCAACCAGGAAATGTGTCCCCCCCCCCCCACTACTGAGAGAGTATAGAGCCCTGAGATATACACTGTGTGCAACCAGGAAATGTGTCCCCCCCACTACTAAGGGAGTATAGAGCCCTGAGATATACACTGTGTGCAACCAGGAAATGTGTCCCCACTACTGAGAGAGTATACAGCCCTGAGATATACAATGTGCGCAACCAGGAAATGTGTCCCCACTACTGAGAGAGTAAACAGCCCCAAGATATACACTGTGTGCAACCAGGAAATGTGTCCCCCCCCCACTACTAAGAGAGTATACAGCCCCAAGATATACACTGTGTGCAACCAGGAAATGTGTCCCCTCCACTACTAAGAGAGTATACAGCCCTGAGATATACACTGTGTGCAACCAGGAAATGTGTCCCCCCCACTACTGAGTATACAGCCCTGAGATATACACTGTGTGCAACCAGGAAATGTGTCCCCACTACTGAGAGAGTATACAGCCCCAAGATATACACTGTGTGCAACCAGGAAATGTGTCCCCACTACTGAGTATACAGCCCTGAGATATACACTGTGTGCAACCAGGAAATGTGTCCCCACTACTGAGTATACAGCCCTGAGATATTCACTGTGTGCAACCAGGAAATGTGTCCCCACTACTGAGAGAGTATACAGCCCCCAGATACACACTGTGTGCAACCAGGAAATGTGTCCCCACTACTGAGAGAGTATACAGCTCTGAGATATACACTGTGTGCAACCAGGAAATGTGTCCCCACTACTAAGAGTATACAGCCCCAAGATAAACACTGTGTGCAACCAGGAAATGTGTCCCCCCCCCCCCCCCCCCACTACTGAGAGAGTATAGAGCCCTGAGATATACACTGTGTGCAACCAGGAAATGTGTCCCCCCCACTACTAAGGGAGTATAGAGCCCTGAGATATACACTGTGTGCAACCAGGAAATGTGTCCCCACTACTGAGAGAGTATACAGCCCTGAGATATACAATGTGCGCAACCAGGAAATGTGTCCCCACTACTGAGAGAGTAAACAGCCCCAAGATATACACTGTGTGCAACCAGGAAATGTGTCCCCCCCACTACTAAGAGAGTATACAGCCCCAAGATATACACTGTGTGCAACCAGGAAATGTGTCCCCCCCACTACTAAGAGAGTATACAGCCCTGAGATATACACTGTGTGCAACCAGGAAATGTGTCCCCCCCACTACTGAGTATACAGCCCTGAGATATACAATGTGTGCAACCAGGAAATGTGTCCCCACTACTGAGAGAGTATACAGCCCCAAGATATACACTGTGTGCAACCAGGAAATGTGTCCCCACTACTGAGTATACAGCCCTGAGATATACACTGTGTGCAACCAGGAAATGTGTCCCCACTACTGAGTATACAGCCCTGAGATATTCACTGTGTGCAACCAGGAAATGTGTCCCCACTACTGAGTATACAGCCCTGAGATATTCACTGTGTGCAACCAGGAAATGTGTCCCCACTACTGAGAGAGTATACAGCCCCCAGATACACACTGTGTGCAACCAGGAAATGTGTCCCCACTACTGAGAGAGTATACAGCCCCCAGATACACACTGTGTGCAACCAGGAGATGTGCCCCCCCCCCCCCCACTACTAAGAGTATACAGCCCTGAGATATACACTGTGTGCAACCAGGAAATATGTCCCCACTACTAAGAGTATACAGCCCTGAGATATACACTGTGTGCAACCAGGAAATATGTCCCCACTACTAAGAGTATACAGCCCTGAGATATACACTGTGTGCAACCAGGAAATGTGTCCCCACTACTGAGTATACAGCCCTGAGATACACACTGTGTGCAACCAGGAAATGTGTCCCCACTACTGAGAGAGTATACAGCCCCCAGATACACACTGTGTGCAACCAGGAGATGTGCCCCCCCCCCACTACTAAGAGAATACAGCCCTGAGATATACACTGTGTGCAACCAGGAAATGTGTCCCCACTACTGAGAGAGTATACAGCCCTGAGATATACACTGTGTGCAACCAGGAAATGTGTCCCCCCCACTACTGAGTATACAGCCCAAAGATATACACTGTGTGCAACCAGGAAATGTGTCCCCACTACTGAGAGTATACAGCCCCAAGATAAACACTGTGTGCAACCAGGAAATGTGTCCCCCCCACTACTGAGAGTATACAGCTCTGAGATATACACTGTGTGCAACCAGGAAATGTGTCCCCACTACTGAGAGAATATACAGCCCCAAGATATACACTGTGTGCAACCAGGAAATGTGTCCCCCACACTACTAAGAGAGTATAGAGCCCTGAGATATACACTGTGTGCAACCAGGAAATGTGTCCCCACTACTGAGAGAGTATACAGCCCCGAGATACACACTGTGTGCAACCAGGAAATGTGTCCCCACTACTGAGTATACAGCCCCGAGATATACACTGTGTGCAACCAGGAAATGTGTCCCCACTACTGAGTATACAGCCCCGAGATATACACTGTGTGCAACCAGGAAATGTGTCCCCACTACTGAGTATACAGCCCCGAGATACACACTGTGTGCAACCAGGAAATGTGTCCCCACTACTGAGTATACAGCCCCGAGATATACACTGTGTGCAACCAGGAAATGTGTCCCCACTACTGAGTATACAGCCCCGAGATATACACTGTGTGCAATCAGGAAATGTGTCCCTATTACTGAAAGATACAGTATATACACACGGACATCCTCCTCCTAACTACCGCATCTGAGTAACTACAACTCCCAGCACAGTCCTGCATGCAACCGCACATGTCACTCACCCCGGTCCGGAGCGCTAATCCTTCCCCACATCACAGAGAACAAACAATAAGTTCCGCTGCTGAAGATTTATAACGGAGACTGAGGGAGCAGCGACCTCTAGTGGTGACACCAGGACATTACAGCAATCAGGAGGAGACACGTCCAGGCTGAGGAGCAGCGACCTCTAGTGGTGACACCAGGACATTACAGCAGTCAGGAGACACGTCCAGGCTGAGGAGCAGCGACCTCTAGTGGTGACACCAGGATATTACAGCGGTCAGGAGACACGTCCAGGCTGAGGAGCAGCGGCCTCTAGTGGTGACACCAGGATATTACAGCAGTCAGGAGACACGTCCAGGCTGAGGAGCAGCGACCTCTAGTGGTGACACCAGGATATTACAGCAGTCAGGAGACACGTCCAGGCTGAGGAGCAGCGACCTCTAGTGGTGACACCAGGACATTACAGCAGTCAGGGGGAGACACGTCCAGGCTGAGGAGCAGCGGCCTCTAGTGGTGACACCAGGATATTACAGCAGTCAGGAGACACGTCCAGGCTGAGGAGCAGCGGCCTCTAGTGGTGACACCAGGATATTACAGCAGTCAGGAGACAGGTCCAGGCTGAGGAGCAGCGGCCTCTAGTGGTGACACCAGGATATTACAGCAGTCAGGAGGAGACACGTCCAGGCTGAGGAGCAGCGGCCTCTAGTGGTGACACCAGGATATTACAGCAGTCAGGGAGACACGTCCAGACTGAGGAGCAGCGGCCTCTAGTGGTGACACCAGGATATTACAGCAGTCAGGAGGAGACACGTCCAGGCTGAGGAGCAGCGACCTCTAGTGGTGACACCAGGATATTACAGCAGTCAGGGGGAGACACGTCCAGGCTGAGGAGCAGCGACCTCTAGTGGTGACACCAGGATATTACAGCAGTCAGGAGGAGACACGTCCAGGCTGAGGAGCAGCGGCCTCTAGTGGTGACACCAGGATATTACAGCAGTCAGGAGACACGTCCAGACTGAGGAGCAGCGACCTCTAGTGGTGACACCAGGATATTACAGCAGTCAGGAGACACGTCCAGGCTGAGGAGCAGCGGCCTCTAGTGGTGACACCAGGATACTACAGCAGTCAGGAGGAGACACGTCCAGGCTGAGGAGCAGCGGCCTCTAGTGGTGACACCAGGACATTACAGCAGTCAGGAGGAGACACGTCCAGGCTGAGGAGCAGCGACCTCTAGTGGTGACACCAGGACATTACAGCAGTCAGGAGACACGTCCAGGCTGAGGAGCAGCGACCTTTAGTGGTGACACCAGGATATTACAGCAGTCAGGAGACACGTCCAGGCTGAGGAGCAGCGACCTCTAGTGGTGACACCAGGACATTACAGCAGTCAGGAGGAGACACGTCCAGGCTGAGGAGCAGCGACCTCTAGTGGTGACACCAGGATATTACAGCAGTCAGGAGACACGTCCAGGCTGAGGAGCAGCGACCTCTAGTGGTGACACCAGGATATTACAGCAGTCAGGAGGAGACACGTCCAGGCTGAGGAGCAGCGACCTCTAGTGGTGACACCAGGATATTACAGCAGTCAGGAGACACGTCCAGGCTGAGGAGCAGCGACCTCTAGTGGTGACACCAGGATATTACAGCAGTCAGGAGACACGTCCAGGCTGAGGAGCAGCGACCTCTAGTGGTGACACCAGGATATTACAGCAGTCAGGAGGAGACACGTCCAGGCTGAGGAGCAGCGACCTCTAGTGGTGACACCAGGATATTACAGCAGTCAGGAGCCACGTCCAGGCTGAGGAGCAGCGACCTCTAGTGGTGACACCAGGATATTACAGCAGTCAGGGGGAGACACGTCCAGGCTGAGGAGCAGCGACCTCTAGTGGTGACACCAGGATATTACAGCAGTCAGGAGGAGACACGTCCAGGCTGAGGAGCAGCGGCCTCTAGTGGTGACACCAGGATATTACAGCAGTCAGGAGACACGTCCAGACTGAGGAGCAGCGGCCCCTAGTGGTGACACCAGGACATTACAGCAGTCAGGAGACACGTCCAGGCTGAGGAGCAGCGACCTCTAGTGGTGACACCAGGATATTACAGCAGTCAGGAGACACGTCCAGGCTGAGGAGCAGCGGCCTCTAGTGGTGACACCAGGACATTACAGCAGTCAGGAGACACGTCCAGGCTGAGGAGCAGTGACCTCTAGTGGTGACACCAGGATATTACAGCAGTCAGGAGGAGACACGTCCAGGCTGAGGAGCAGCGACCTCTAGTGGTGACACCAGGACATTACAGCAGTCAGGTGACACGTCCAGGCTGAGGAGCAGCGGCCTCTAGTGGTGACACCAGGATATTACAGCAGTCAGGAGGAGACACGTCCAGGCTGAGGAGCAGCGACCTCTAGTGGTGACACCAGGACATTACAGCAGTCAGGAGGAGACACGTCCAGGCTGAGGAGCAGCGACCTCTAGTGGTGACACCAGGACATTACAGCAGTCAGGAGGAGACACGTCCAGGCTGAGGAGCAGCGACCTCTAGTGGTGACACTAGGATATTACAGCAGTCAGGAGACACGTCCAGGCTGAGGAGCAGCGACCTCTAGTGGTGACACCAGGACATTACAGCAGTCAGGAGGAGACACGTCCAGGCTGAGGAGCAGCGACCTCTAGTGGTGACACTAGGATATTACAGCAGTCAGGAGACACGTCCAGGCTGAGGAGCAGCGGCCTCTAGTGGTGACACCAGGATATTACAGCAGTCAGGAGACACGTCCAGGCTGAGGAGCAGCGGCCTCTAGTGGTGACACCAGGATATTACAGCAGTCAGGAGGAGACACGTCCAGGCTGAGGAGCAGCGGCCTCTAGTGGTGACACCAGGATATTACAGCAGTCAGGAGACACGTCCAGGCTGAGGAGCAGCGGCCTCTAGTGGTGACACCAGGATATTACAGCAGTCAGGGGGAGACACGTCCAGGCTGAGGAGCAGCGGCCTCTAGTGGTGACACCAGGACATTACAGCAGTCAGGAGACACGTCCAGGCTGAGGAGCAGCGACTTCTAGTGGTGACACCAGGATATTACAGCAGTCAGGAGACACGTCCAGGCTGAGGAGCAGCGGCCTCTAGTGGTGACACCAGGACATTACAGCAGTCAGGAGACACGTCCAGGCTGAGGAGCAGCGGCCTCTAGTGGTGACACCAGGATATTACAGCAGTCAGGAGGAGACACGTCCAGGCTGAGGAGCAGCGACCTCTAGTGGTGACACCAGGACATTACAGCAGTCAGGAGGAGACACGTCCAGGCTGAGGAGCAGCGACCTCTAGTGGTGACACCAGGACATTACAGCAGTCAGGAGAAGACACGTCCAGGCTGAGGAGCAGCGACCTCTAGTGGTGACACTAGGATATTACAGCAGTCAGGAGACACGTCCAGGCTGAGGAGCAGCGGCCTCTAGTGGTGACACCAGGATATTACAGCAGTCAGGAGACACGTCCAGGCTGAGGAGCAGCGACCTCTAGTGGTGACACCAGGACATTACAGCAGTCAGGAGACACGTCCAGGCTGAGGAGCAGCGACCTCTAGTGGTGACACCAGGACATTAGAGCAGTCAGGAGACACGTCCAGGCTGAGGAGCAGCGGCCTCTAGTGGTGACACCAGGATATTACAGCAGTCAGGAGACACGTCCAGGCTGAGGAGCAGCGACCTCTAGTGGTGACACCAGGACATTACAGCAGTCAGGAGGAGCCACGTCCAGGCTGAGGAGCAGCGACCTCTAGTGGTGACACCAGGATATTACAGCAGTCAGGAGACACGTCCAGGCTGAGGAGCAGCGGCCTCTAGTGGTGACACCAGGATATTACAGCAGTCAGGAGAAGACACGTCCAGGCTGAGGAGCAGCGGCCTCTAGTGGTGACACCAGGATATTACAGCAGTCAGGGGGAGACACGTCCAGGCTGAGGAGCAGCGGCCTCTAGTGGTGAAACCAGGACATTACAGCAGTCAGGAGACACGTCCAGGCTGAGGAGCAGCGGCCTCTAGTGGTGACACCAGGATATTACAGCAGTCAGGAGACAGGTCCAGGCTGAGGAGCAGCGACCTCTAGTGGTGACACCAGGATATTACAGCAGTCAGGAGACACGTCCAGGCTGAGGAGCAGCGACCTCTAGTGGTGACACCAGGACATTACAGCAGTCAGGAGGAGACACGTCCAGGCTGAGGAGCAGCGACCTCTAGTGGTGACACCAGGACATTACAGCAGTCAGGAGGAGACACGTCCAGGCTGAGGAGCAGCGACCTCTAGTGGTGACACCAGGACATTACAGCAGTCAGGAGACACGTCCAGGCTGAGGAGCAGTGACCTCTAGTGGTGACACCAGGACATTACAGCAGTCAGGAGGAGACACGTCCAGGCTGAGGAGCAGCGGCCTCTAGTGGTGACACCAGGACATTACAGCAGTCAGGAGGAGACACGTCCAGGCTGAGGAGCAGCGGCCTTTAGTGGTGACACCAGGACATTACAGCAGTCAGGAGGAGACAGGTCCAGGCTGAGGAGCAGCGGCCTCTAGTGGTGACACCAGGATATTACAGCAGTCAGGAGGAGACACGTCCAGGCTGAGGAGCAGCGACCTCTAGTGGTGACACCAGGATATTACAGCAGTCAGGAGGAGACACGTCCAGACTGAGGAGCAGCGGCCTCTAGTGGTGACACCAGGATATTACAGCAGTCAGGAGGAGACACGTCCAGACTGAGGAGCAGCGGCCCCTAGTGGTGACACCAGGACATTACAGCAGTCAGGAGACACGTCCAGGCTGAGGAGCAGCGACCTCTAGTGGTGACACCAGGATATTACAGCAGTCAGGAGACACGTCCAGGCTGAGGAGCAGCGACCTCTAGTGGTGACACCAGGATATTACAGCAGTCAGGAGGAGACACGTCCAGGCTGAGGAGCAGCGGCCTCTAGTGGTGACACCAGGATATTACAGCAGTCAGGAGGAGACACGTCCAGACTGAGGAGCAGCGGCCTCTAGTGGTGACACCAGGACATTACAGCAGTCAGGAGACACGTCCAGGCTGAGGAGCAGCGGCCTCTAGTGGTGACACCAGGATATTACAGCAGTCAGGAGGAGACACGTCCAGGCTGAGGAGCAGCGGCCTCTAGTGGTGACACCAGGATATTACAGCAGTCAGGGGGAGACACGTCCAGGCTGAGGAGCAGCGACCTCTAGTGGTGACACCAGGATATTACAGCAGTCAGGAGGAGACAGGTCCAGGCTGAGGAGCAGCGACCTCTAGTGGTGACACCAGGATATTACAGCAGTCAGGAGACACGTCCAGGCTGAGGAGCAGCGGCCTCTAGTGGTGACACCAGGATATTACAGCAGTCAGGAGGAGACAGGTCCAGGCTGAGGAGCAGCGACCTCTAGTGGTGACACCAGGATATTACAGCAGTCAGGAGACACGTCCAGGCTGAGGAGCAGCGGCCTCTAGTGGTGACACCAGGACATTACAGCAGTCAGGAGACACGTCCAGGCTGAGGAGCAGCGGCCTCTAGTGGTGACACTAGGATATTACAGCAGTCAGGAGGAGACACGTCCAGACTGAGGAGCAGCGACCTCTAGTGGTGACACCAGGACATTACAGCAGTCAGGTGACACGTCCAGGCTGAGGAGCAGCGACCTCTAGTGGTGACACCAGGACATTACAGCAGTTAGGAGGAGACACGTCCAGGCTGAGGAGCAGCGGCCTCTAGTGGTGACACCAGGATATTACAGCAGTCAGGAGGAGACACGTCCAGGCTGAGGAGCAGCGACCTCTAGTGGTGACACCAGGACATTACAGCAGTCAGGAGGAGACACGTCCAGGCTGAGGAGCAGCGACCTCTAGTGGTGACACTAGGATATTACAGCAGTCAGGAGACACGTCCAGGCTGAGGAGCAGCGACCTCTAGTGGTGACACCAGGATATTACAGCAGTCAGGAGACACGTCCAGGCTGAGGAGCAGCGGCCTCTAGTGGTGACACCAGGACATTACAGCAGTCAGGAGACACGTCCAGGCTGAGGAGCAGCGACCTCTAGTGGTGACACCAGGATATTACAGCAGTCAGGAGACACGTCCAGGCTGAGGAGCAGCGACCTCTAGTGGTGACACCAGGATATTACAGCAGTCAGGAGGAGACACGTCCAGGCTGAGGAGCAGCGGCCTCTAGTGGTGACACCAGGATATTACAGCAGTCAGGAGACACGTCCAGGCTGAGGAGCAGCGACCTCTAGTGGTGACACCAGGATATTATAGCAGTCAGGAGACACGTCCAGGCTGAGGAGCAGCGGCCTCTAGTGGTGACACCAGGATATTACAGCAGTCAGGAGACACGTCCAGGCTGAGGAGCAGCGGCCTCTAGTGGTGACACCAGGATATTACAGCAGTCAGGAGGAGACACGTCCAGGCTGAGGAGCAGCGGCCTCTAGTGGTGACACCAGGATATTACAGCAGTCAGGAGACACGTCCAGGCTGAGGAGCAGCGGCCTCTAGTGGTGACACCAGGATATTACAGCAGTCAGGGGGAGACACGTCCAGGCTGAGGAGCAGCGACCTCTAGTGGTGACACCAGGATACTACAGCAGTCAGGAGACACATCCAGGCTGAGGAGCAGCGACCTCTAGTGGTGACACCAGGATATTACAGCAGTCAGGAGACACGTCCAGGCTGAGGAGCAGCGGCCTCTAGTGGTGACACCAGGATATTACAGCAGTCAGGAGGAGACACGTCCAGGCTGAGGAGCAGCGGCCTCTAGTGGTGACACCAGGACATTACAGCAGTCAGGAGACACGTCCAGGCTGAGGAGCAGCGACCTCTAGTGGTGACACCAGGACATTACAGCAGTCAGGAGACACGTCCAGGCTGAGGAGCAGCGACCTCTAGTGGTGACACCAGGACATTACAGCAGTCAGGAGACACGTCCAGGCTGAGGAGCAGCGACCTCTAGTGGTGACACCAGGACATTACAGCAGTCAGGAGAAGACACGTCCAGGCTGAGGAGCAGTGGCCTCTAGTGGTGACACCAGGACATTACAGCAGTCAGGAGGAGACACGTCCAGGCTGAGGAGCAGCGGCCTCTAGTGGTGACACCAGGACATTACAGCAGTCAGGGAGAGACACGTCCAGGCTGAGGAGCAGCGGCCTCTAGTGGTGACACCAGGACATTACAGCAGTCAGGAGACACGTCCAGGCTGAGGAGCAGCGGCCTCTAGTGGTGACACCAGGATATTACAGCAGTCAGGAGACACGTCCAGGCTGAGGAGCAGCGGCCTCTAGTGGTGACACCAGGACATTACAGCAGTCAGGAGACACGTCCAGGCTGAGGAGCAGTGACCTCTAGTGGTGACACCAGGACATTACAGCAGTCAGGAGACACGTCCAGGCTGAGGAGCAGCGGCCTCTAGTGGTGACACCAGGACATTACAGCAGTCAGGAGGAGACACGTCCAGGCTGAGGAGCAGCGACCTCTAGTGGTGACACCAGGATATTACAGCAGTCAGGAGACACGTCCAGGCTGAGGAGCAGCGGCCTCTAGTGGTGACACCAGGATATTACAGCAGTCAGGAGGAGACACGTCCAGGCTGAGGAGCAGCGGCCTCTAGTGGTGACACCAGGATATTACAGCAGTCAGGAGGAGACACGTCCAGGCTGAGGAGCAGCGACCTCTAGTGGTGACACCAGGATATTACAGCAGTCAGGAGGAGACACGTCCAGGCTGAGGAGCAGCGGCCTCTAGTGGTGACACCAGGATATTACAGCAGTCAGGAGACACGTCCAGGCTGAGGAGCAGCGACCTCTAGTGGTGACACCAGGATATTACAGCAGTCAGGAGGAGACACGTCCAGACTGAGGAGCAGCGGCCTCTAGTGGTGAGACCAGGACATTACAGCAGTCAGGAGGAGACACGTCCAGGCTGAGGAGCAGCGACCTCTAGTGGTGACACCAGGACATTACAGCAGTCAGGAGACACGTCCAGGCTGAGGAGCAGCGACCTCTAGTGGTGACACCAGGACATTACAGCAGTCAGGAGACACGTCCAGGCTGAGGAGCAGCGGCCTCTAGTGGTGACACCAGGACATTACAGCAGTCAGGAGACACGTCCAGGCTGAGGAGCAGCGACCTCTAGTGGTGACACCAGGACATTACAGCAGTCAGGAGACACGTCCAGGCTGAGGAGCAGCGGCCTCTAGTGGTGACACCAGGATATTACAGCAGTCAGGAGGAGACACGTCCAGACTGAGGAGCAGCGGCCTCTAGTGGTGACACCAGGACATTACAGCAGTCAGGAGGAGCCACGTCCAGGCTGAGGAGCAGCGGCCTCTAGTGGTGACACCAGGACATTACAGCAGTCAGGAGACACGTCCAGGCTGAGGAGCAGCGGCCTCTAGTGGTACACCAGGATATTACAGCAGTCAGGAGGAGACACGTCCAGGCTGAGGAGCAGCGACCTCTAGTGGTGACACCAGGATATTACAGCAGTCAGGAGACACGTCCAGGCTTAGGAGCAGCGACCTCTAGTGGTGACACCAGGATATTACAGCAGTCAGGAGACACGTCCAGGCTGAGGAGCAGCGACCTCTAGTGGTGACACCAGGATATTACAGCAGTCAGGAGACACGTCCAGGCTGAGGAGCAGCGGCCTCTAGTGGTGACACCAGGACATTACAGCAGTCAGGAGGAGCCACGTCCAGGCTGAGGAGCAGCGGCCTCTAGTGGTGACACCAGGATATTACAGCAGTCAGGAGGAGACACGTCCAGGCTGAGGAGCAGCGACCTCTAGTGGTGACACCAGGATATTACAGCAGTCAGGAGACACGTCCAGGCTGAGGAGCAGCGGCCTCTAGTGGTGACACCAGGATATTACAGCAGTCAGGAGGAGACACGTCCAGGCTGAGGAGCAGCGACCTCTAGTGGTGACACCAGGACATTACAGCAGTCAGGAGACACGTCCAGACTGAGGAGCAGCGGCCTCTAGTGGTGACACCAGGATATTACAGCAGTCAGGAGACACGTCCAGGCTGAGGAGCAGCGGCCTCAAGTGGTGACACCAGGACATTACAGCAGTCAGGAGACACGTCCAGGCTGAGGAGCAGCGACCTCTAGTGGTGACACCAGGATATTACAGCAGTCAGGAGACACGTCCAGGCTGAGGAGCAGCGGCCTCTAGTGGTGACACCAGGATATTACAGCAGTCAGGAGGAAACACGTCCAGGCTGAGGAGCAGCGGCCTCTAGTGGTGACACCAGGACATTACAGCAGTCAGGAGACACGTCCAGGCTGAGGAGCAGCGGCCTCTAGTGGTGACACCAGGATATTACAGCAGTCAGGAGACACGTCCAGGCTGAGCAGCTGATGACGCGGCGGAGGGGGGATGCGGCAGCGATTCAGCCGTCCGTCCGAAGATGACGTTTGGCACAAGATGGTGGACGAGCTCGACATGGATTAGGTAATGTATAATGCACCACACACTTCCGGGTACACGGGCGGGGGTGGTGGGACATGGGGAAGAGGGCGATTCACAGACATAACATACATTACAAAGTTGTATAACTTTGTAATGTGTGTTATTCTGTGAATAATTTTTTAGCGCCGCACTACCCCTTTAACCACAGACATCTGGAGCTGTAATTACGGGCAAGGGCAGTATATGTCCATTACTGCTCAGTGGGTAAATGTAATATGGCCGGCGGACCCCCAGCAACTTGGCCAGGGAAGGGCGATGACACCACCCCGTTGTTACAGCAGGGTTCCTATGACACGGTCCTCCACCTCCTCCAGTAGGTATAAAGCCTCCTCAACCGCCAGTGTTCCTCCCTTGTACCACTTGGGTGTAGCACGGAGGTGTCACGCTGTGCGGCATCTAGCCTGCCTGGGGGAAAGGAGACACACAGGGGAAGAGCTGCACCGCCTGCTCGAGACGGAAATCCTCTCATGGCTGACTCCACGCCATCTGAAAGTTGGGACGGTGGTGAGTGACAATAGGAGCAACATTCTGTCCGTGCTGCGTTGAGGAGGGATGAGGCACGCCCCGTGTATGGCACATGTATTACACCTAATAGTTACACACTTTCTAAAGTCTTCATCCCACAGACTGTGCATTCAATGGCTCGAACGCTGTGTAACCATTTCAGCCATTCAAGTCGCTCTCACCACATCTTCCTTGACCTGCAGCGGAGGAATGGTCTTCCCAACCATCGTCTCATTTGTAATGTAGCCACATGGTGGAACTCCACCCTCTACATGCTGGACCGGCTCTATGAGCAGAGGAAGGCCTTGACTGATTTCCTCTTGATGCAGACGGACACGGCGACTCCCCTGTGTAACCTGGAGCTCGGCCAGTGGCAGCTCATGCGTGACACCTGCCGCTTGCTACGACCCTTTGAGGAGGCCACCTTTCTGGTCAGTGGGCAAGACACAGGACTGAGCGCCATCATACCCATGCTTCATGTACTGGAGCTGATGCTGAGCGAGGGGGAAGAGGTCTTACCACTGTCACAGCCTGAGTCGCTGGAGGAAGGCTTGGCGGAAGAGGAGGGAGAGGAAGTTGATGAGGAGGAGGAGGACCTGAACACACAGGAACTCTTAGGGGAGACGGGTGGAGGAGAAGGAGATGAGCCTTCCTGCCAGACCAGAGGGGGGCCAGAGGATGATATGCAGGGCTATGAGGAGGATGAGGAGGATGGAGGCAGTGCCCATTGGCAGTATGCTGTGAAGACAGAGGCGGGGACTACTTCCCACTCCCTGCTGGAAATGGCTAAGCGCATGTTGATATGCTTTCGGGCTGACCCACGCTTGCAACGGATTCTCCAACGGGACGACTTCTGGCTGGCCACACTACTGGACCCACGGTATCGCAACAAGCTGTGTGAATTCATTCACTCTTCCCAACGGGAGGAAAAAACGAATTATTATAGAGAGGAGCTGGGTGCACAGTTAGCGGCAGCCTTTGGAACACGGCGCTCTCATTCACGCCATTCCCACCAGGGCCACACCAGCAGCGCTGCCTCCTCCACATCCTCCTCTAGCAGCTTGGGCGGCACGAGCAGCGGCACCAGTCTGAGCCTGATGTCCATGATGCACGCTTTCATGCAGCCACAGGCCGGGGTAACAGGGGCACCCGCATAGCAGCAGGACATGGCGGCACAGCAGCAGGACATGGCGGCACAGCAGCAGGACATGGCGGCACAGCAGCAGGACATGGCGGCACAGCAGCAGGACATGGCGGCACACCTCAAACAGCAAGTCCAGGGGGTTTTGGACTCTACGTTGCCACCTAACGTCCCCGAACCCCTGGACTACTGGGTGGGAAAATTAGATGTTTGGCCACAACTGGCTGAATTTGCTTTGGACATACTCTCCTGTCCGGCCAGCAGTGTGTCATCCGAGCGAGTTGTCAGCGCAGCAGGTCATATTGTCAGTCCCAGGAGAACCAGATTGTCCTGTGATTATGTGGAACGTCTGACTTTCATCAAAATGAACGCCACATGGATAGATAAGGACTTTGTGACACCTGCTGCTGATACCACAGAGAAGGATTTGGTCCTGTTGTCACCAAGGTGTAGGACCTTTTCTGTTTCTATTATGGCCTATATGTGAACTAGACCTTACTGGTCATTCCACCATTCCTGCTGCCCTGCTACCTCTCGCCTGTCCATGGACCTCATTATTCTACTTCCGCTGCTCATGTCACCCCATTACACCTGCTACTCCTGCCCTGGCCTCCATGTTGACTACTGCTGCTCCTCTACTGGCCTCAAATGACTATTGCTGGACCTCCACTGGCCTCCAATGACTACTGCTGGGCCTTCACTGCATTTGTGACCTTTTTCCCCCATAGACCCTGTAATGATGAGTTTCCTGCATAGACCCTGTAATGGTGAGTTTCCCCCATAGACCCTGTAATGGTGAGTTTCCCCCATAGACCCTGTAATGGTGAGTTTCCTGCATAGACCCTGTAATGGTGAGTTTAACTGGCCTCCATGTTGGCTACTGCTGGGCCTTAACTGGCATCTAAGTTGACTACTGGTGTGCCTGTCCTTGCCTCCTTGTTGGCTACTGCTGCTCCTGTACTGGCCTTCATGTTGACTACTGCTGATCCTGCCCAGTGGCGGTCTTTGGCACCAAGCACCCCAAGCGCTCGCTTGGGGCCCCCAACATCCATGGGGGCCCCCACGCCCCGCTCTTGTGCTCAAGACTGCTGGACAGGGCTGCTGCCCCGCTCGCTGCTGCCATCTGAACTGTAACTATGAGCACTCGTAATGAGCGCTCATAGTTACATGCAGCAGCAGCACTGACAGGGCGGGAGACATTGGCCCCCTTCCTGTCAGTCACTCTTGTGGCCGCAGGAAGGGTTTTCCCTGCGGTCACAAGTGGCCGCTCTGTCCTTGTGGTGCCGGCGCTCCAGTGACATCACTGGAGCATCGGCGCCAGGACAAGGGGAGTGCGGCCTCTTGTGATCGCAGGGAAAACCCTTCCTGCAGCCACAAGAGTGAAGAGAAGAGGAGACGCCCGGACCCAGGTGAGTATAAGTGTTTGTTTTATTGTCTTATATACTATATGGGAGGGGGAGCACACAGGGGTCTGTTTAACTGGGGGAGCGCACATCGGGGGTCCATATAAATGGGGGGAGAACACAGGGGGGCGATAGACTACTGGGGCTTCACAGAGGGGTCTATATACTACTTGGGGCAGCACACAGGGGGTCTATATACTACTTGGGGCAGCAGAATGGGGTCTATATACAACTTGGAGAGCAAACAGGAGGTCTATATCCAAGCGGGGGAGCACACAGGGGGCTATATACTACTGGGGGAGCACACAGGGGTCTATATACTACTGGTGGGACACACAGGGGTCTATATCCAAGTGGGGAAGCACACAGGAGGTCTATATCCAAGTAGGAGAGCACACAGGGGGGCTAAATACCACTGAGGGAGCACACAGGGGGGCTATATACTAGTGGGGGAGCACACAAGGGGTATATACAACTGGGGGCAGCACACAGGAGGTCTATATACTTCTGGGGGAGCACACGGGGGGGCTATATATAACGGGGGGAACACACAGGGGTCTATATACTACTGGGGGCAGGACACAAGGGGTATATACTATTGGGGGGGAGCACAGAAGGAGTATATATTACTGGCGGTAGCGCACAAGGGGTATATACTACTGGGGGCAACACACAGCGGTCTATTGTTTTAAAACGCGTGTCGAGGGGGGGGGCCCCAGACATAACCTCGCTTGGGGCCCCAGGAATGCCAAGACCGCCCCTGATCCTGCCTGCCCTCCATGTTGACTACTGTTGCTCCTCCCTGGCCTCCATGTTGGCTACTGCTGCTCCTGCCTGTCCTCCATGTTGGCTACTACTGATCCTCCTGGCCTCCATGTTGGCTACTACTGATCCTGCCTGGCCTCCATGTTGGCTACTGTTGCTCCTGCCTGGCCTCCATGTTGGCTACTGTTGCTCCTGCCTGGCCTCCATGTTGGCTACTGCTGATCCTGCCTGCCCTCCATGTTGGCTACTGTTGCTCCTGCCTGGCCTCCATGTTGGCTACTGCTGATCCTGCCTGGCCTCCATGTTGGCTACTGCTGATCCTGCCTGGCTTCCATGTTGGCTACTGCTGATCCTCCTGGCCTCCATGTTGACTACTGCTGATCCTGCCTGGCCTCCATGTTGGCTACTGCTGATCCTGCCTGGCCTCCATGTTGGCTACTGCTGATCCTGCCTGGCTTCCATGTTGGCTACTTTTGCTCCTGCCTGGCCTCCATGTTGACTACTGCTTCTCCTGTACTGGCCTCAAATGACTATTGTAATGTATTGACCCTGTAATGGGGAGTTTCCTGCATAGACCCTGTAATGGTGAGTTTCCCGCATAGACCCTGTAATGGTGAGTTTCCCCCATAGACCCTGTAATGGTGAGTTTCCCGCATAGACCCTGTAATGGTGAGTTTCCCCCATAGACCCTGTAATGGTGAGTTTCCTGCATAGACCCTGTAATGGTGAGTTTCCCCCATAGACCCTGTAATGGTGAGTTTCCCCCATAGACCCTGTAATGGTGAATTTCCCGCATAGACCCTGTAATGGTGAGTTTCCTGCATAGACCCTGTAATGGTGAGTTTCCTGCATAGACCCTGTAATGGTGAGTTTCCTGCACAGACCCTGTAATGGTGAGTTTCCCGCATAGACCCTGTAATGGTGAGTTTCCCCCATAGACCCTGTAATGGTGAATTTCCCGCATAGACCCTGTAATGGTGAGTTTCCTGCATAGACCCTGTAATGGTGAGTTTCCCCCATAGACCCTGTAATGGTGAATTTCCTGCGTAGACCCTGTAATGGTGAGTTTCCCCCATAGACCCTGTAATGGTGAGTTTCCCCCATAGACCCTGTAATGGTGAATTTCCCGCATAGACCCTGTAATGGTGAGTTTCTCGCATAGACCCTGTAATGGTGAGTTTCCCGCATAGACCCTGTAATGGTGAGTTTCCCGCATAGACCATGTAATGGTGAGTTTCCCGCATAGACCATGTAATGGTGAGTTTCCCCCATAGACCCTGTAATGGTGAGTTTCCTACATATACCCTGTAATGGTGAGTTTCCCCCATAGACCCTGTAATGGTGAGTTTCCCGCATAGACCCTGTAATGGTGAGTTTCCCGCATAGACCATGTAATGGTGAGTTTCCCGCATAGACCATGTAATGGTGAGTTTCCCCCATAGACCCTGTAATGGTGAGTTTCCTGCATATACCCTGTAATGGTGAGTTTCCTGCATAGACCCTGTAATGGTGAGTTTCCCCCATAGACCCTGTAATGGTGAGTTTCCTGCATAGACCCTGTAATGGTGAGTTTCCTGCATAGACCCTGTAATGGTGAGTTTCCTGCATAGACCCTGTAATGGTGAGTTTCCTGTATAGACCCTGTAATGGTGAGTTTCCCGCATAGACCCTGTAATGGTGAGTTTCCTGCATAGACCCTGTAATGGTGAATTTCCCGCATAGACCCTGTAATGGTGAATTTCCTGCATAGACCCTGTAATGGTGAGTTTCCTGCATAGACCCTGTAATGGTGAGTTTCCCCCATAGACCCTGTAATGGTGAGTTTCCCCCATAGACCCTGTAATGGTGAGTTTCCCCCATAGACCCTGTAATGGTGAGTTTCTCGCATAGACCCTGTAATGGTGAGTTTCCCGCATAGACCATGTAATGGTGAGTTTCCCGCATAGACCCTGTAATGGTGAGTTTCCTGCATAGACCCTGTAATGGTGAGTTTCTCGCATAGACCCTGTAATGGTGAGTTTCCCGCATAGACCCTGTAATGGTGAGTTTCCCGCATAGACCCTGTAATGGTGAGTTTCCTGCATAGACCCTGTAATGGTGAGTTTCCTGCATAGACCCTGTAATGGTGAGTTTCCTGCATAGACCCTGTAATGGTGAGTTTCCCCCATAGACCCTGTAATGGTGAGTTTCCTGCATAGACCCTGTAATAGTGAGTTTCCTGCATAGACCCTGTAATGGTGAGTTTCCCCCATAGACCCTGTAATGGTGAGTTTCCTGCATAGACCCTGTAATGGTGAGTTTCCCGCATAGACCCTGTAATGGTGAGTTTCCTGCATAGACCCTGTAATGGTGAGTTTCCCGCATAGACCCTGTAATGGTGAGTTTCCCGCATAGACCCTGTAATGGTGAGTTTCCCGCATAGACCCTGTAATGGTGAATTTCCCGCATAGACCCTGTAATGGTGAGTTTCCCGCATAGACCCTGTAATGGTGAATTTCCCGCATAGACCCTGTAATGGTGAGTTTCCCGCATAGACCCTGTAATGGTGAGTTTCCCGCATAGACCCTGTAATGGTGAGTTTCCTGCATAGACCCTGTAATGGCCAACATGGAGGCCAGGCAGGATCAGCAGTAGCCAACATGGAGGCCAGGCAGGAGCAACAATAGCCAACATGAAGGCCAGGCAGTAGCCAGAAGGAGGCAAGGGCAGGCACACCAGTAGTCAATATGGATGCCAGTTAAGGCCCAGCAGTAGCCAACATTGAGGCAAGGGCAGGCACAGCAGTAGTCAACCTAGATGCCAGTTAAGGCCCAGCAGTAGCCAACAAGGAGGCCAGGCAGGAGCAACAATAGCCAACAAGGAGGCCATGGCAGGAGCAGCAGTAGCCAACATGGAGGCCAGGCAGGAGCAACAGTAGCCAACAGGGAGGCCAGGCAGGAGCAACAGTAGTCAACATGGAGGCCAATGAAGGCCCAGCAGTAGCCTATATGGAGGCCAGGGCAGGAGCAGCAGTAAACAACATGGAGGCCAGGGCAGGAGCAGAAGTAGTCAACTTGGAGGCCAGCGAAGGTCCAGCAGTAGCCTATATGGAGGCCAGGGCAGGAGCGGCAGTAGCGAACATGGAGGCCAGGGCAGTAGTAGCAGGTGTAATGGGGTGACATGAGCAGCGGAAGTAGAATAATGAGGTCCATGGACAGGCGAGAGGTAGCAGGGCAGCAGGAATGGTGGAATGACCAGTAAGGTCTAGTTCACATATAGGCCATAATAGATGCAGAAAAGGTCCTACACCTCGGTGACAACAGGACCAAATCCTTCTCTGTGGTATCAGCAGCAGGTGTCACAAAGTCCTTATCTATCCATGTGGCGTTCATTTTGATGACAACTCGCTCGGATGACACACTGCTGGCCGGACAGGAGAGTATGTCCAAAGCAAATTCAGCCAGTCATGGCCAGACATCTAATTTTCCCACCCAGTAGTCCAGGGGTTCGGGGACGTTAGGTGGCAACGTAGAGTCCAAAACCCCCTGGACTTGCTGTTTGAGGTGTGCCGCCATGTCCTGCTGCTGTGCCGCCATGTCCTGCTGCTGTGCCGCCATGTCCTGCTGCTGTGCCGCGCATGTCCTGCTGCTATGCGGGTGCCCCTGTTACCCCGGCCTGTGGCTGCATGAAAGCGTGCATCATGGACATCAGGCTCAGACTGGTGCCGCTGCTCGTGCCGCCCAAGCTGCTAGAGGAGGATGTGGAGGAGGCAGCGCTGCTGGTGTGGCCCTGGTGGGAATGGCGTGAATGAGAGCGCCGTGTTCCAAAGGCTGCCGCTAACTGGGCACCCAGCTCCTCTCTATAATAATTCGTTTTTTCCTCCCGTTGGGAAGGGTGAATGAATTTACGCAGCTTGTTGCGATACCGTGGGTCCAGTAGTGTGGCCAGCCAGAACTCGTCCCGTTGGAGAATCCTTTGCAAGCGTGGGTCAGCCCGAAAGCAAATCAACATGTGCTTAGCCATTTCCACCAGGGAGTGGGAAGTAGTCCCCGCCTCTGTCTTCACAGCATACTGCCAATGGGCACTGCCTCCATCCTCCTCATCCTCCTCATAGCCCTGCATATCCTCCTCTGGCCCCCCTCTGGTCTGGCAGGAAGGCTCATCTCCTTCTCCTCCAGCCGTCTCCCCTAAGAGTTCCTGTGTATTCCGGTCCTCCTCCTCCCTCCTCTTCCGCCAAGCCTTCCTACAGCGACCCAGGCTGCGACAGTGGCAAGACCTCTTCCCCCTCGCCACTGAGTCGCATCAGCATCAGCTCCAGTACATGAAGCATGGGTATGATGGCGCTCAGTCCTGTGTCTTGCCCACTGACCAGAAAGGTGGCCTCCTCAAAGGGTCGTAGCAAGCGGCAGGTGTCACGCATGAGCTGCCACTGGCCGAGCTCCAGGTTACACAGGGGAGTCGCCGTGTCCGTCTGCATCAAGAGGAAATCAGTCAAGGTCTTCCTCTGCTCATAGAGCCGGTCCAGCATGTGGAGGGTGGAGGTCCACCATGTGGCTACATTACAAATGAGACGATGGTTGGGACCATTCCTCCGCTGCAGGTAGAGGAGGATGTGGTGAGAGCGACTTGAATGGCTGAAATGGTTACACAGCGTTCCAGCCATTGACAGCACAGCCAGTAAATAGGATGAAGACCTTAGAAAGTGTGTAACTATTACGTGTAATACATGCGCCATACACGGGGCGTGCCTCATACCTCCTCGACACAGCGCGGACAGAATGTTGCTCCCATTGTCACTCACCACCGTCCCAACTTTCAGATGGCGTGGAGTCAGCCACGAGAGGACTTCCGTCTCGAGCAGGCGGTGCAGCTCTTCCCCTGTGTGTCTCCTTTCCCCCAGGCAGGCTAGATGCCGCACAGCGTGACACCTCCGTGCTACACCCAAGTGGTACAAGGGAGGAACACTGGTGGTTGAGGAGGCTTTATACCTACTGGAGGAGGTGCAGGAGGACCGTGTCATAGGAACCCTGCTGTAACAACGGGGTGGTGTCATCGCCCTTCCCTGGCCAAGTTGCTGGGGGTCCGCCGAGTCGACAACTTTAAACGGCAGAGCCTGGAGCACCAGCAACTTGTCCAGGTGGGTGTTCAGCTTGACTGCTGCGGGATTGCTGGGTGGATATGTCTTCCTCCGGTATAGGGACTCCATGATGCCAGGCTGCCTACTGCTAGCAACACAGGGGCCACCATCTGAAGAAGGGAGTGAAGCCACACTCCCTTCTACAGAGGAGGTCTGACTGTGTGAAAGGCCCCCTGACTACTGCTGCTTCCTGCTGCTGATGACCGCGGCTCTGCCTGGGCCTGCTGAGACCCACTATCACCCCGTTTCTCCCTGGTGTAAAGGTGGTGGCGCTTCATATGGGCAGCCATGGCGCTGGTGCCAGGATGACAACTCTTGCCTCTTTTAATGCGGCTGTTGGCTGCTCATAGACGCCAAAAGTTCCCTTGCAGGCGGTGGGTCAAAAGTTAGCGGGATGTTGCTGAGGATGTCAGATGGAGGAGGTGGGGGAATTGCTGCGTGCCCGTGCCAAGTCAGGGTCGTGTCCAAGGTACCCACAGATACCTGGCTGGCTGGCTGGCTCACTGCTCATCCTTGTGGACGTTGAAGTGTGAGCCAGCCACTCCAGGACTGTGGAATTAGACGTGTGGACACGACCCCGGTGTGACAAAGGAAGCTCAGGCCTGCCACTGGGCCCTCTTCCTACTTCCCCTAACCCCAGGGGGGGAATAACCCTAACCCCAGGGGGGGAATAACCCTAACCGCAGGGGGGAATAACCCTAACCCCATGGGGGAATAACCCTAACCCCAGGGGGGAATAACCCTAACCCCAGGGGGGGAGTAACCCTAACCCCAGGGGGGGGAATAACCCTAATCCCAGGGGGGAATAACCCTAACCCCAGGGGGGGAATAACCCTAACCCCAGGGGAGGAATAACCCTAACCCCATGGGGGAATAACCCTAACCCCAGGGGGGAATAACCCTAACCCCAGGGGGGCTTCTAGTATAAGTGTTAAAAAAAAAAAAAAAAAAGTGCTGTTAAAAGTCAGAATCACCCCCCTTTTCCCAGGTTATAAATAAAAGTAAATAAATAAATAAATAAATAAATAAACATGTTTGCTATCGCCGCGTGCGTAATCGCCTGAACTATTAATTAATCACATTCCTGATCTCGCACGGTAAACGGCGTCAGCGCAAAAAAATCCCAAAGTGCAAAATTGCGCATTTTTGGTCGCATCAAATCCAGAAAAATTGTAATAAAAAGCGATCAAAAAGTCGTATATGCGCAATCAAGGTACCGATAGAAAGATCACATCATGGCGCAAAAAATGACACCTGACACAGCCCCATAGACCAAAGAATAAAAGCGCTATAAGCCGGGGAATGGAGAGATTTTAAGTGACGTATATTTGTTGACAATGGTTTGAATTTTTTACAGGCCATCAGATACAATATAAGTTATACATGTTACATATCGCTGTAATCGTAACGACTTGAGGAACATATATAAAAAAATCAGTTTTACCCCAGGGTGAATGGCGTAAAAACACATACCCCCCAAATAAAAGAAATGCGTTTTTTAATTTCTATTTCACCACACCTTGAATTTTTTCCTGGTCTCGCAGTGTACTTTATGCAAAAATTCAGCCGTCATTGCAAAGTACAATTAGTGACGCAAAAAATAAGGGGTCATGTGGGTTTCTAGGTGGAAAAATGCAAGTGCTATGACCTTTTAAACACAAGGAGGAAAAAACGAAAATGCAAAAATTGAAATTGGCCGGGTCCTTTAAGGGTTAATCTTTCCTTTCCTTTCCCACAATATCTTCTCAGTAGTCTGTAATACACAACAACAGCAGCTTGCTTCTTCTCTCTCTCTCTCATGTGACCGCTCCTTTTAAAGCTATACCGACGTCACACAGGGGGTGGGCTAGTACAAGATCCCTGCTGATTGGATGTGTTCTGGGCATCATGGGAAAGCACTTTTTCCGCCTGGAACACTTCCTGCTTTCTAGCTGCCATTTTAGAAAGCAAGAAAAAAAAAAATCGGAGCTGATTTCAAAAAATCCGAATCCGATCAGATGAGGGTAGACCAACTCCTCCCTGTTAACCAGGCTGTTGCACAGAGTTAGGCATAATGGTGCCATTAGGCAGAGGCCTCCATACATGCTGCCCCTGCTGTTTCCTGGCCATTTCCATTGTGTTTCCATCAATTTCTGAGGTTGACAGGTTTTCACACGACCTTCCCTCTACCGAACTTGGGTCCCCTCAAAAAATGCTCGAGTCTCCCATTGACTTCAATGGGGTTTGTTACTCGAAACGAGCACTTGAGTATCGGGAGATATTAGTTTCGAGTAACGAACACCCGAGCATTTTAGTACTCGCTCATCACTAGTCCCAACCTTTCAATCAGTTCGTCAACCCTTGGCATGGGGTAGGCATCGAATTTCGAAATTTCATTTAACTTGCGAAAGTCGTTGCAAAACCGTAAGCTACCATCTGGCTTGGGGATGATCACTATGGGACTGGACCACCCACTTTGTGACCTCTCTATTACCCCTAGGGTCAACATATCCCCCACCTCTTTAGAGATAGCTTGTCTCTGGGCTTCAGGTACCCTGTATGGTCGTAACCGTACCTTCTGACCTGGCTCTGTAACAATGTTGGGCCTGGCCTTTCAGAAAAGACCCCTCGGTTCCTTTGTAGGACCTCCCTCACCTCTTGCTTTTGAACCTCTGACAGGGACTCTGCAATCTGTACAGGGGGTAATTCCTTAGTTGGGGCCTACCTGGGCTCCCATAAAGCTGACAGGCTTTCACGGTCTTTCCAGGACTTGATGAGGTTTATGTGGTATATCTGATAGGGTTTCCTTTTCCCGGGCTGGAACACCTTATAGTTTACGTCATTAACCTTTTCACTGATCTCATAGGGGCCTCGCCACTTGGCTAGGAATTGGCTTTCAACGGTTGGGACTAGTACGAGCACCCTGTCACCTGACTGAAAGACTCTGACCCTGGTCGCCCTGTTATACACCCTGTCACCTGGCTGAAAGACTCCGACCCTGGCCGCCCTGTTATACACCCAGTCACCTGGCTGAAAGACTCCGACCCTGGGCGCCCTGTTATACACCCTGTCACCTGGCTGACTCTGACCCTGGCCGCCCTGTTATACACCCTGTCACCTGGCTGAAAGACTCCGACCCTGGCCGCCCTGTTATACACCCTGTCACCTGGCTGACTCTGACCCTGGCCGCCCCGTTATACACCCTGTCACCTGGCTGACTCTGACCCTGGCCGCCCTGTTATACACCCTGTCACCTGGCTGACTCTGACCCTGGCCGCCCCGTTATACACCCTGTCACCTGGCTGAGAGACTCTGACCCTGGCCGCCCTGTTATACACCCTGTCACCTGGCTGACTCTGACCCTGGCCGCCCTGTTATATACCCTGTCACCTGGCTGACTCTGACCCTGGCCGCCCTGTTATACACCCTGTCACCTGGCTGAAGGACTCTGACCCTGGCCGCCCTGTTATACACCCTGTCACCTGGCTGAAAGACTCTGACCCTGGCCGCCCCGTTATACACCCTGTCACCTGGCTGACTCTGACCCTGGCCGCCCTGTTATACACCCTGTCACCTGGCTGAAGGACTCTGACCCTGGCCGCCCTGTTATACACCCTGTCACCTGGCTGACTCTGACCCTGGCCGCCCTGTATACACCCTGTCACCTGGCTGACTCTGACCCTGGCCGCCCTGTTATACACCCTGTCACCTGGCTGACTCTGACCCTGGCCGCCCTGTTATACACCCTGTCACCTGGCTGACTCTGACCCTGGCCGCCCTGTTATACACCCTGTCACCTGGCTGACTCTGACCCTGGCCGCCCCGTTATACACCCTGTCACCTGGCTGACTCTGACACTGGCCGCCCTGTTATACAACCCTGTCACCTGGCTGACTCTGACCCTGGCCGCCCTGGTATACACCCTGTCACCTGGCTGACTCTGACCCTGGCCGCCCCGTTATACACCCTGTCACCTGGCTGACTCTGACCCTGGCCGCCCTGTTATACACCCTGTCACCTGGCTGAAGGACTCTGACCCTGGCCGCCCTGTTATACACCCTGTCACCTGGCTGAAAGACTCTGACCCTGGCCGCCCTGTTATACACCCTGTCACCTGGCTGACTCTGACCCTGGCCGCCCTGTATACACCCTGTCACCTGGCTGACTCTGACCCTGGCCGCCCTGTTATACACCCTGTCACCTGGCTGACTCTGACCCTGGCCGCCCCGTTATACACCCTGTCACCTGGCTGACTCTGACCCTGGCCGCCCTGTTATACACCCTGTCACCTGGCTGACTCTGACCCTGGCCGCCCTGTTATACACCCTGTCACCTGGCTGACTCTGACCCTGGCCGCCCCGTTATACACCCTGTCACCTGGCTGACTCTGACCCTGGCCGCCCTGTTATACACCCTGTCACCTGGCTGAAGGACTCTGACCCTGGCCGCCCTGTTATACACCCTGTCACCTGGCTGACTCTGACCCTGGCCGCCCTGTTATACACCCTGTCACCTGGCTGACTCTGACCCTGGCCGCCCTGTTATACACCCTGCCACCTGGCTGACTCTGACCCTGGCCGCCCTGTTATACACCCTGTCACCTGGCTGACTCTGACCCTGGCCGCCCTGTTATACACCCTGTCACCTGGCTGACTCTGACCCTGGCCGCCCCGTTATACACCCTGTCACCTGGCTGACTCTGACCCTGGCCGCCCTGTTATACACCCTGTCACCTGGCTGACTCTGACCCTGGCCGCCCTGTTATACACCCTGTCACCTGGCTGAAAGACTCTGACCCTGGCCGCCCTGTATACACCCTGTCACCTGGCTGACTCTGACCCTGGCCGCCTTGATATACACCCTGTCTCCTGGCTGAAGGACTCTGACCCTGGCCGCCCTGTTATATACCGTCACCTGGCTGAAAGACTCTGACCCTGGCCGCCCTGTTATACACCCTGTCACCTGGCTGACTCTGACCCTGGCCGCCCTGTTATACACCCTGTCACCTGGCTGACTCTGACCCTGGCCGCCCTGTTATACACCCTGTCACCTGGCTGACTCTGACCCTGGCCGCCCTGTATACACCCTGTCACCTGGCTGACTCTGACCCTGGCCGCCCTGTTATACACCCTGTCACCTGGCTGACTCTGACCCTGGCCGCCCTGTTATACACCCTGTCACCTGGCTGAAGGAGTCTGACCCTGGCCGCCCTGTTATACACCCTGTCACCTGGCTGACTCTGACCCTGGCCGCCCTGTTATACACCCTGTCACCTGGCTGACTCTGACCCTGGCCGCCCCGTTATACACCCTGTCACCTGGCTGACTCTGACCCTGGCCGCCCTGTTATACACCCTGTCACCTGGCTGACTCTGACCCTGGCCGCCCCGTTATACACCCTGTCACCTGGCTGACTCTGACCCTGACCCCCACGTTATACACCCTGTCACCTGGCTGAAAGACTCTGACCCTGGCCGCCCTGTTATACACCCTGTCACCTGGCTGACTCTGACCCTGGCCGCCCTGTTATATACCCTGTCACCTGGCTGACTCTGACCCTGGCCGCCCTGTTATATACCCTGTCACCTGGCTGAAAGACTCAGACCCTGGCCGCCCTGTATACACCCTGTCACCTGGCTGACTCTGACCCTGGCCGCACCTGTTATAACACCCTTGTCAACTCGTTGGGATGAAGGACTCTGAGCCGCTGGCGCAGGCCCACCGTTATACACCCTGTCACCTGACTGACTCTGTACCCTGGCCGCCCGGTATAACACCCTGTCACGCTGGCTGAAAGACTCTGACCCTGGCGCGCAGCGCTGTTATACACACTCCATGTCACCTGGAAGAACTGGCTGACTGCTGAGACCCTGGCCGGCCGCTGTTATAGCACCCTGTCACCTGCTGACTCTGACATCTGGGCCGCCCTGTTATACACGCCTGTCACCTGGCTGACTCTGGACCCTGGCCGCCCCTGATTATCACCACCTGTCACCATGGCTGACTCTGACCCTGCCGGTCCCCCGCCCTGTTATACACCCTTTCACACTGGGCTGAAAGAAACCACAAATCTGACGTCCTGGCCGCGCTCGGTTATATACAACAACCTGTCAGCCCTGGCTGAAAGACTCTGACCGCTGGCCGCGCCTGTTATACACCCTGTCACCTGGCTGACTCTGACCCTGGCCGCCCCTGTTATACACCCTGTCACCTGGCTGACAGACTCTGACCCTGGCCGCCCTGTTATACACCCTGTCACCTGGCTGACTCTGACCCTGGCCGCCCTGTATACACCCTGTCACCTGGCTGACTCTGACCCTGGCCGCCCTGTTATACACCCTGTCACCTGGCTGAACTCTGACCCTGGCCGCCCTGTTATACACCCTGTCACCTGGCTGAAGACTCTGACCCTGGCCGCCCTGTTATACACCCTGTCACCTGGCTGAACTCTGACCCTGGCCGCCCCTGTTATACACCCTGTCACCTGGCTGACTCTGACCCTGGCCGCCTGTTATACACCCTGTCACCTGGCTGACTCTGACCCTTGGCCGCCCTGTTATACACCTGTCACCTGGCTGACTCTGACCCTGGCCGCCCTGTTATACACCCTGTCACCTGGCTGACTCTGACCCTGGCCGCCCCTGTTATACACCTGTCAGTGTCACCTGGCTGACTCTGCCCTGTGCCGCCCCTGTTATAGCAACCCTGTCACCTGCTGAAGGACTCTGACCCTGGCCGGCCACCTGTTTATACCCCTGATCACCTGAGCTGACTCTGACCCTGGCCGCCCTGTTATACACCCTGTCACCTGGCTGGAGGACTCTTGTACACTGGCCGCCCTGTTATACCACCCTTGTCACTGGCTGAAGACTCTGACCCTGGCACGCCCCTGTTATACACCCTGTCACCTGGCTGACTCCGCGACCCTAGGCCGCCCTAAAGATATATACACCTCTGTCAACCTTGCTGGCTCTGACCCTGGACGCCCTGTTATACACCCTGTCACCTGGCTGAAGGAACTCCTGACCACTGGCCCGCCCTGTTATAACACCCTGGCACCTGGCTGAGACTCTGAACCCCTGGTCAGCCCTGTTATACACCCTGTGTCACCTGGCTGACTCTGACCACTGGCCGCCCTTGTTTAATCACCCCTGTCACGCTGGCTGACTCTGACCTTGGCCCGCCCTGTATACACCCTGTCACCTGGCTGAAGGACTCTGACCCTGGCCGCCCTGTTATACACCCTATCACCTGGCTGACTCTGACCCTGGCCGCCCTGTTATATACCCTGTCACCTGGCTGACTCTGACCCTGGCCGCCCTGTTATACACCCTGTCACCTGGCTGACTCTGACCCTGGCCGCCCTGTTATACACCCTGTCACCTGGCTGACTCCGACCCTGGCCGCCCTGTTATATACCCTGTCACCTGGCTGACTCTGACCCTGGCCGCCCTGTATACACCCTGTCACCTGGCTGACTCCGACCCTGGCCGCCCTGTTATACACCCTGTCACCTGGCTGACTCTGACCCTTTCCGCCCTGTTATACACCCTGTCACCTGGCTGAAAGACTCTGACCCTGGCCGCCCTGTTATACACCCTGTCACCTGGCTGACTCTGACCCTGGCCGCCCTGTTATACACCCTGTCACCTGGCTGACTCTGACCCTGGCCGCCCTGTTATACACCCTGTCACCTTGGCTGACTCTGACCCTGGCGCCCCTGTTATACACCCTGTTCACCTGGCTGGACCTCTGACCCTGGCCGCCCTGTTATACACCCTGTCACCTGGCTTGACGTCTGACCCTGGCCGCCCTGTTATACACCCTGTCACCTGCTGACTCTGACCCTGGCCGCCCTGTTATACACCCTGTCACCTGGCTGACTCTGACCCTGGCCGTCCTGTTATACACCTGGTCACCTGGCTGAGACTCTCGACCCTGGCGCCCGTTATACACCCTGTCAGCATGGCTGACTTGCTCGACCCTGGCCTCCCTGTTTATACACCCTGTCACCTGGCTGAGGACTCTGACCCTGGCCGCCCTGTTATACACCCTGTCACCTGGCTGACTCTGACCCTGGCCGCCTGTTATACACCCTGTCACCTGGCTGACTCTGACCCTGCCGCCCGTGTAATACACCCTGTCACCTGGCTGAAGGACTCTGACCCTGGCCGCCCTGTATACACCCTGTCACCTGGCTGACTCTGACCCTGGCCGCCCTGTTATACACCCTGTCACCTGGCTGACTCTGACCCTGGCCGCCCTGTTATACACCCTGTCACCTGGCTGACTCTGACCCTGGCCGCCCTGTTATACACCCTGTCACCTGGCTGACTCTGACCCTGGCCGCCCTGTTATACACCCTGTCACCTGGCTGAAAGACTCTGACCCTGGCCGCCCTGTTATACACCCTGTCACCTGGCTGACTCTGACCCTGGCCGCCCTGTTATACACCCTGTCACCTGGCTGACTCTGACCCTGGCCGCCCCGTTATACACCCTGTCACCTGGCTGACTCTGACCCTGGCCGCCCTGTTATATACCCTGTCACCTGGCTGACTCTGACCCTGGCCGCCCTGTTATACACCCTGTCACCTGGCTGACTCTGACCCTGGCCGCCCTGTTATACACCCTGTCACCTGGCTGACTCTGACCCTGGCCGCCCTGTTATACACCCTGTCACCTGGCTGACTCTGACCCTGGCCCGCCCTGTTATACACCCTGTCACCTGGCTGAAGACTCTGACCCTGGCCGCCCTGTTATACACCCTGTCACCTGGCTGACTCTGACCCTGGCCGCCCTGTTATACACCCTGTCACCTGGCTGACTGACCCTGGCCGCCCTGTTATACACCCTGTCACCTGGCTGAAGACTCTGACCCTGGCCGCCCTGTTATACACCCTGTCACCCTGGCTGACTCTGACCCTGGCCGCCCTGTTATACACCCTGTCACCTGGCTGAAGGACTCTGACCCTGGCCGCCCCTGTTATACACCCTGTCACCTGGCTGACTCTGACCCTGGCCGCCCTGTTATACACCCTGTCACCTGGGCTGAAGGACTCTGACCCTGGCCGCCCCTGTTATACACCCTGTCACCTGGCTGACTCTGACCCTGGCCGCCCCTGTTATACACCCTGTCACCTGGCTGACTCTGACCCTGGCCGCCCTGTTATATACACCTGTCACCTGCTTGACTCTGACCCTGGCCGCCCTGTTATACACCCTGTCACCTGGCTGACTCTGACCCTGGCCGCCCTGTTATACACCCTGTCACCTGGCTGACTCTGACCCTGGCCGCCCTGTTATACACCCTGTCACCTGGCTGAAGGACTCTGACCCTGGCCGCCCTGTTATACACCCTGTCACCTGGCTGACTCTGACCCTGGTCACCCTGTTATACACCCTGTCACCTGGCTGACTCTGACCCTGGCCGCCCTGTTATACACCCTGTCACCTGGCTGACTCTGACCCTGGCCGCCCTGTATACACCCTGTCACCTGGCTGACTCTGACCCTGGCCGCCCTGTTATACACCCTGTCACCTGGCTGACTCTGACCCTGGCCGCCCCGTTATACACCCTGTCACCTGGCTGAAAGACTCTGACCCTGGCCGCCCTGTATACACCCTGTCACCTGGCTGACTCTGACCCTGGCCGCCCTGTTATACACCCTGTCACCTGGCTGACTCTGACCCTGGCCGCCCTGTTATACACCCTGTCACCTGGCTGAAAGACTCTGACCCTGGCCGCCCTGTTATATACCCTGTCACCTGGCTGACTCTGACCCTGGCCGCCCCGTTATACACCCTGTCACCTGGCTGAAGGACTCTGACCCTGGCCGCCCTGTTATACACCCTGTCACCTGGCTGACTCTGACCCTGGCCGCCCCGTTATACACCCTGTCACCTGGCTGAAGGACTCTGACCCTGGCCGCCCTGTTATACACCCTGTCACCTGGCTGACTCTGACCCTGCCGCCCTGTTATACACCCTGTCACCTGGCTGACTCTGACCCGTGGCCGCCCTGTTATACACCCCTGTTACCTGGCTGACTCTGACCCTGGCCGCCCTGTTATACACCCTGTCACCTGGCTGACTCTGACCCTGGCCGCCCTGTTATACACCCTGTCACCTGGCTGACATCTGACCCTGGCCGCCCGTTATACACCCTGTCACCTGGCTGACTCTGACCCTGGCCGCCCTGTTATATCACCCTGTCACCTGGACTGACTCTGACCCTGGCCGCCCCGTTATACACCCTGTCACCTGGCTGAAGGACTCTGACCCTGGCCGCCCTGTTATACACCCTGTCACCTGGCTGACTCTGACCCTGGCCGCCCTGTTCTACACCCCTGTCACCTGGCTGACTCTGACCTGGCGCCCTGTTATACACCCTGTCACCTGGCTGACTCTGACCCTGGGCCGCCTGTTATACACCCTGTCACCTGGCTGAGGACTCTGACCCTGGCCCGCCCTGTTATACACCCTGTCACCTGGCTGACTCTGACCCTGGCCGCCCTTTATACACCCTGTCACCTGGCTGACTCTGACCCTGGCCGCCCTGTATACACCCTGTCCACCTGGCTGACTCTGACCCTGGCCGCCCTGTTATACACCCTGTCACCTGGCTGACTCTGCCCTGGCCGCCTGTTATACACCCTGTCACCTGGCTGACTCTGACCCTGGCCGCCCTTGTTATACCCCTGTCACCTGGCTGACTCTGACCCTGGCCGCCCTGTTATACACCCTGTCACCTGGCTGACTCTGACCCTGGCCGCCCTGTTATACACCCTGTCACCTGGCTGACTCTGACCCTGGCCGCCCTGTTATACACCCTGTCACCTGGCTGACTCTGACCCTGGCCGCCCCGTTATACACCCTGTCACCTGGCTGAAGGACTCTGACCCTGGCCGCCCTGTTATACACCCTGTCACCTGGCTGAAAGACTCTGACCCTGGCCGCCCTGTTATACACCCTGTCACCTGGCTGACTCTGACCCTGGCCGCCCTGTTATACACCCTGTCACCTGGCTGACTCTGACCCTGGCCGCCCTGTATATACCCTGTCACCTGGCTGACTCTGACCCTGGCCGCCCTGTTATACACCCTGTCACCTGGCTGACTCTGACCCTGGCCGCCCTGTTATACACCCTGTCACCTGGCTGAAAGACTCCGACCCTGGCCGCCCTGTTATACACCCTGTCACCTGGCTGACTCTGACCCTGGCCGCCCTGTTATACACCCTGTCACCTGGCTGAAGGACTCTGACCCTGGCCGCCCTGTTATACACCCTGTCACCTGGCTGACTCTGACCCTGGCCGCCCTGTTATACACCCTGTCACCTGGCTGACTCTGACCCTGGCCGCCCTGTTATACACCCTGTCACCTGGCTGACTCTGACCCTGGCCGCCCTGTTATCCACCCTGTCACCTGGCTGACTCTGACCCTGGCCGCCCTGTTATACACCCTGTCACCTGGCTGAAGGACTCTGACCCTGGCCGCCCTGTATACACCCTGTCACCTGGCTGACTCTGACCCTGGCCGCCCTGTTATACACCCTGTCACCTGGCTGACTCTGACCCTGGCCGCCCTGTTATACACCCTGTCACCTGGCTGAAGGACTCTGACCCTGGCCGCCCTGTTATACACCCTGTCACCTGGCTGACTCTGACCCTGGCCGCCCTGTTATACACCCTGTCACCTGGCTGACTCTGACCCTGGCCGCCCTGTTATACACCCTGTCACCTGGCTGAAGGACTCTGACCCTGGCCGCCCTGTATACACCCTGTCACCTGGCTGACTCTGACCCTGGCCGCCCTGTTATACACCCTGTCACCTGGCTGACTCTGACCCTGGCCGCCCTGTTATACACCCTGTCACCTGGCTGAAGGACTCTGACCCTGGCCGCCCTGTTATACACCCTGTCACCTGGCTGACTCTGACCGTGGCCGCCCCGTTATACACCCTGTCACCTGGCTGAAAGACTCTGACCCTGGCCGCCCCGTTAAACACCCTGTCACCTGGCTGACTCTGACCCTGGCCGCCCTGTTATACACCCTATCACCTGGCTGAAGGATTCTGACCCTGGCCGCCCTGTTATACACCCTGTCACCTGGCTGACTCTGACCCTGGCCGCCCTGTTATACACCCTGTCACCTGGCTGAAGGACTCTGACCCTGGCCGCCCTGTATACACCCTGTCACCTGGCTGAAGGAGTCTGACCCTGGCCGCCCTGTTATACACCCTGTCACCTGGCTGAAGGACTCTGACCCTGGCCGCCCTGTATACACCCTGTCACCTGGCTGAAGGAGTCTGACCCTGGCCGCCCTGTATACACCCTGTCACCTGGCTGAGAGACTCTGACCCTGGTCGCCCTGTTATACACCCTGTCACCTGGCTGACTCTGACCCTGGCCGCCCTGTTATACACCCTGTCACCTGGCTGACTCTGACCCTGGCCGCCCTGTTATACACCCTGTCACCTGGCTGACTCTGACCCTGGCCGCCCTGTTATACACCCTGTCACCTGGCTGACTCTGACCCTGGCCGCCCTGTTATACACCCTGTCACCTGGCTGAAGGACTCTGACCCTGGCCGCCCTGTTATACACCCTGTCACCTGGCTGAAGGACTCTGACCCTGGCCGCCCTGTTATACACCCTGTCACCTGGCTGAAAGACTCTGACCCTGGCCGCCCTGTTATACACCCTGTCACCTGGCTGACTCTGACCCTGGCCGCCCTGTTATACACCCTGTCACCTGGCTGAAAGACTCTGACCCTGGCCACCCCGTTATACACCCTGTCACCTGGCTGACTCTGACCCTGGCCGCCCTGTTATACACCCTGTCACCTGGCTGAAAGACTCTGACCCTGGCCACCCCGTTATACACCCTGTCACCTGGCTGACTCTGACCCTGGCCGCCCTGTTATACACCCTGTCACCTGGCTGACTCTGACCCTGGCCGCCCTGTTATACACCCTGTCACCTGGCTGAAGGACTCTGACCCTGGCCGCCCTGTTATACACCCTGTCACCTGGCTGAAAGACTCTGACCCTGGCCGCCCTGTTATACACCCTGTCACCTGGCTGAAAGACTCTGACCCTGGCCACCCCGTTATACACCCTGTCACCTGGCTGACTCTGACCCTGGCCGCCCTGTTATACACCCTGTCACCTGGCTGAAAGACTCTGACCCTGGCCACCCCGTTATACACCCTGTCACCTGGCTGACTCTGACCCTGGCCGCCCTGTTATACACCCTGTCACCTGGCTGACTCTGACCCTGGCCGCCCTGTTATACACCCTGTCACCTGGCTGAAGGACTCTGACCCTGGCCGCCCTGTTATACACCCTGTCACCTGGCTGACTCTGACCCTGGCCGCCCTGTTATACACCCTGTCACCTGGCTGAAGGACTCTGACCCTGGCCGCCCTGTTATACACCCTGTCACCTGGCTGACTCTGACCCTGGCCGCCCTGTTATACACCCTGTCACCTGGCTGAAGGACTCTGACCCTGGCCGCCCCGTTATACACCCTGTCACCTGGCTGACTCTGACCCTGGCCGCCCTGTTATACACCCTGTCACCTGGCTGACTCTGACCCTGGCCGCCCTGTTATATACCCTGTCACCTGGCTGACTCTGACCCTGGCCGCCCTGTTATACACCCTGTCACCTGGCTGACTCTGACCCTGGCCGCCCCGTTATACACCCTGTCACCTGGCTGACTCTGACCCTGGCCGCCCTGTTATACACCCTGTCACCTGGCTGACTCTGACCCTGGCCGCCCTGTTATACACCCTGTCACCTGGCTGACTCTGACCCTGGCCGCCCTGTTATACACCCTGTCACCTGGCTGACTCTGACCCTGGCCGCCCCGTTATACACCCTGTCACCTGGCTGACTCTGACCCTGGCCGCCCCGTTATACACCCTGTCACCTGGCTGACTCTGACCCTGGCCGCCCTGTTATACACCGTCACCTGGCTGACTCTGACCCTGGCCGCCCTGTTATACACCCTGTCACCTGGCTGACTCTGACCCTGGCCGCCCTGTATACACCCTGTCACCTGGCTGACTCTGACCCTGGCCGCCCTGTTATACACCCTGTCACCTGGCTGACTCTGACCCTGGCCGCCCTGTTATACACCCTGTCACCTGGCTGAAGGACTCCGACCCTGGCCGCCCCGTTATACACCCTGTCACCTGGCTGACTCTGACCCTGGCCGCCCTGTTATACACCCTGTCACCTGGCTGACTCTGACCCTGGCCGCCCTGTTATACACCCTGTCACCTGGCTGACTCTGACCCTGGCCGCCCCGTTATACACCCTGTCACCTGGCTGACTCTGACCCTGGCCGCCCTGTATACACCCTGTCACCTGGCTGACTCTGACCCTGGCCGCCCTGTTATACACCCTGTCACCTGGCTGACTCTGACCCTGGCCGCCCCGTTATACACCCTGTCACCTGGCTGACTCTGACCCTGGCCGCCCTGTTATACACCCTGTCACCTGGCTGACTCTGACCCTGGCCGCCCCGTTATACACCCTGTCACCTGGCTGAAGGACTCTGACCCTGGCCGCCCTGTTATACACCCTGTCACCTGGCTGACTCTGACCCTGGCCGCCCTGTTATACACCCTGTCACCTGGCTGACTCTGACCCTGGCCGCCCTGTTATACACCCTGTCACCTGGCTGACTCTGACCCTGGCCGCCCTGTTATACACCCTGTCACCTGGCTGACTCTGACCCTGGCCGCCCTGTATACACCCTGTCACCTGGCTGAAGGACTCTGACCCTGGCCGCCCTGTATACACCCTGTCACCTGGCTGACTCTGACCCTGGCCGCCCTGTTATACACCCTGTCACCTGGCTGACTCTGACCCTGGCCGCCCTGTTATACACCCTGTCACCTGGCTGAAGGACTCTGACCCTGGCCGCCCTGTATACACCCTGTCACCTGGCTGACTCTGACCCTGGCCGCCCTGTTATACACCCTGTCACCTGGCTGACTCTGACCCTGGCCGCCCTGTTATACACCCTGTCACCTGGCTGAAGGACTCTGACCCTGGCCGCCCTGTTATACACCCTGTCACCTGGCTGAAGGACTCTGACCCTGGCCGCCCTGTTATACACCCTGTCACCTGGCTGACTCTGACCGTGGCCGCCCCGTTATACACCCTGTCACCTGGCTGACTCTGACCCTGGCCGCCCTGTTATACACCCTGTCACCTGGCTGACTCTGACCCTGGCCGCCCTGTTATACACCCTGTCACCTGGCTGACTCTGACCCTGGCCGCCCTGTTATACACCCTGTCACCTGGCTGACTCTGACCCTGGCCGCCCCGTTAAACACCCTGTCACCTGGCTGACTCTGACCCTGGCCGCCCTGTTATACACCCTATCACCTGGCTGAAGGATTCTGACCCTGGCCGCCCTGTTATACACCCTGTCACCTGGCTGACTCTGACCCTGGCCGCCCTGTTATACACCCTGTCACCTGGCTGAAGGACTCTGACCCTGGCCGCCCTGTATACACCCTGTCACCTGGCTGAAGGAGTCTGACCCTGGCCGCCCTGTTATACACCCTGTCACCTGGCTGAAGGACTCTGACCCTGGCCGCCCTGTTATACACCCTGTCACCTGGCTGAAAGACTCTGACCCTGGCCGCCCTGTTATACACCCTGTCACCTGGCTGACTCTGACCCTGGCCGCCCTGTTATACACCCTGTCACCTGGCTGAAAGACTCTGACCCTGGCCGCCCTGTTATACACCCTGTCACCTGGCTGACTCTGACCCTGGCCGCCCTGTTATACACCCTGTCACCTGGCTGACTCTGACCCTGGCCGCCCTGTTATACACCCTGTCACCTGGCTGAAGGACTCTGACCCTGGCCGCCCTGTTATACACCCTGTCACCTGGCTGACTCTGACCCTGGCCGCCCTGTTATACACCCTGTCACCTGGCTGAAGGACTCTGACCCTGGTCGCCCTGTTATACACCCTGTCACCTGGCTGACTCTGACCCTGGCCGCCCTGTTATACACCCTGTCACCTGGCTGAAGGACTCTGACCCTGGCCGCCCCGTTATACACCCTGTCACCTGGCTGACTCTGACCCTGGCCGCCCTGTTATACACCCTGTCACCTGGCTGACTCTGACCCTGGCCGCCCTGTTATACACCCTGTCACCTGGCTGACTCTGACCCTGGCCGCCCTGTTATACACCCTGTCACCTGGCTGAAGTACTCTGACCCTGGCCGCCCTGTTATACACCCTGTCACCTGGCTGACTCTGACCCTGGCCGCCCTGTTATACACCCTGTCACCTGGCTGACTCTGACCCTGGCCGCCCTGTTATACACCCTGTCACCTGGCTGACTCTGACCCTGGCCGCCCTGTTATACACCCTGTCACCTGGCTGACTCTGACCCTGGCCGCCCTGTTATACACCCTGTCACCTGGCTGACTCTGACCCTGGCCGCCCTGTTATACACCCTGTCACCTGGCTGACTCTGACCCTGGCCGCCCCGTTATACACCCTGTCACCTGGCTGACTCTGACCCTGGCCGCCCCGTTATACACCCTGTCACCTGGCTGACTCTGACCCTGGCCGCCCTGTTATACACCCTGTCACCTGGCTGACTCTGACCCTGGCCGCCCTGTTATACACCCTGTCACCTGGCTGACTCTGACCCTGGCCGCCCTGTATACACCCTGTCACCTGGCTGACTCTGACCCTGGCCGCCCTGTTATACACCCTGTCACCTGGCTGACTCTGACCCTGGCCGCCCTGTTATACACCCTGTCACCTGGCTGAAGGACTCCGACCCTGGCCGCCCCGTTATACACCCTGTCACCTGGCTGACTCTGACCCTGGCCGCCCTGTTATACACCCTGTCACCTGGCTGACTCTGACCCTGGTCGCCCTGTTATACACCCTGTCACCTGGCTGACTCTGACCCTGGCCGCCCTGTTATACACCCTGTCACCTGGCTGACTCTGACCCTGGCCGCCCTGTTATACACCCTGTCACCTGGCTGAAGGACTCTGACCCTGGTCGCCCTGTTATACACCCTGTCACCTGGCTGACTCTGACCCTGGCCGCCCTGTTATACACCCTGTCACCTGGCTGACTCTGACCCTGGCCGCCCTGTTATACACCCTGTCACCTGGCTGACTCTGACCCTGGCCGCCCTGTTATACACCCTGTCACCTGGCTGACTCTGACCCTGGCCGCCCTGTTATACACCCTGTCACCTGGCTGACTCTGACCCTGGCCGCCCTGTTATACACCCTGTCACCTGGCTGACTCTGACCCTGGCCGCCCTGTTATACACCCTGTCACCTGGCTGAAGGACTCTGACCCTGGCCGCCCTGTTATACACCCTGTCACCTGGCTGACTCTGACCCTGGCCGCCCTGTTATACACCCTGTCACCTGGCTGACTCTGACCCTGGCCGCCCTGTTATATACCCTGTCACCTGGCTGACTCTGACCCTGGCCGCCCTGTTATACACCCTGTCACCTGGCTGACTCTGACCCTGGTCGCCCCGTTATACACCCTGTCACCTGGCTGACTCTGACCCTGGCCGCCCTGTTATACACCCTGTCACCTGGCTGAAGGACTCTGACCCTGGCCGCCCTGTTATACACCCTGTCACCTGGCTGACTCTGACCCTGGCCGCCCTGTTATACACCCTGTCACCTGGCTGACTCTGACCCTGGCCGCCCTGTTATACACCCTGTCACCTGGCTGAAAGACTCTGACCCTGGTCACCCTGTTATATACCCTGTCACCTGGCTGAAAGACTCTGACCCTGGCCGCCCTGTTATACACCCTGTCACCTGGCTGACTCTGACCCTGGCCGCCCTGTTATACACCCTGTCACCTGGCTGACTCTGACCCTGGCCGCCCTGTTATACACCCTGTCACCTGGCTGAAGGACTCTGACCCTGGCCGCCCTGTTATACACCCTGTCACCTGGCTGAAAGACTCCGACCATGGCCGCCCTGTTATACACCCTGTCACCTGGCTGAAGGACTCTGACCCTGGCCGCCCTGTTATATACCCTGTCACCTGGCTGACTCTGACCCTGGCCGCCCTGTTATACACCCTGTCACCTGGCTGACTCTGACCCTGGCCGCCCTGTATACACCCTGTCACCTGGCTGACTCTGACCCTGGCCGCCCTGTTATACACCCTGTCACCTGGCTGACTCTGACCCTGGCCGCCCCGTTATACACCCTGTCACCTGGCTGACTCTGACCCTGGCCGCCCTGTATACACCCTGTCACCTGGCTGAAGGACTCTGACCCTGGCCGCCCCGTTATATACCCTGTCACCTGGTCGACTCTGACCCTGGCCGCCCTGTTATACACCGTCACCTTGCTGAAGGACTCTGACCCTGGCCGCCCCGTTATATACCCTGTCACCTGGCTGACTCTGACCCTGGCCGCCCTGTTATACACCCTGTCACCTGGCTGACTCTGACCCTGGCCGCCCTGTTATACACCCTGTCACCTGGCTGACTCTGACCCTGGCCGCCCTGTTATACACCCTGTCACCTGGCTGACTCTGACCCTGGCCGCCCCGTTATACACCCTGTCACCTGGCTGACTCTGACCCTGGCCGCCCTGTTATACACCCTGTCACCTGGCTGACTCTGACCCTGGCCGCCCTGTTATACACCCTGTCACCTGGCTGACTCTGACCGTGGCCGCCCTGTTATACACCCTGTCACCTGGCTGAAGGACTCTGACCCTGGCCGCCCTGTTATACACCCTGTCACCTGGCTGACTCTGACCCTGGCCGCCCTGTTATACACCCTGTCACCTGGCTGACTCTGACCCTGGCCGCCCCGTTATACACCCTGTCACCTGGCTGACTCTGACCCTGGCCGCCCTGTTATACACCCTGTCACCTGGCTGAAGGACTCTGACCCTGGCCGCCCTGTATACACCCTGTCACCTGGCTGAAGGACTCTGACCCTGGCCGCCCTGTTATACACCCTGTCACCTGGCTGACTCTGACCCTGGCCGCCCTGTTATACACCCTGTCACCTGGCTGACTCTGACCCTGGCCGCCCTGTTATACACCCTGTCACCTGGCTGACTCTGACCCTGGCCGCCCTGTTATACACCCTGTCACCTGGCTGACTCTGACCCTGGCCGCCCTGTTATACACCCTGTCACCTGGCTGACTCTGACCCTGGCCGCCCTGTTATACACCCTGTCACCTTTCTGAAGGACTCTGACCCTGGCCGCCCTGTATACACCCTGTCCCCTGGCTGAAGGACTCTGACCCTGGCCGCCCTGTATACACCCTGTCACCTGGCTGAAGGACTCTGACCCTGGCCGCCCTGTTATACACCCTGTCACCTGGCTGAAAGACTCTGACCCTGGCCGCCCTGTTATACACCCTGTCACCTGGCTGAAGGACTCTGACCCTGGCCGCCCTGTTATACACCCTGTCTCCTGGCTGACTCTGACCCTGGCCGCCCTGTTATACACCCTGTCACCTGGCTGAAGGACTCTGACCCTGGCCGCCCTGTTATACACCCTGTCACCTGGCTGACTCTGACCCTGGCCGCCCTGTTATACACCCTGTCACCTGGCTGAAAGACTCTGACCCTGGTCGCCCTGTTATACACCCTGTCACCTGGCTGACTCTGACCCTGGCCGCCCTGTTATACACTTTGTCACCTGGCTGACTCTGACCCTGGCCGCCCTGTTATATACCCTGTCACCTGGCTGAAAGACTCTGACCCTGGCCGCCCTGTTATACACCCTGTCACCTGGCTGAAAGACTCTGACCCTGGCCGCCCCGTTATACACCCTGTCACCTGGCTGAAGGACTCTGACCCTGGCCGCCCTGTTATATACCCTGTCACCTGGCTGAAAGACTCTGACCCTGGCCGCCCTGTTATACACCCTGTCACCTGGCTGACTCTGACCCTGGCCGCCCTGTTATACACCCTGTCACCTGGCTGAAGGACTCTGACCCTGGCCGCCCTGTTATACACCCTGTCACCTGGCTGAAAGACTCCGACCATGGCCGCCCTGTTATACACCCTGTCACCTGGCTGAAGGACTCTGACCCTGGCCGCCCTGTTATATACCCTGTCACCTGGCTGACTCTGACCCTGGCCGCCCTGTTATACACCCTGTCACCTGGCTGACTCTGACCCTGGCCGCCCTGTATACACCCTGTCACCTGGCTGACTCTGACCCTGGCCGCCCTGTTATACACCTGTCACCTGGCTGACTCTGACCCTGGCCGCCCGTTATAACCCTGTCACCTGCTGACTCTGACCCTGGCCGCCCTGTATACACCCTGTCACCTGCTGAAGGACTCTGACCCTGGCCGCCCCGTTATATACCCTGTCACCTGGTCGACTCTGACCCTTGGCCGCCCTGTTATACACCGTCACCTGGCTGAAGGACTCTGACCCTGGCCGCCCCTTTATTATCACCTGTCACCTGGCTGACTCTGACCCTGGCCGCCCGTTATACACCCTGTCACCTGGCTGACTCTGACCCTGGCCGCCCTGTTATACACCCTCGTCACCTGGCTGACTCTGACCTGGCCGCCCTGTTTACACCCTGTCACCTGGCTGACTCTGACCCTGGCCGCCCGTTATACACCCTGTCACCTGGCTGACTCTGACCCTGGCCGCCCTGTTATACACCCTGTCACCCTGGCTGACTCTGACCCTGGCCGCCCTGTATACACCCTAGTCACCCTGGCTGACTCTGACCCGTGGCCGCCCTGTATACACCCTGTCACCTGCTGAAGACTTCTGACCCTGGCCGCCCGGTTATACACCCTGTCACCTGGCTGACTCTGACCCTGGCCGCCCTGTTATAACACCCTGTCACCTGCTGAACCTCTGACCCTGGCCGCCCTGTTATAACCTGTCACCTGGCTGACTCTGACCCTGGCCGCCCTGTTTATACACCCTGTCACCTGGCTGAAGGACTCTGACCCTGGCCGCCCGTATACACCCTGTCACCTGGCTGAGGACTCTGACCCTGGCCGCCCTGTTATACACCCTGTCACCTGGCTGACTCTGACCCTGGCCGCCCTGTTATACACCTGTCACCTTCTGAAGGACTCTGACCCTGGCCGCCCTGTTATACACCCTGTCACCTGGCTGAAGGACTCTGACCCTGGCCGCCCCTGTTATACACCTGTCACCTGGCTGAAGGACTCTGACCCTGGCCGCCCTGTTATACACCCTGTCACCTGGCCTGAAGACTCTGACCCTGGCCGCCCTGTTATACACCTGTCACCTGGCTGAAGGACTCTGACCCTGGCCGCCCTGTTATACACCCTGTCACCTGGCTGACTCTGACCCTGGCCCGCCCTGTTATACACCCTGTCACTGGCTGAAGGACTCTGGACCCTGGCCGCCCTGTTATACACCTGTCACCTGGCTGACTCTGACCCTGGCCGCCCTGTTATACACCCTGTCACCTGGCCTGAAAGACTCTGACCCGTGGTCCGCCCTGTTATACACCCTGTCACCTGCTGACTCTGACCCTGGCCGCCCTGTTATACACTTTGTCACCTGGCTGACTCTGACCCTGGCCGCCCTGTTATATACCCTGTCACCTGGCTGAAAGACTCTGACCCTGGCCGCCCTGTTATACACCCTGTCACCTGGCTGAAAGACTCTGACCCTGGCCGCCCCGTTATACACCCTGTCACCTGGCTGAAGGACTCTGACCCTGGCCGCCCTGTTATACACCCTGTCACCTGGCTGAAGGACTCTGACCCTGGCCGCCCTGTATACACCCTGTCACCTGGCTGACTCCGACCCTGGCCGCCCTGTTATACACCCTGTCACCTGGCTGACTCTGACCCTGGCCGCCCCGTTATACACCCTGTCACCTGGCTGACTCTGACCCTGTCCGCCCTGTTATACACTTTGTCACCTGGCTGACTCTGACCCTGGCCGCCCTGTTATATACCCTGTCACCTGGCTGAAAGACTCTGACCCTGGCCGCCCTGTTATACACCCTGTCACCTGGCTGACAGACTCTGACCCTGGCCGCCCCGTTATACACCCTGTCACCTGGCTGAAGGACTCTGACCCTGGCCGCCCTGTTATACACCCTGTCACCTGGCTGACTCTGACCCTGGCCGCCCTGTATACACCCTGTCACCTGGCTGACTCTGACCCTGGCCGCCCTGTTATACACCCTGTCACCTGGCTGAAAGACTCTGACCCTGGCCGCCCCGTTATACACCCTGTCACCTGGCTGACTCCGACCCTGGCCGCCCTGTTATACACCCTGTCACCTGGCTGACTCTGACCCTGGCCGCCCTGTTATACACCCTGTCACCTGGCTGACTCTGACCCTGGCCGCCCTGTTATACACCCTGTCACCTGGCTGACTCTGACCCTGGCCGCCCCGTTATACACCCTGTCACCTGGCTGACTCTGACCCTGGCCGCCCTGTTATACACCCTGTCACCTGGCTGACTCTGACCCTGGCCGCCCTGTTATACACCCTGTCACCTGGCTGAAAGACTCTGACCCTGGCCGCCCTGTTATACACCCTGTCACCTGGCTGACTCTGACCCTGGCCGCCCTGTTATACACCCTGTCACCTGGCTGACTCTGACCCTGGCCGCCCTGTTATATACCCTGTCACCTGGCTGAAGGACTCTGACCCTGGCCGCCCTGTTATACACCCTGTCACCTGGCTGACTCTGACCCTGGCCGCCCTGTTATACACCCTGTCACCTGGCTGACTCTGACCCTGGCCGCCCTGTTATACACCCTGTCACCTGGCTGACTCTGACCCTGGCCGCCCTGTTATACACCCTGTCACCTGGCTGACTCTGACCCTGGCCGCCCTGGTATATACCCTGTCACCTGGCTGACTCTGACCCTGGCCGCCCTGTTATACACCCTGTCACCTGGCTGACTCTGACCCTGGCCGCCCTGTTATACACCCTGTCACCTGGCTGAAGGACTCTGACCCTGGCCGCCCTGTTATACACCCTGTCACCTGGCTGACTCTGACCCTGGCCGCCCTGGTATACACCCTGTCACCTGGCTGACTCTGACCCTGGCCGCCCTGTAAACACCCTGTCACCTGGCTGACTCTGACCCTGGCCGCCCTGTTATACACCCTGTCACCTGGCTGAAAGACTCTGACCCTGGCCGCCCTGTTATACACCCTGTCACCTGGCTGAAGGACTCTGACCCTGGTCGCCCTGTTATACACCCTGTCACCTGGCTGACTCTGACCCTGGCCGCCCTGTTATACACCCTGTCACCTGGCTGACTCTGACCCTGGCCGCCCTGTTATACACCCTGTCACCTGGCTGACTCTGACCCTGGCCGCCCTGTTATACACCCTGTCACCTGGCTGACTCTGACCCTGGCCGCCCTGTTATACACCCTGTCACCTGGCTGACTCTGACCCTGGCCGCCCTGTTATACACCCTGTCACCTGGCTGAAAGACTCTGACCCTGGCCGCCCTGTTATACACCCTGTCACCTGGCTGACTCTGACCCTGGCCGCCCTGTTATACACCCTGTCACCTGGCTGAAGGACTCTGAACCTGGCCGCCCTGTTATATACCCTGTCACCTGGCTGACTCTGACCCTGGCCGCCCTGTATACACCCTGTCACCTGGCTGACTCTGACCCTGGCCGCCCTGTTATACACCCTGTCACCTGGCTGACTCTGACCCTGGCCGCCCTGTTATACACCCTGTCACCTGGCTGACTCTGACCCTGGTCGCCCTGTTATACACCCTGTCACCTGGCTGACTCTGACCCTGGCCGCCCTGTTATACACCCTGTCACCTGGCTGACTCTGACCCTGGCCGCCCTGTTATACACCCTGTCACCTGGCTGAAAGACTCTGACCCTGGCCGCCCTGTTATACACCCTGTCACCTGGCTGAAGGACTCTGACCCTGGTCGCCCTGTTATACACCCTGTCACCTGGCTGACTCTGACCCTGGCCGCCCTGTTATACACCCTGTCACCTGGCTGACTCTGACCCTGGCCGCCCTGTTATACACCCTGCCACCTGGCTGACTCTGACCCTGGCCGCCCTGTTATACACCCTGTCACCTGGCTGACTCTGACCCTGGCCGCCCTGTATACACCCTGTCACCTGGCTGAAGGACTCTGACCCTGGCCGCCCTGTTATACACCCTGTCACCTGGCTGACTCTTACCCTGGCCGCCCTGTTATACACCCTGTCACCTGGCTGACTCTGACCCTGGCCGCCCTGTTATACACCCTGTCACCTGGCTGAAGGACTCTGACCCTGGCCGCCCTGTATACACCCTGTCACCTGGCTGACTCTGACCCTGGCCGCCCTGTATACACCCTGTCACCTGGCTGACTCTGACCCTGGCCGCCCCGTTATACACCCTGTCACCTGGCTGACTCTGACCCTGGCCGCCCTGTTATACACCCTGTCACCTGGCTGAAAGACTCTGACCCTGGCCGCCCTGTTATACACCCTGTCACCTGGCTGACTCTGACCCTGGCCGCCCTGTATACACCCTGTCACCTGGCTGAAGGACTCTGACCCTGGCCGCCCTGTTATACACCCTGTCACCTGGCTGAATCTGACCCTGGCCGCCCTGTATACACCCTGTCACCTGGCTGACTCTGACCCTGGCCGCCCTGTTATACACCCTGTCACCTGGCTGAAAGACTCTGACCCTGGCCTCCCCGTTATACACCCTGTCACCTGGCTGACTCTGACCCTGGCCGCCCTGTTATACACCCTGTCACCTGGCTGAAGGACTCTGACCCTGGCCGCCCTGTTATACACCCTGTCACCTGGCTGACTCTGACCCTGGCCGCCCTGTTATACACCCTGTCACCTGGCTGACTCTGACCCTGGCCGCCCTGTTATACACCCTGTCACCTGGCTGACTCTGACCCTGGCCGCCCTGTTATACACCCTGTCACCTGGCTGAAGGACTCTGACCCTGGCCGCCCTGTTATACACCCTGTCACCTGGCTGACTCTGACCCTGGCCGCCCCGTTATACACCCTGTCACCTGGCTGACTCTGACCCTGGCCGCCCCGTTATACACCCTGTCACCTGGCTGACTCTGACCCTGGCCGCCCTGTTATATACCCTGTCACCTGGCTGACTCTGACCCTGGCCGCCCTGTTATACACCCTGTCACCTGGCTGACTCTGACCCTGGCCGCCCTGTTATACACCCTGTCACCTGGCTGACTCTGACCCTGGCCGCCCCGTTATACACCCTGTCACCTGGCTGAAAGACTCTGACCCTGGCCGCCCTGTTATACACCCTGTCACCTGGCTGAAGGACTCTGACCCTGGCCGCCCTGTTATACACCCTGTCACCTGGCTGACTCTGACCCTGGCCGCCCTGTTATACACCCTGTCACCTGGCTGAAGGACTCTGACCCTGGCCGCCCTGTTATATACCCTGTCACCTGGCTGAAAGACTCTGACCCTGGCCGCCCTGTTATACACCCTGTCACCTGGCTGACTCTGACCCTGGCCGCCCTGTATACACCCTGTCACCTGGCTGACTCTGACCCTGGCCGCCCTGTTATACACCCTGTCACCTGGCTGAAGGACTCTGACCCTGGCCGCCCTGTTATACACCCTGTCACCTGGCTGACTCTGACCCTGGCCGCCCCGTTATACACCCTGTCACCTGGCTGACTCTGACCCTGGCCGCCCTGTTATACACCCTGTCACCTGGCTGACTCTGACCCTGGCCGCCCTGTTATACACCCTGTCACCTGGCTGACTCTGACCCTGGCCGCCCTGTTATACACCCTGTCACCTGGCTGACTCTGACCCTGGCCGCCCTGTTATACACCCTGTCACCTGGCTGAAGGACTCTGACCCTGGCCGCCCTGTTATACACCCTGTCACCTGGCTGACTCTGACCCTGGCCGCCCCGTTATACACCCTGTCACCTGGCTGACTCTGACCCTGGCCGCCCCGTTATACACCCTGTCACCTGGCTGAAGGACTCTGACCCTGGCCGCCCTGTTATATACCCTGTCACCTGGCTGACTCTGACCCTGGCCGCCCTGTTATACACCCTGTCACCTGGCTGACTCTGACCCTGGCCGCCCTGTTATACACCCTGTCACCTGGCTGACTCTGACCCTGGCCGCCCTGTTATACACCCTGTCACCTGGCTGAAAGACTCTGACCCTGGCCGCCCTGTTATACACCCTGTCACCTGGCTGAAAGACTCTGACCCTGGCCGCCCTGTTATACACCCTGTCACCTGGCTGACTCTGACCCTGGCCGCCCCGTTATACACCCTGTCACCTGGCTGACTCTGACCCTGGCCGCCCTGTTATACACCCCGTCACCTGGCTGACTCTGACCCTGGCCGCCCTGTTATACACCCTGTCACCTGGCTGACTCTGACCCTGGCCGCCCTGTATACACCCTGTCACCTGGCTGACTCTGACCCTGGCCGCCCTGTTATACACCCTGTCACCTGGCTGAAGGACTCTGACCCTGGCCGCCCTGTTATACACCCTGTCACCTGGCTGTAAGACTCTGACCCTGGCCGCCCCGTTATATACCCTGTCACCTGGCTGACTCTGACCCTGGCCGCCCTGTTATACACCCTGTCACCTGGCTGACTCTGACCCTGGCCGCCCTGTATACACCCTGTCACCTGGCTGACTCTGACCCTGGCCGCCCTGTTATACACCCTGTCACCTGGCTGACTCTGACCCTGGCCGCCCTGTATACACCCTGTCACCTGGCTGACTCTGACCCTGGCCGCCCTGTTATACACCCTGTCACCTGGCTGACTCTGACCCTGGCCGCCCTGTTATACACCCTGTCACCTGGCTGAAGGACTCTGACCCTGGCCGCCCCGTTATACACCCTGTCACCTGGCTGACTCTGACCCTGGCCGCCCTGTTATACACCCTGTCACCTGGCTGAAGGACTCCGACCCTGGCCGCCCTGTTATACACCCTGTCACCTGGCTGACTCTGACCCTGGCCGCCCTGTTCTACACCCTGTCACCTGGCTGACTCTGACCCTGGCCGCCCTGTTATACACCCTGTCACCTGGCTGACTCTGACCCTGGCCGCCCTGTTATACACCCTGTCACCTGGCTGAAAGACTCCGACCCTGGCCGCCCTGTTATACACCCTGTCACCTGGCTGACTCTGACCCTGGCCGCCCCGTTATACACCCTGTCACCTGGCTGACTCTGACCCTGGCCGCCCCGTTATACACCCTGTCACCTGGCTGAAGGACTCTGACCCTGGCCGCCCTGTTATATACCCTGTCACCTGGCTGACTCTGACCCTGGCCGCCCTGTTATACACCCTGTCACCTGGCTGACTCTGACCCTGGCCGCCCTGTTATACACCCTGTCACCTGGCTGAAAGACTCTGACCCTGGCCGCCCTGTTATACACCCTGTCACCTGGCTGACTCTGACCCTGGCCGCCCCGTTATACACCCTGTCACCTGGCTGACTCTGACCCTGGCCGCCCTGTTATACACCCTGTCACCTGGCTGACTCTGACCCTGGCCGCCCTGTATACACCCTGTCACCTGGCTGACTCTGACCCTGGCCGCCCTGTTATACACCCTGTCACCTGGCTGAAGGACTCTGACCCTGGCCGCCCTGTTATACACCCTGTCACCTTGCTGAAAGACTCTGACCCTGGCCGCCCCGTTATATACCCTGTCACCTGGCTGACTCTGACCCTGGCCGCCCTGTTATACACCCTGTCACCTGGCTGACTCTGACCCTGGCCGCCCTGTATACACCCTGTCACCTGGCTGACTCTGACCCTGGCCGCCCTGTTATACACCCTGTCACCTGGCTGACTCTGACCCTGGCCGCCCTGTATACACCCTGTCACCTGGCTGACTCTGACCCTGGCCGCCCTGTTATACACCCTGTCACCTGGCTGACTCTGACCCTGGCCGCCCTGTTATACACCCTGTCACCTGGCTGAAGGACTCTGACCCTGGCCGCCCCGTTATACACCCTGTCACCTGGCTGACTCTGACCCTGGCCGCCCTGTTATACACCCTGTCACCTGGCTGAAGGACTCCGACCCTGGCCGCCCTGTTATACACCCTGTCACCTGGCTGACTCTGACCCTGGCCGCCCTGTTCTACACCCTGTCACCTGGCTGACTCTGACCCTGGCCGCCCTGTTATACACCCTGACACCTGGCTGACTCTGACCCTGGCCGCCCTGTTATACACCCTGTCACCTGGCTGAAAGACTCCGACCCTGGCCGCCCTGTTATACACCCTGTCACCTGGCTGAAGGACTCTGACCCTGGCCGCCCTGTTATATACCCTGTCACCTGGCTGACTCTGACCCTGGCCGCCCCGTTATACACCCTGTCACCTGGCTGACTCTGACCCTGGCCGCCCTGTATACACCCTGTCACCTGGCTGAAGGACTCTGACCCTGGCCGCCCCGTTATATACCCTGTCACCTGGTCGACTCTGACCCTGGCCGCCCTGTTATACACCGTCACCTGGCTGAAGGACTCTGACCCTGGCCGCCCTGTTATATACCCTGTCACCTGGCTGACTCTGACCCTGGCCGCCCTGTTATACACCCTGTCACCTGGCTGACTCTGACCCTGGCCGCCCTGTTATACACCCTGTCACCTGGCTGACTCTGACCCTGGCCGCCCTGTTATACACCCTGTCACCTGGCTGACTCTGACCCTGGCCGCCCTGTTATACACCCTGTCACCTGGCTGACTCTGACCCTGGCCGCCCCGTTATACACCCTGTCACCTGGCTGACTCTGACCCTGGCCGCCCTGTTATACACCCTGTCACCTGGCTGACTCTGACCCTGGCCGCCCTGTTATACACCCTGTCACCTGGCTGACTCTGACCCTGGCCGCCCTGTTATACACCCTGTCACCTGGCTGAAGGACTCTGACCCTGGCCGCCCTGTATACACCCTGTCACCTGGCTGACTCTGTCCCTGGCCGCCCTGTATACACCCTGTCACCTGGCTGACTCTGACCCTGGCCGCCCCGTTATACACCCTGTCACCTGGCTGACTCTGACCCTGGCCGCCCTGTTATACACCCTGTCACCTGGCTGAAGGACTCTGACCCTGGCCGCCCTGTATACACCCTGTCACCTGGCTGACTCTGACCCTGGCCGCCCTGTATACACCCTGTCACCTGGCTGACTCTGACCCTGGCCGCCCTGTTATACACCCTGTCACCTGGCTGAAAGACTCTGACCCTGGCCGCCCTGTATACACCCTGTCACCTGGCTGAAGGACTCTGACCCTGGCCGCCCTGTATACACCCTGTCACCTGGCTGACTCTGACCCTGGCCGCCCTGTTATACACCCTGTCACCTGGCTGACTCTGACCCTGGCCGCCCTGTTATACACCCTGTCACCTGGCTGACTCTGACCCTGGCCGCCCTGTTATATACCCTGTCACCTGGCTGACTCTGACCCTGGCCGCCCTGTTATACACCCTGTCACCTGACTGACTCTGACCCTGGCCGCCCTGTTATACACCCTGTCACCTGGCTGACTCTGACCCTGGCCGCCCCGTTATACACCCTGTCACCTGGCTGACTCTGACCCTGGCCGCTCACTGTTATACACCCTGTCACCTGGCTGACTCTGACCCTGGCCGCCCTGTTATACACCCTGTCACCTGGCTGAAGGACTCTGACCCTGGCCGCCCTGTTATACACCCTGTCACCTGGCTGAAAGACTCTGACCCTGGCCGCCCCGTTATACACCCTGTCACCTGGCTGACTCTGACCCTGGCCGCCCCGTTATACACCCTGTCACCTGGCTGACTCTGACCCTGGCCGCCCTGTATACACCCTGTCACCTGGCTGACTCTGACCCTGGCCGCCCTGTTATACACCCTGTCACCTGGCTGACTCTGACCCTGGCCGCCCTGTATACACCCTGTCACCTGGCTGACTCTGACCCTGGCCGCCCTGTTATACACCCTGTCACCTGGCTGACTCTGACCCTGGCCGCCCTGTTATACACCCTGTCACCTGGCTGAAAGACTCTGACCCTGGTCGCCCTGTTATACACCTGTCACCTGGCTGACTCTGACCCTGGCCGCCCTGTTATACACCCTGTCACCTGGCTGACTCTGACCCTGGCCGCCCTGTTATACACCCTGTCACCTGGCTGACTCTGACCCTGGCCGCCCTGTTATACACCCTGTCACCTGGCTGACTCTGACCCTGGCCGCCCTGTTATACACCCTGTCACCTGGCTGAAGGACTCTGACCCTGGCCGCCCTGTATACACCCTGTCACCTGGCTGAAGGACTCTGACCCTGGCCGCCCTGTTATACACCCTGTCACCTGGCTGACTCTGACCCTGGCCGCCCTGTTATACACCCTGTCACCTTTCTGAAGGACTCTGACCCTGGCCGCCCTGTATACACCCTGTCACCTGGCTGAAGGACTCTGACCCTGGCCGCCCTGTATACACCCTGTCACCTGGCTGAAGGACTCTGACCCTGGCCGCCCTGTTATATACCCTGTCACCTGGCTGAAAGACTCTGACCCTGGCCGCCCTGTTATACACCCTGTCACCTGGCTGAAGGACTCTGACCCTGGCCGCCCTGTTATACACCCTGTCACCTGGCTGACTCTGACCCTGGCCGCCCTGTTATACACCCTGTCACCTGGCTGAAGGACTCTGACCCTGGCCGCCCTGTTATACACCCTGTCACCTGGCTGACTCTGACCCTGGCCGCCCTGTTATACACCCTGTCACCTGGCTGAAAGACTCTGACCCTGGTCGCCCTGTTATACACCCTGTCACCTGGCTGACTCTGACCCTGGCCGCCCTGTTATACACTCTGTCACCTGGCTGACTCTGACCCTGGCCGCCCTGTTATATACCCTGTCACCTGGCTGAAAGACTCTGACCCTGGCCGCCCTGTTATACACCCTGTCACCTGGCTGAAAGACTCTGACCCTGGCCGCCCCGTTATACACCCTGTCACCTGGCTGAAGGACTCTGACCCTGGCCGCCCTGTTATATACCCTGTCACCTGGCTGAAAGACTCTGACCCTGGCCGCCCTGTTATACACCCTGTCACCTGGCTGACTCTGACCCTGGCCGCCCTGTTATACACCCTGTCACCTGGCTGACTCTGACCCTGGCCGCCCTGTTATACACCCTGTCACCTGGCTGAAGGACTCCGACCATGGCCGCCCTGTTATACACCCTGTCACCTGGCTGAAGGACTCTGACCCTGGCCGCCCTGTTATATACCCTGTCACCTGGCTGACTCTGACCCTGGCCGCCCTGTTATACACCCTGTCACCTGGCTGACTCTGACCCTGGCCGCCCTGTATACACCCTGTCACCTGGCTGACTCTGACCCTGGCCGCCCTGTTATACACCCTGTCACCTGGCTGACTCTGACCCTGGCCGCCCCGTTATACACCCTGTCACCTGGCTGACTCTGACCCTGGCCGCCCTGTATACACCCTGTCACCTGGCTGAAGGACTCTGACCCTGGCCGCCCCGTTATATACCCTGTCACCTGGTCGACTCTGACCCTGGCCGCCCTGTTATACACCGTCACCTGGCTGAAGGACTCTGACCCTGGCCGCCCCGTTATACACCCTGTCACCTGGCTGACTCTGACCCTGGCCGCCCTGTTATACACCCTGTCACCTGGCTGACTCTGACCCTGGCCGCCCCGTTATATACCCTGTCACCTGGCTGACTCTGACCCTGGCCGCCCTGTTATACACCCTGTCACCTGGCTGACTCTGACCCTGGCCGCCCTGTTATACACCCTGTCACCTGGCTGACTCTGACCCTGGCCGCCCTGTTATACACCCTGTCACCTGGCTGACTCTGACCCTGGCCGCCCTGTTATACACCCTGTCACCTGGCTGACTCTGACCCTGGCCGCCCCGTTATACACCCTGTCACCTGGCTGACTCTGACCCTGGCCGCCCTGTTATACACCCTGTCACCTGGCTGACTCTGACCCTGGCCGCCCTGTTATACACCCTGTCACCTGGCTGACTCTGACCCTGGCCGCCCTGTTATACACCCTGTCACCTGGCTGACTCTGACCGTGGCCGCCCTGTTATACACCCTGTCACCTGGCTGAAGGACTCTGACCCTGGCCGCCCTGTTATACACCCTGTCACCTGGCTGACTCTGACCCTGGCCGCCCTGTTATACACCCTGTCACCTGGCTGACTCTGACCCTGGCCGCCCTGTTATACACCCTGTCACCTGGCTGACTCTGACCCTGGCCGCCCTGTTATACACCCTGTCACCTGGCTGAAGGACTCTGACCCTGGCCGCCCTGTATACACCCTGTCACCTGGCTGAATGACTCTGACCCTGGCCGCCCTGTTATACACCCTGTCACCTGGCTGACTCTGACCCTGGCCGCCCTGTTATACACCCTGTCACCTTTCTGAAGGACTCTGACCCTGGCCGCCCTGTATACACCCGGTCACCTGGCTGAAGGACTCTGACCCTGGCCGCCCTGTATACACCCTGTCACCTGGCTGAAGGACTCTGACCCTGGCCGCCCTGTTATACACCCTGTCACCTGGCTGAAAGACTCTGACCCTGGCCGCCCTGTTATACACCCTGTCACCTGGCTGAAGGACTCTGACCCTGGCCGCCCTGTTATACACCCTGTCACCTGGCTGACTCTGACCCTGGCCGCCCTGTTATACACCCTGTCACCTGGCTGAAGGACTCTGACCCTGGCCGCCCTGTTATACACCCTGTCACCTGGCTGACTCTGACCCTGGCCGCCCTGTTATACACCCTGTCACCTGGCTGAAAGACTCTGACCCTGGTCGCCCTGTTATACACCCTGTCACCTGGCTGACTCTGACCCTGGCCGCCCTGTTATACACTTTGTCACCTGGCTGACTCTGACCCTGGCCGCCCTGTTATAGACCCTGTCACCTGGCTGAAAGACTCTGACCCTGGCCGCCCTGTTATACACCCTGTCACCTGGCTGAAAGACTCTGACCATGGCCGCCCCGTTATACACCCTGTCACCTGGCTGAAGGACTCTGACCCTGGCCGCCCTGTTATACACCCTGTCACCTGGCTGAAGGACTCTGACCCTGGCCGCCCTGTATACACCCTGTCACCTGGCTGACTCTGACCCTGGCCGCCCTGTATACACCCTGTCACCTGGCTGACTCTGACCCTGGCCGCCCCGTTATACACCCTGTCACCTGGCTGACTCTGACCCTGTCCGCCCTGTTATACACTTTGTCACCTGGCTGACTCTGACCCTGGCCGCCCTGTTATATACCCTGTCACCTGGCTGAAAGACTCTGACCCTGGCCGCCCTGTTATACACCCTGTCACCTGGCTGACAGACTCTGACCCTGGCCGCCCCGTTATACACCCTGTCACCTGGCTGAAGGACTCTGACCCTGGCCGCCCTGTTATACACCCTGTCACCTGGCTGACTCTGACCCTGGCCGCCCTGTTATACACCCTGTCACCTGGCTGAAAGACTCTGACCCTGGCCGCCCCGTTATACACCCTGTCACCTGGCTGACTCCGACCCTGGCCGCCCTGTTATACACCCTGTCACCTGGCTGACTCTGACCCTGGCCGCCCTGTTATACACCCTGTCACCTGGCTGACTCTGACCCTGGCCGCCCTGTTATACACCCTGTCACCTGGCTGACTCTGACCCTGGCCGCCCCGTTATACACCCTGTCACCTGGCTGACTCTGACCCTGGCCGCCCTGTTATACACCCTGTCACCTGGCTGACTCTGACCCTGGCCGCCCTGTTATACACCCTGTCACCTGGCTGAAAGACTCTGACCCTGGCCGCCCTGTTATACACCCTGTCACCTGGCTGACTCTGACCCTGGCCGCCCTGTTATACACCCTGTCACCTGGCTGACTCTGACCCTGGCCGCCCTGTTATATACCCTGTCACCTGGCTGAAGGACTCTGACCCTGGCCGCCCTGTTATACACCCTGTCACCTGGCTGACTCTGACCCTGGCCGCCCTGTTATACACCCTGTCACCTGGCTGACTCTGACCCTGGCCGCCCTGTTATACACCCTGTCACCTGGCTGACTCTGACCCTGGCCGCCCTGTTATACACCCTGTCACCTGGCTGACTCTGACCCTGGCCGCCCTGTTATATACCCTGTCACCTGGCTGACTCTGACCCTGGCCGCCCTGTTATACACCCTGTCACCTGGCTGACTCTGACCCTGGCCGCCCTGTTATACACCCTGTCACCTGGCTGAAGGACTCTGACCCTGGCCGCCCTGTTATATACCCTGTCACCTGGCTGACTCTGACCCTGGCCGCCCTGGTATACACCCTGTCACCTGGCTGACTCTGACCCTGGCCGCCCTGTATACACCCTGTCACCTGGCTGACTCTGACCCTGGCCGCCCTGTTATACACCCTGTCACCTGGCTGAAAGACTCTGACCCTGGCCGCCCTGTTATACACCCTGTCACCTGGCTGAAGGACTCTGACCCTGGCCGCCCTGTTATACACCCTGTCACCTGGCTGACTCTGACCCTGGCCGCCCTGTTATACACCCTGTCACCTGGCTGACTCTGACCCTGGCCGCCCTGTTATACACCCTGTCACCTGGCTGACTCTGACCCTGGCCGCCCTGTTATACACCCTGTCACCTGGCTGACTCTGACCCTGGCCGCCCTGTTATACACCCTGTCACCTGGCTGACTCTGACCCTGGCCGCCCTGTTATACACCCTGTCACCTGGCTGAAAGACTCTGACCCTGGCCGCCCTGTTATACACCCTGTCACCTGGCTGACTCTGACCCTGGCCGCCCTGTTATACACCCTGTCACCTGGCTGAAGGACTCTGACCCTGGCCGCCCTGTATACACCCTGTCACCTGGCTGACTCTGACCCTGGCCGCCCTGTATACACCCTGTCACCTGGCTGACTCTGACCCTGGCCGCCCCGTTATACACCCTGTCACCTGGCTGACTCTGACCCTGGCCGCCCTGTTATACACCCTGTCACCTGGCTGAAAGACTCTGACCCTGGCCGCCCTGTTATACACCCTGTCACCTGGCTGACTCTGACCCTGGCCGCCCTGTATACACCCTGTCACCTGGCTGAAGGACTCTGACCCTGGCCGCCCTGTTATACACCCTGTCACCTGGCTGAATCTGACCCTGGCCGCCCTGTTATACACCCTGTCACCTGGCTGAATCTGACCCTGGCCGCCCTGTTATACACCCTGTCACCTGGCTGACTCTGACCCTGGCCGCCCTGTTATACACCCTGTCACCTGGCTGAAGGACTCTGACCCTGGCCGCCCTGTTATACACCCTGTCACCTGGCTGACTCTGACCCTGGCCGCCCTGTTATACACCCTGTCACCTGGCTGACTCTGACCCTGGCCGCCCTGTTATACACCCTGTCACCTGGCTGACTCTGACCCTGGCCGCCCTGTTATACACCCTGTCACCTGGCTGAAGGACTCTGACCCTGGCCGCCCTGTTATACACCCTGTCACCTGGCTGACTCTGACCCTGGCCGCCCCGTTATACACCCTGTCTCCTGGCTGACTCTGACCCTGGCCGCCCCGTTATACACCCTGTCACCTGGCTGACTCTGACCCTGGCCGCCCTGTTATATACCCTGTCACCTGGCTGACTCTGACCCTGGCCGCCCTGTTATACACCCTGTCACCTGGCTGACTCTGACCCTGGCCGCCCCGTTATACACCCTGTCACCTGGCTGAAAGACTCTGACCCTGGCCGCCCTGTTATACACCCTGTCACCTGGCTGAAGGACTCTGACCCTGGCCGCCCTGTTATACACCCTGTCACCTGGCTGACTCTGACCCTGGCCGCCCTGTTATACACCCTGTCACCTGGCTGTAGGACTCTGACCCTGGCCGCCCTGTTATATACCCTGTCACCTGGCTGAAAGACTCTGACCCTGGCCGCCCTGTTATACACCCTGTCACCTGGCTGACTCTGACCCTGGCCGCCCTGTATACACCCTGTCACCTGGCTGACTCTGACCCTGGCCGCCCTGTTATACACCCTGTCACCTGGCTGAAGGACTCTGACCCTGGCCGCCCTGTTATACACCCTGTCACCTGGCTGACTCTGACCCTGGCCGCCCCGTTATACACCCTGTCACCTGGCTGACTCTGACCCTGGCCGCCCCGTTATACACCCTGTCACCTGGCTGACTCTGACCCTGGCCGCCCTGTTATACACCCTGTCACCTGGCTGACTCTGACCCTGGCCGCCCTGTTATACACCCTGTCACCTGGCTGAAGGACTCTGACCCTGGCCGCCCTGTTATACACCCTGTCACCTGGCTGACTCTGACCCTGGCCGCCCCGTTATACACCCTGTCACCTGGCTGACTCTGACCCTGGCCGCCCCGTTATACACCCTGTCACCTGGCTGAAGGACTCTGACCCTGGCCGCCCTGTTATATACCCTGTCACCTGGCTGACTCTGACCCTGGCCGCCCTGTTATACACCCTGTCACCTGGCTGACTCTGACCCTGGCCGCCCTGTTATACACCCTGTCACCTGGCTGAAAGACTCTGACCCTGGCCGCCCTGTTATACACCCTGTCACCTGGCTGAAAGACTCTGACCCTGGCCGCCCTGTTATACACCCTGTCACCTGGCTGAAAGACTCTGACCCTGGCCGCCCTGTTATACACCCTGTCACCTGGCTGACTCTGACCCTGGCCGCCCCGTTATACACCCTGTCACCTGGCTGACTCTGACCCTGGCCGCCCTGTTATACACCCCGTCACCTGGCTGACTCTGACCCTGGCCGCCCTGTTATACACCCTGTCACCTGGCTGACTCTGACCCTGGCCGCCCTGTATACACCCTGTCACCTGGCTGACTCTGACCCTGGCCGCCCTGTTATACACCCTGTCACCTGGCTGAAGGACTCTGACCCTGGCCGCCCTGTTATACACCCTGTCACCTGGCTGAAAGACTCTGACCCTGGCCGCCCCGTTATACACCCTGTCACCTGGCTGACTCTGACCCTGGCCGCCCTGTTATACACCCTGTCACCTGGCTGACTCTGACCCTGGCCGCCCTGTATACACCCTGTCACCTGGCTGACTCTGACCCTGGCCGCCCTGTTATACACCCTGTCACCTGGCTGACTCTGACCCTGGCCGCCCTGTATACACCCTGTCACCTGGCTGACTCTGACCCTGGCCGCCCTGTTATACACCCTGTCACCTGGCTGACTCTGACCCTGGCCGCCCTGTTATACACCCTGTCACCTGGCTGAAGGACTCTGACCCTGGCCGCCCAGTTATACACCCTGTCACCTGGCTGACTCTGACCCTGGCCGCCCTGTTATACACCCTGTCACCTGGCTGAAGGACTCCGACCCTGGCCGCCCTGTTATACACCCTGTCACCTGGCTGACTCTGACCCTGGCCGCCCTGTTCTACACCCTGTCACCTGGCTGACTCTGACCCTGGCCGCCCTGTTATACACCCTGTCACCTGGCTGACTCTGACCCTGGCCGCCCTGTTATACACCCTGTCACCTGGCTGAAAGACTCCGACCCTGGCCGCCCTGTTATACACCCTGTCACCTGGCTGACTCTGACCCTGGCCGCCCCGTTATACACCCTGTCACCTGGCTGACTCTGACCCTGGCCGCCCCGTTATACACCCTGTCACCTGGCTGAAGGACTCTGACCCTGGCCGCCCTGTTATATACCCTGTCACCTGGCTGACTCTGACCCTGGCCGCCCTGTTATACACCCTGTCACCTGGCTGACTCTGACCCTGGCCGCCCTGTTATACACCCTGTCACCTGGCTGAAAGACTCTGACCCTGGCCGCCCTGTTATACACCCTGTCACCTGGCTGAAAGACTCTGACCCTGGCCGCCCTGTTATACACCCTGTCACCTGGCTGAAAGACTCTGACCCTGGCCGCCCTGTTATACACCCTGTCACCTGGCTGACTCTGACCCTGGCCGCCCCGTTATACACCCTGTCACCTGGCTGACTCTGACTCTGGCCGCCCTGTTATACACCCTGTCACCTGGCTGACTCTGACCCTGGCCGCCCCGTTATATACCCTGTCACCTGGCTGACTCTGACCCTGGCCGCCCTGTTATACACCCTGTCACCTGGCTGACTCTGACCCTGGCCGCCCTGTTATACACCCTGTCACCTGGCTGACTCTGACCCTGGCCGCCCTGTTATACACCCTGTCACCTGGCTGACTCTGACCCTGGCCGCCCTGTTATACACCCTGTCACCTGGCTGAAGGACTCTGACCCTGGCCGCCCTGTTATACACCCTGTCACCTGGCTGAAAGACTCTGACCCTGGCCGCCCCGTTATATACCCTGTCACCTGGCTGACTCTGACCCTGGCCGCCCTGTTATACACCCTGTCACCTGGCTGACTCTGACCCTGGCCGCCCTGTATACACCCTGTCACCTGGCTGACTCTGACCCTGGCCGCCCTGTTATACACCCTGTCACCTGGCTGACTCTGACCCTGGCCGCCCTGTATACACCCTGTCACCTGGCTGACTCTGACCCTGGCCGCCCTGTTATACACCCTGTCACCTGGCTGACTCTGACCCTGGCCGCCCTGTTATACACCCTGTCACCTGGCTGAAGGACTCTGACCCTGGCCGCCCCGTTATACACCCTGTCACCTGGCTGACTCTGACCCTGGCCGCCCTGTTATACACCCTGTCACCTGGCTGAAGGACTCTGACCCTGGCCGCCCTGTTATACACCCTGTCACCTGGCTGACTCTGACCCTGGCCGCCCTGTTCTACACCCTGTCACCTGGCTGACTCTGACCCTGGCCGCCCTGTTATACACCCTGTCACCTGGCTGACTCTGACCCTGGCCGCCCTGTTATACACCCTGTCACCTGGCTGAAAGACTCCGACCCTGGCCGCCCTGTTATACACCCTGTCACCTGGCTGAAGGACTCTGACCCTGGCCGCCCTGTTATATACCCTGTCACCTGGCTGAAAGACTCCGACCCTGGCCGCCCTGTTATACACCCTGTCACCTGGCTGAAGGACTCTGACCCTGGCCGCCCTGTTATATACCCTGTCACCTGGCTGACTCTGACCCTGGCCGCCCCGTTATACACCCTGTCACCTGGCTGACTCTGACCCTGGCCGCCCTGTATACACCCTGTCACCTGGCTGAAGGACTCTGACCCTGGCCGCCCCGTTATATACCCTGTCACCTGGTCGACTCTGACCCTGGCCGCCCTGTATACACCCTGTCACCTGGCTGACTCTGACCCTGGCCGCCCTGTATACACCCTGTCACCTGGCTGAGAGACTCTGACCCTGGTCGCCCTGTTATACACCCTGTCACCTGGCTGACTCTGACCCTGGCCGCCCTGTTATACACCCTGTCACTCTGGCTGACTCTGACCCTGGCCGCCCCTGTTATACACCCTGTCACCTGGCTAGACTCTGACCCTGGACCGCCGCTGTTAATACACCCTTCACCTGCTGACTCTGACCCTGGGCGCCGCCCTGTTATACACCCTGTCACCTGGCTGACTCTGACCCTGGCCGCCCCGTTTATACACCCTGTCACCTGGCTGACTCTGACCCTGGCCGCCCTGTTATACACCCTGTCACCTGGCTGAAGGACTCTGACCCTGGCCGGCCCTGTATACACCCTGTCACCTGGGCTGACTCTGACCCTGGCCGCCCTGTATACACCCTGTCACCTGGCTGACTCTGACCCTGGCCGCCCCGTTATACACCCTGTCACCTGGCTGACTCTGACCCTGGCCGCCCTGTTATACACCCTGTCACCTGGCTGAAAGACTCTGACCCTGGCCGCCCTGTATACACCCTGTCACCTGGCTGAAGGACTCTGACCCTGGCCGCCCTGTATACACCCTGTCACCTGGCTGACTCTGACCCTGGCCGCCCTGTTATACACCCTGTCACCTGGCTGACTCTGACCCTGGCCGCCCTGTTATACACCCTGTCACCTGGCTGACTCTGACCCTGGCCGCCCTGTTATATACCCTGTCACCTGGCTGACTCTGACCCTGGCCGCCCTGTTATACACCCTGTCACCTGACTGACTCTGACCCTGGCCGCCCTGTTATACACCCTGTCACCTGGCTGACTCTGACCCTGGCCGCCCCGTTATACACCCTGTCACCTGGCTGACTCTGACCCTGGCCGCCCTGTTATACACCCTGTCACCTGGCTGACTCTGACCCTGGCCGCCCTGTTATACACCCTGTCACATGGCTGAAGGACTCTGACCCTGGCCGCCCTGTTATACACCCTGTCACCTGGCTGAAAGACTCTGACCCTGGCCGCCCCGTTATACACCCTGTCACCTGGCTGACTCTGACCCTGGCCGCCCCGTTATACACCCTGTCACCTGGCTGACTCTGACCCTGGCCGCCCTGTATACACCCTGTCACCTGGCTGACTCTGACCCTGGCCGCCCTGTTATACACCCTGTCACCTGGCTGACTCTGACCCTGGCCGCCCTGTATACACCCTGTCACCTGGCTGACTCTGACCCTGGCCGCCCTGTTATACACCCTGTCACCTGGCTGACTCTGACCCTGGCCGCCCTGTTATACACCCTGTCACCTGGCTGAAAGACTCTGACCCTGGTCGCCCTGTTATACACCCTGTCACCTGGCTGACTCTGACCCTGGCCGCCCTGTTATACACCCTGTCACCTGGCTGACTCTGACCCTGGCCGCCCTGTTATACACCCTGTCACCTGGCTGACTCTGACCCTGGCCGCCCTGTATATACCCTGTCACCTGGCTGACTCTGACCCTGGTCGCCCCGTTATACACCCTGTCACCTGGTCGACTCTGACCCTGGCCGCCCTGTTATACACCGTCACCTGGCTGAAGGACTCTGACCCTGGCCGCCCTGTTATATACCCTGTCACCTGGCTGACTCTGACCCTGGCCGCCCTGTTATACACCCTGTCACCTGGCTGACTCTGACCCTGGCCGCCCTGTATACACCCTGTCACCTGGCTGACTCTGACCCTGGCCGCCCTGTATACACCCTGTCACCTGGCTGACTCTGACCCTGGCCGCCCCGTTATACACCCTGTCACCTGGCTGACTCTGACCCTGGCCGCCCTGTTATACACCCTGTCACCTGGCTGAAAGACTCTGACCCTGGCCGCCCTGTATACACCCTGTCACCTGGCTGAAGGACTCTGACCCTGGCCGCCCTGTTATACACCCTATCACCTGGCTGACTCTGACCCTGGCCGCCCCTGTTATATACCCTGTCACCTGTGCTGACTCTGACCCTGGCCGCCCTGTTATACACCCTGTCCACCTGGCTGACTCTGACCCTGGCCGCCCTGTTATACACCCTGTCACCTGGCTGACTCTGACCCTGGCCGCCCTGTTATACACCCTGTCACCTGGCTGAAAGACTCTGACCCTGGCCGCCCTGTTATACACCCTGCCACCTGGCTGACTCTGACCCTGGCCGCCCTGTTATACACCCTGTCACCTGGCTGAAGGACTCTGACCCTGGCCGCCCTGTTATATACCCTGTCACCTGGCTGAAGGACTCTGACCCTGGCCGCCCTGTTATACACCCTGTCACCTGGCTGACTCTGACCCTGGCCGCCCTGTTATACACCCTGTCACCTGGCTGACTCTGACCCTGGCCGCCCTGGTTATACACCCTGTCACCTGGCTGACTCTGACCCTGGCCGCCCTGTTATATACCCTGTCACCTGGCTGACTCTGACCCTGGCCGCCCTGTTATACACCCTGTCACCTGGCTGACTCTGACCCTGGCCGCCCTGTTATACACCCTGTCACCTGGCTGACTCCTGACCCTGGCCGCCCTGTTATACACCCTGTCACCTGGCTGACTCTGACCCTGGCCGCCCTGTTATACACCCTGTCACCTGGCTGACTCTGACCCTGGCCGCCCTGTTATATACCCTGTCACCTGGCTGACTCTGACCTGGCCGCCCTGTTATACACCCTGTCACCTGGCTGACTCTGACCCTGGCCGCCCTGTTATACACCCTGTCACCTGGCTGACTCTGACCCTGGCTGCCCTGTTATATACCCTGTCACCTGGCTGACTCTGACCCTGGCCGCCCTGTTATACACCCTGTCACCTGGCTGAAGGACTCTGACCCTGGCCGCCTTGTATACACCCTGTCACCTGGCTGACTCTGACCCTGGCCGCCCTGTTATACACCCTGTCACCTGGCTGACTCTGACCCTGGCCGCCCTGTTATACACCCTGTCACCTGGCTGACTCTGACCCTGGCCGCCCTGTTATACACCCTGTCACCTGGCTGACTCTGACCCTGGCCGCCCTGTTATATACCCTGTCACCTGGCTGACTCTGACCCTGGTCGCCCTGTTATACACCCTGTCACCTGGCTGAAGGACTCTGACCCTGGCCGCCCTGTTATACACCCTGTCACCTGGCTGACTCTGACCCTGGCCGCCCTGTTATACACCCTGTCACCTGGCTGACTCTGACCCTGGCTGCCCTGTTATATACCCTGTCACCTGGCTGACTCTGACCCTGGCCGCCCTGTTATACACCCTGTCACCTGGCTGAAGGACTCTGACCCTGGCCGCCTTGTATACACCCTGTCACCTGGCTGACTCTGACCCTGGCCGCCCTGTTATACCACCCTGTCACCTGGCTGACTGTGACCCTGGCCGCCCTGTTATACACCCTGTCACCTGGCTGACTCTGACCCTGGCCGCCCTGTTATACACCCTGTCACCTGGCTGACTCTGACCCTGGCCGCCCTGTTATATACCCTGTCACCTGGCTGACTCTGACCCTGGTCGCCCTGTTATACACCCTGTCACCTGGCTGAAGGACTCTGACCCTGGCCGCCCTGTTATACACCCTGTCACCTGGCTGACTCTGACCCTGGTCGCCCTGTTATACACCCTGTCACCTGGCTGACTCTGACCCTGGCCGCCCTGTTATACACCCTGGCCTGGGTTTCCTGAGCCTGCTGCATGTTTTCCATTACTATAGGCATGACTGCCGCAATCCTATCCTGCATCTCCGCTATATGTTCAATCACACTTTTGTATGGGGTATTTTCCTGTTCCCAGGTCTCCCTGGTTATGTTATATCCAAAATGAAGACACACTTTCTATCTAAATGGTATACTCTCAATAGAGCTACTGAGATATCTGTAACCAACACAGTCTCAACAAAATATAAATAATCCTCCAAAGAAAAAGAGACCCTTTGTGTAATGTATAAATCAAACTGAACTAGATTCTTATATAGTAATCCATACCTTTATTATCTAAAATAATGTATAACAATAAATTGCAGTAAAAAATCAGAGAACCACACATGGAAGACAACAACCCAGGAAAAGCAGTTTAGGGCGACCTCATGGTACAGGCTGCACAATGCTGTGAAGTAGTGGATGAGGTGAAAACATCGCACAAGTCACCGTGTAAAAATAAATAAATATCCAATCTTTCTAATACATGAAATCATGAATGAAATGTATAAACAGCCATCTACAATAAAGTGACTAGTGCTATATAGATAAATAAAGCAAAGTGCAGAGCATACCCATAGCACAGTATTACTGCTCGTCCTGGATGCCGCCAAACCCCGACGTACGTTTCGTCTCCTTCATCAGGGGGTGACGTCATTACAGCAGGACGGATGTTATATACCCGATTACCATCAACATGTGACAGAAAAAGCACCTGTAGTTCATAATCGGCGTCATGCCGCGTGCGGTCCGGGATCATCCCTCCAGACGTGACGTCACCAGACGCGCGCGCCGGGGGGAAGGCCGGCCACGGCAAACAACGTCACCGTGGCCCGCCCTCCCCACGACAACGCCTCCAGTAGAGACGCCCACCCCGAGGGAATAATCCTTTATAACACGCCGCATGCGCACTACCACTGGTATGATCAATGAGACTAGATAAACAGCAAATAATACTGAGATGGGTATAACGCAACAATAACATAGATGGAGAATACAATCAAAATCAGAATCTCCTGAAAAACCATAACATAATGATCAATGGTATAAATACATAAGATATAAGTGAATACAGTGGAATAATTATTTCATATAAAATATTATATACAAATAAAGTGCATGTGTTGTACAATATACTAAAGAGAAAGTGCTAAAGTGCTAAAAAATAATAATGTTTAGTGCAATACAGACAAATCCACAGTCATAAAAAATATGTACAATCTATATATATAAAAGATATATCAAGTGTAAAAATGTGCATAAAAAGCGTTACTGTGGTTAACAAGACGCACAGTGGTGTGAAAACAGTCTAACCATATAATGTGTATAATTGCATAAAAGTGCTACAGTGCGGAAATATGTATGTGTCTATACTTAATAACAACCGTACCATATAAATCCCTATAATACACCCTAATAAAAAAGTTTTTTTCTTTCATAAAATGATTAGTCATATTCATCTCTAGTTCTTCTTTCCATCTACGATCTGTCGCCTCATATCTTCATTCCCAAACATCTTCAACGCCTCAAACCAGTTTGTAGTCCATGAGTAGTATACAACGTCATAATCATAATTGGTGCTATAATTGATGGAAAAACACAAAATGTTAAAAAGACAAATAAGAACACACACATAAAAACACTTAAAAAGAACCTGCTGAAAGGTCATATAGTGCTCAGAGAAATGGCGCAAAGCTCATCACCTCGTTTAAACCTTGGGGATGTAGTGTCTTTAGTTTCCAGATCCATTTACTCTCACATTGTCCAAGCCTCTTAGTGATGTCACCTCCACGTATATCATTAACAATACGGTCAATGCCCTTTACTTGAAACAGAGTCGGGTCACAATTATGGTGTAATTTGAAGTGTCTCGCCACTGGTTTTAACAGATCCACCACTTCTTCATTTTCTGCAGCTAAAATGTCCCTCACATGTTCGCGAACCCTCACTTTAAGTTCACGAGTTGTCATACCAATATATATCTTGGGACAAGAGCAGCTTGCATAATATACTACTCCTTTTGTGTTGCACGATATTGTTTGCACAATCTTGTATGTCTTTTCTCTTGTGGAATCCACAAAGTCCCCTGCTCTCACTATGTTGGGACATGCAACACATTTGCCACAAGGGGTACAACCCCATTGCGGACCTCTGGATCCGAAAACCTCACCTGGTTTTGACGGTCTGTAGTGGCTGTCAACCAGTATATCTTTTAGGTTCTTTCCCCTTCTTGCTGTAATTGCTGGTTGTGGTGTCAAGTATTTCTCCAGGATGGGATCTGTTAACAAGATAGGACAAAATTTTGCTACTCTCTCTCTCATTCCATTCCATCTTGAGTGGTACTGGGGGATGAACCTTACCTTTGTATCATCCTGTCTCGGTCTTTTTGTGTGTATCAATTCATGATGGTTTGTTCCTTGTGCCCGTTTATACGCTTTTTTGAGGCATCGTTGTCCATATCCCCTCTCTTCAAATCTGTGCTTTAAATCAAGTGCTTGTTTGTTGAAATCACCGTCTGTGGAGCATATTTTCCTCATTCTCAAATATTGGCCGATTGGGATTGCTTGGATGGTTTGTTGTGGATGCGAAGAGCTTGCATGGAGGAATGAGTTCACTGAGGTATCTTTCCGGTACACGTCAGTCTGTAAAAAGCCAGATGTATCTTTTTTAATGATGATATCCAAAAAATCAATGCTAAATTTACTACTTTTATATGTAAGATGTATATTCCTATCATTCTGATTGAGGTCAATCAAAAATGTTCTCAATTGCTCTTCTGTCCCCTGCCAGATCATGAAGATGTCGTCGATGAACCGTGCCCAAAATATGACACGGTCCATCGACGCCACATGATCTGACAGGAACAGGTCCCTCTCCCACAGCCCCAGGAAGAGGTTGGCGAGGGCGGGCGCACAAGGCGCCCCCATCGCCACCCCCTGGCGCTGTAAGTAGAGGGACCCATTGAAAGTGAAAAAATTGTGCTTCAAAGTGAAATCCAGCAGTTCCAACAGAAACTCCTGCTCCCTTCCATCCATGTTGCTCATGGATAAAAAATACGCCACCGCTCTCAAACCATCTTCATGTCTAATATTAGTATACAGCGACTCAACATCGCACGTGACTAGTAATGTATTGTCCTCAAGTTGGATGTTCTCAATTTTTCTCAGTAAATCCGCTGAGTCCTGTATGTATGATGGTAAGCATTCTACAATAGGCTTGAGTTTCACATCTATGTACTTACCAATTTTCTCAGTCAGAGATCCTCCGCCTGATACGATGGGTCTTCCTGGTGGTGCTTTTTTGTGTACCTTCGGAAGAAGGTAAAAGGTGGGTATTCTTGGTTGTTGGACCCATAAAGCATTATATAATTCTTGAGACACAATCCCATGATCTTTAAACGTTGACAAAATTGTGCACAATTCCCGGCTGAAAGAAGAGATGGGGTTATAAGTTAATTTTTTATAACATCTGCCATCCTTTAGTTGGCGATACGCCTCTTTTTCATACATGGTTCTTGGCCATATGACAACATTTCCACCTTTGTCTGCCATTTTAAATTCTATATCTCTCCAACCTTGCATTTTTCTTAAACTTACTCTCTCCTAATGGGATAAGTTGTCATTTGTGATATGATTGGACATATTCTCAAACTCTGAGGATACTAACTTGACAAATAAATCAACTGCTGGACAAATTCCCAAAGGTGGGAATTTGTTAGATTTTTGTTTTAATACGTTCGGAACCTTACCTCTTTCTTCAATACCAAATTCCTGATCATGTAAGAGATCTTCCAAGGTGTTTATTGCATTGTGTTCTTCTATTGTGGGGAAGTCCCCATCCAGATCTTTCCTATGAAACCACTTTTTAAATATAAGAGAACGTGCAAAGATGTGCAGGTCTTTTATACCTATAAATACATCAAAGGGGGATGAAGGAGCAAATGTTAAGCCCTTCTCCAGAACCGAGATATCAGTAGTGGATAAGATGTGACTAGAAAGATTAATTACCTTTAATTTTCCACTTGTTGAGGGACCACTTGAATTTGTTGCCCCACTCCGATCTGCTCCACCTTCAGATCCATCATAATTGCGTCGTCTGGTTTGGCGGGGTTCAAATCTTGTATATCTCCAGTGTCTCCTGGGCGGCGATCTCCCTCTATCACTCCTTTGTGTTGCCTGGGATGACACTGAGGATATAGATGACGATCTACTTCTTGATCTATTCGGTGGTCCTTCACCTCTTCGCCACTTGTAAACACGTTTTTGTTGCACGTCGTTCATGTCTCTGACCAATTTCTTGGTTTTGAGCTCCTGGATGTCTTTTTCCCATACAGGATATTGTTTTTCCATAGCGGGGTATTTTCCTGTTCCCAGGTCTCCCTGGTTATGTCTAGGAGCCCCCGGGGATGTCTACCATATAGAAGCTCAAACGGGGAGAAACCTGTGGATGCCTGGGGAACTTCTCGGATTGCAAACATCAGGTAGGGCAACAGGCGGTCCCAGTGCAGTGTCCCAGAACCCGCTGTCTGTTTCTCACTGTCAGGTTATTTTTCCTATTACAGCCATGCCTGTTCTGGAAACTATTTGCACTGCAGCTGTGACTATGTAGTCCCTATTACTCTCAGGTTCCTGTATATTGTATATGTGTTTAACTCTGTGCAGTGGTATGCAAAGGCTGAGGATCACGTGACCATGCCCTGTAACCATGGTTCCTCCAATGGCCGTCGAGCTTTGGCCAGGAGTACCATGTGACTTCCCCTTGCTAGTTAGTTCCGGCCCCTGCTCCCAAGCAAGGAGGTCGTGTGTGTGTGTCTCTCTTCACCTTCAGAAGAGTGGACCTGGTGCTCAGCTGTAACAGATCCTGGCTGTCCGTCTGCTCAAGTGCCCGGAGTATCCTCTCATCTGGGTGTCGTTCCTGCTCTCCATCTCCTCATCAACTCAAGATATTCACCGCAAGTACTCTAAGTCCACCCAGCATCTCTATTCTTCTCTCACTACTACTCCCATCATCCGGCACGTTCCACCTCAGCCTATGCAGCACCACCTTAGCTCTGTCTATACAAGTCTGCTATATACCCGGTTGCATCCGGAAGAGACTGTTGCTACCAGTTACCTCAGTTACAATAAAAGTGTAACCACCGCTGTTACTGAGCCCTGGCATTGGTGTCCCTTATCTGGTGCCCTAACTAGGTTGTCAGGAACCGGACAGCAGGACAATACAAGACAGTGAGCCCTAAGCTCAGCCCCGCCCACTGTCCTCTACCTATTTGCCACAATCCGCCCTAAGATGGCGGCGAGCAACTGGGCGGCGGTCCCTTCACTGGCTAGGTGGGACACAAAGACAAGACAGACAGACAAAACACAATAAAGAACGGTCGACAGTCCGGGTCACAACAATCGGGGAGCGCAGTACAAAAACACAATCCAATAAGCAAGGTCAATACACAGGCAGTATGGTCAGGGGCAGCAGCTAGCAAGGATAGTCAGAACACAAGGCAAAGTGGACAGAATAAACAGAGCTAAACAGAGGCAGAAGCAGGCAGAGACGCGCTCAATATCCGGCAGTGAGAGGCAGAAACGCGCACAATATCCGGCAGTGAGAGGCAGGCAGAGACGCGCTCAATATCCGGCAGTGAGAGGCCGGCAGAGACGCGCTCAATATCCGGCAGTGAGAGGCAGGCAGAGACGCGCTCAATATCCGGCAGTGAGAGGCAGGCAGAGACGCGCTCAATATCCGGCAGTGAGAGGCAGGCAGAGACGCGCTCAATATCCGGCAGTGAGAGGCAGAGACGCGCTCAATATCCGGCAGTGAGAGGCCGGCAGAGACGCGCTCAATATCCGGCAGTGAGAGGCAGGCAGAGACGCGCTCAATATCCGGCAGTGAGAGGCCGGCAGAGACGCGCACAATATCCGGCAGTGAGAGGCAGGCAGAGACGCGCTCAATATCCGGCAGTGAGAGGCAGGCAGAGACGCGCTCAATATCCGGCAGTGAGAGGCCGGCAGAGACGCGCTCAATATCTGGCAGTGAGAGGCAGAGACGCGCACAATATCCGGCAGTGAGAGGCAGGCAGAGACGCGCTCAATATCCGGCAGTGAGAGGCAGGCAGAGACGCGCTCAATATCCGGCAGTGAGAGGCAGGCAGAGACGCGCTCAATATCCGGCAGTGAGAGGCCGGCAGAGACGCGCACAATATCCGGCAGTGAGAGGCCGGCAGAGACGCGCACAATACTTGGCAGTGAGAGGCAGAGACGCGCTCAATATCCGGCAGTGAGAGGCAGAGACGCGCTCAATATCCGGCAGTGAGAGGCCGGCAGAGACGCGCTCAATATCCGGCAGTGAGAGGCCGGCAGAGACGCGCTCAATATCCGGCAGTGAGAGGCAGAGACTAGATCAATATCCGGCAGTGAGAGGCAGAGACGCGCCCAATATCCGGCAGTGAGAGGCAGAGACGCGCCCAATATCCGGCAGTGAGAGGCAGAGACGCGCTCAATATCCGGCAGTGAGAGGCAGAGACGCGCCCAATATCCGGCAGTGAGAGGCAGAGACTAGATCAATATCCGGCAGTGAGAGGCCGGCTGGCAGACACTATATAGGAGACCAGAGGTCCAGTGCAGGAGCTGATTGGACCAGACCCCTAATCTCCTCAGAACACCTGGGGCAAGAGCAACCTGACTGGCAGAGAGAACCGTCTGTCAGACTAGCTAACAGCATCAGAGTTAACTCCGGAGTGGCCAGGAGTATCTCAGGCAAAGCGGGTGTGGCTGAAGAAACACAGAAGGAAATAGAGCAGTGTTCAGACAGGGTTCAGGACACTGCACAAACATACAAAAACACTGAATATCAGCACCATCTCAGGCGTGCAGCACAAGCCAAGGGGCGCACGGAGTTCGGCACAGGCCTATTCATGACAGTACCCCCCCTTTTATGAGGGGCCCCTGGACCCTCACTTGATAAATCAGGTGTAGGCGGAAAGTTACCTCTCACCACACAGGTTTCAATGTCACTAGCAATATCGCTATCCGTCTCCCACTCGTCAGCGGAGGACTCAGAGTTATAGACAGATGAGGTACAGACAGAGTTATCATCACCACAATTTTCATTCACATCAGGCACAGATATGGCAGGATTATCAGAGGAACAGTCTATGCCAATTTCACCAATTGTTACCTGTGCGCCCAGATGACCTTCCTGGTAGTCACCTGGACGCTGATGTTCTGATCGCTGGGGACGGATGGGGCAATGGCTGATGTAGTGACCACTGTTCCCGCAGTAAAAGCACAGGCAATTATATCTCTGAAACTCTTGTCTGGTCCTGACGTTCAATGCTCCCAGCTGCATAGGTTCCTCCTCTGAGACAACAGGGGGGAGGAAAGGTTTTTGAACAGGAGAAGTGGAAGATTGAAGAGGTCAGAGTTTGCTTTCGCCCTCTTCCTGTCACGGAGTCTGCGGTCAATAGAAATGGCCAAAGCCATGGTCTCTTTAAGGGTTGGAGGATCTGGGTGACCTACCCAGGCATCCTTAATGGCCTCTGCCAATCCTTGCTTAAAGAAAGCCTTCAAAGCTGGTTCACACCAAGTAGTCACCACACTAAATTTTCTAAATTCAGAGCAATATTCCTCTGCTGGTCGCTTACCCTGACAGAGAGAGAATAGGTTATTCTCTGCCAATGCCATGTGATCCGGTTGAGCATATATAGTACCCAGGGACAAAAAGAATTTCTCCAAGTTACTCCATTCCTCCGCCTCAGGAGGGATTTTGGAGCCTAAGCCTGAGGATCTCCCTGAAGCAGTGAGACCACAATACCAACCTTCTCCTGCTCAGAAGGGAAGTGGTTGATCCGAAAAAACAACATGCAAGCACCCCTAAAGGACTCAAACTTCTCCATATCACCAGAAAATCTATCAGGGAGCAACATGACTGGTTTCCTAGGCCTTTCCACCACTGGGGGCGCCACCACAGCATTATTCTGGTTCGCAGACAAAATTTGAACCTGTTTAGCAAGATCATCAACCAGGCAAGACAAAGCCTCCATCTTAGCCACCAGGTTAGAATCCAATAACTGTGTTATCTGGTTGGCTAGTTTGACCACCAGGCCTGACACCCCCTCCACCCGGGTAGCAAGATCTTCCACAGTAGCCATGGCACCAGAGCGGGCAGTATATATATTGGGCCGGATATTCTGTCAGGAGCCGGACAGCTGGACAATACAACACAGTGAGCCCTAAGCTCAGCCCCGCCCACTGTCCTCTACCTATTTGCCACAATCCGCCCTAAGATGGCGGCGAGCAACTGGGCGGCGGTCCCTTCACTGGCTAGGTGGGACACAAAGACAAGACAGACAGACAAAACACAATAAAGAATGGTCGACAGTCCGGGTCACAACAATCGGGGAGCGCAGTACAAAAACACAATCCAATAAGCAAGGTCAATAATCAGGCAGTATGGTCAGGGGCAGCAGCTAGCAGGGATGGTCAGAACACAAGGCAAAGTGGACAGAATAAACAGAGCTAAACAGAGGCAGAAGCAGGCAGAGACGCGCTCATTATCCAGCAGTGAGAGGCAGAGACGCGCTCAATATCCGGCAGTGAGAAGCAGAGACGCGCACAATATCCGGCAGTGAGAGGCAGAGACGCGCCCAATATCCGGCAGTGAGAGGCAGAGACGCGCTCAATATCCAGCAGTGAGAGGCAGAGACGCGCCCAATATCCGGCAGTGAGAGGCAGAGACGCGCTCAATATCCGGCAGTGAGAGGCAGAGACGCGCTCAATATCCAGCAGTGAGAGGCCGGCAGAGACGCGCCCAATATCCGGCAGTGAGAGGCAGAGACGCGCTCAATATCTGGCAGTGAGAGGCCGGCAGAGACGCGCACAATATCCGGCAGTGAGAGGCCGGCAGAGACGCGCACAATATCCGGCAGTGAGAGGCAGAGACGCGCTCAATATCCGGCAGTGAGAGGCCGGCAGAGACGCGCTCAATATCCGGCAGTGAGAGGCCGGCAGAGACGCGCACAATATCCGGCAGTGAGAGGCAGAGACGCGCTCAATATCCGGCAGTGAGAGGCAGAGACGCGCTCAATATCCGGCAGTGAGAGGCAGGCAGAGACGCGCCCAATATCCGGCAGTGAGAGGCCGGCAGAGATGCGCTGAATATCCGGCAGTGAGAGGCAGAGACGCGCCCAATATCCGGCAGTGAGAGGCAGAGACGCGCTCAATATCCGGCAGTGAGAGGCGGCAGAGACGCGCTCAATATCCGGCAGTGAGAGGCAGAGACGCGCTCAATATCTGGCAGTGAGAGGCAGAGACGTGCCCAATATCCGGCAGTGAGAGGCAGAGACGCGCTCAATATCCGGCAGTGAGAGGCCGGCAAAGACGCGCTCAATATCCGGCAGTGAGAGGCCGGCTGGCAGACACTATATAGGAGACCAGAGGGCCGGTGCAGAAGCTGATTGGACCAGACCCCTAATCTCCTCAGAACACCTGGGGCAAGAGCAACCTGACTGGCAGAGAGAACCGTCTATCAGACCAGCTAACAGCATCAGAGTTAACTCCGGAGTGGCCAGGAGTATCTCAGGCAAAGCGGGTGTGGCTGAACAAACACAGGAGAAAATAGAGCAGTGTTCAGACAGGGTTCAGGACACTGCACAAACATACAAAAACACTGAATATCAGCGCCATCTCAGGCGCGCAGCACAAGCCATGGAGCGCACGGAGTTGGGCACAGGCCTATTCATGACAGGTACAGCGAAGAATCACATGCCCCGTAGCAATTCTACCGCAGTATCCGCAGACCGGTCCCTCAGCTGTGCCACCCTCAGGCCCCATACTGTGACAATCCTGTACCCTGCAGCTGCCCCGGTTCCTGCCCGCTCACAACACCTGCACTGCGAAGGTCAGGGCATCGCACAAGTCTTTACCATCCTTATCCACAACCTTTTTTAACATCCCTTCTAACGTTTTGATAAATCGTTCCAGCAGACCATCGGTCTGGGGATGATACACTGAAGTACGGAGGTGGGTAATTTTCTGAAGATTACATAGTTCTTTGGTGACTTTGGACATAAAGGCAGTGCCTTGGTCGGTTAGGATCTCCTTTGGGATACCTGTACGGGTGAACATGGTAAAAAGTTCCTTTGTTTCTAAGGGGAATGGCCTCTGGGTAGCGGGTGGCATAATCCACCACCACCAGGATATGCTGATCTCCCCTGGCGGATTTAAGAAGGGGCCCGACCAGATCCATGCCAATTCGATCAAAGGGCACTTCAATTATAGGCAGAGGAATTAGGGGGCTTCGGAAATGGGGTCTAGGGGCATTGATCTGACACTCCGGACAGGATTTGCAATATTCCTCAACTGCCCTATACATCCCTGGCCAGTATACTCCGCTACTCCAGCTCTTTAGTTTTCTCCACCCCTAAGTGTCCCCCCAGCACATGGGAATGGGCTAACTCTAAAACCATGCAACATGGGTTTGTGGTACCACCAACTGCTCCACCACCTCAGTCGAAGTCTTTTTCACCCTGTACAATAGGTCATTGTATACTGCAAAATGAGTGTAGACCAACTCCTCCCCTGGTTCGTGGGGTTTACCATTAATAACCTTAATGCTTTGCATTCACCAGATTAGGGTCCCTCAATTGTTCGGTCCCAAAGTTTCCCTTGGAGACTGGGAGGGATAACATGTCTAATTCAGAGGGGGTCTCCTCCGCGTCTCCAGCCAGAACGCTTGGTGGGAATGTATTGGGTTCTAGTATTTCGGCATCCCGCTACACACATCAGTTATGGGCGGTACATCATCATACATGGCACTCGTTTTATTTCCCCACATATCCCAAAACAAAGGAAAGTCCCACCCAATAATTGCACTGTGAGGCAAACTGGCTACAATTTTCATGTCATGTTGTACCCTCCCGCAGGGAGTCCCTACTGAAAGTTGGGCGGTCGGGTAGTCTTTGGTGTCCCCATGAATGCAGACTACCGCTATATGACGCGGGTTGAGTTATTCAGTCTGGATTGCACCAGACTCGCCAGGCTCCCAGAGTCCAAGAGAGCCTGCACCGTATGTCCATTAACAATAACAGTACACACTCGTCGGCTGACAGCAACATGAGTGGAATACGACGGTCTGGCAAACCAGGAGGTACGCCTCCCTTGGTTGCATTCCATGGGTTCCTCCAATATTGGGCAATGGGCGGCCACATGTCCCAGTCCTTGGCTTTGCCAGCAGACAATGGGGTCCCGGGCCCTACTTACAGGGTCCTTTTTTGGATGGGTGACCTTTCCCCCCTCTCTCCAGGCTGGACCCCCCTCCCCTCAGGACAATTTCTTTCCCCTTTTTGGGCAGAAATAGTCTTACCCCTTATAAGCGCCTTCTCATTCCCAAGGGGATGAAGTACCTGAAGGAACTCCTCGTGGCACTGTACCTCTCCACAACCCCAACCAGCTCATCCACGCTTTTGGGGTCCATGTACCCCACACACCGCTGGAGCCTGACAGGAAGGGCGCGGACAAAGCAGTCACAGACAACTCGCTCGACCACCTGGGCTGATGGGAGAGTCTCTGGCTCTAGCCACTTGTTGGAAAGATGAAAGAGGTCGTACATCTGGGATTTGGCTGGTTTTTCAGGTTCAAATTCCCAGGCGTAGACTCTCTGGGATCTTACTGCTAAGGTGACCCCTAGTCGGGCTAGTATCTCTCCTCACAGCTTGGTGTAGTCCTTGGAGTCTAGGACCCTCAGATCTAAGTAGGCCTTCTGTGGCTCGCCGGTTAAGAAGGGGGCCAGGATGTCTGCCCACTGGTCTACGGGAAGCTTCTATCTCTCGGCAATCCTCTCAAAGGTCCCAAGATACGCCTCAATGTCATCATTCTTGGTCATTTTGCGCATCGCGCTTTGCACCACTTGGCGGGGTGTGGACTGCCCGCCTGGCATTCCCTCTGGCCTCCCAGCCAAGGCCTTTAGCTGCTGCTGCAGAGACTGGTTCACCTGCTGCTGCTCCTTCACCGTGGCCTGATGGGATTCCAACAGCAAGCGATTGGTTTCAGCCTGGCGTTGGATGGTCTCCTCATGCGCCTTTTGCTGGTTGTCCGCCATCAGCTGGAGGTTAGCATTAGCTTGGATCAGCTGTTTCACCAGGTCATCCATTTTAGCTGATGATATTGACTGCGCAGTTGCAGCTTTCACCCAGGACATAGGTTAGTAATGTGTTGTGGTACTGTCTCTTTAAGATGCTCCCTCACCACCATGCATCCTCCACCATATGTGAGCTTTCCAGCTGTGGGATGGTAGCATAGTCCGTGTTCCGGCACAGAGACAGGAGCAGCCTTTCTTGCACATGCGGGTTTCCCATATTTTGGCTTTATTGCAGCATAAGATGCACACAGCAGTAACACCTGCAGAACATAAAGAAAAACCTGCTCGTCTGATCAGTATATACCACCTCCCCCCAGCCACATAATATATATATATATATATATATATTTATATAATAATAATCAGTATATACCACCTCCCCCCAGCCACATAATATATATATATATAATAATCAGTATATACCACCTCCCCCCAGCCACATAATATACATATATAATAATCAGTATATACCACCTCCCCCAGCCACATAATATATATATAATAATCAGTATATACCACCTCCCCCCAGCCACATAATATACATATATAATAATCAGTATATACCACCTCCCCCAGCCACATAATATATATATATATATATATAATAAGCAGTATATACCACCTCCCCCAGCCACATAATATATATTTCCCTTACGTCCCATTGGCATCACAACATATGGGGTAAATTCGCCCCTGCGAGCCCCTGGGACGAAGGAATATTTAATGAAAAAATAACAATTAAATTTGAATCCCCTCCTCCATGAGGTATAAATAGGCTCCACCTCCCCCTAGACCTCAGTCTTTTTTTACTTCGTTGCTGTTAGCCCTAGGGGACTTTGTCCCTCCTCCGTTTTTATGCTTTGTTACCTGTTGCATTCAGGTTTTCTCTCCAGGTAATGATTGCTGGGATGCCGCTGGAGCCGGTGTCCAGGTAGTATCCTGATATTTGCTTCTGCAGGTCTTAGCTTTTAAGTTTTTCTTACCTAGTGCTTCTTGGAACGCACTCTGCGTGTCACCGGAGCCGCTGGCTTTTCTTCCATTTGCGTTCGACTGTGGAACGCATCGGCGGTGCGTGCGTCTCAGCACTGTGGCATCAGCGCCATGTCACTTCCGGGGGCCGGCAGTGGCGCGCGCTCTCTGCATGCCGGATTAGCTGTGTGTCCAAGGCAGAAGGTAAGCTGTTGCTACCTCTAGGTCTGGCTGTCTTCCTCTGGAAGGATTTTCTGTGGCTCATTTGGATCTAATAGAAAACATCTGAGTGCAAAGTGCTGTGATCTCTCTTCTATATACTTAAAAGTAAGTGTTGCTGCCACCTAGTGTCTCTTTCCGATATCACTCTAGCCAGGCTAGTGGTTTATATGTATTGTAATCCATGGATTATTTGCAGATGTCTGAAATGGAGACCAGTCCTGCTGCCGGCAAAAGACCTTCTAAGGAAGCACTTCATGTGCCGAGTGTGAGACTCCTCTACCTGACGGCTATGGATACCGTAGGAGGATCATTTTTTCCAGATAAGATTCATCCTTTCTTTCATAAAAATATTTATGAATGCCTAAAAATATTTATAATGCCTAAGTACGCTGTCCTTCATGCAGACCTAAACCTATTAGGAGCCTGATGTTCAGGATGTAGTTGTATGGGTCAAGGACTATGTGCAAAAGACTTTAGCGGCTAATGAGAATCGCCGCCCGTGTCCTAAGTTAAAGACCAAACGGAGTATTTCTCTCTCTACTCCCAGCCTGTGAGTATATTACTTTATGGCTGTAGGATTATGGTCATTTTCAGTTTTACTGTGATTGATGAAGTTAAGTCATCATCTTCTTCTGAAACCTCTTCTACTTCTGAAGATGAGAAAGAATTATTCAGGGGGTATTTCACAGCTGATAGAATTCACAAGCTCTGCTAAGCTGTGCAAGCTGAAATACACCCTGAGGAAATAGAAGAGGATAGGATTGGTCCTCCTCAAAAAAGCCTAGGGCTTTTTCTGTGGGTAAGACTTCAGTGTCTATGTTACAGGCGGAATGGAAGGAACCGGAAAAGGCTCCGGGTTTGAGCAAGAGGTTTAAGACCTTATATGTTCTCAAGGAAGAACAATGTAAGGACTGGATTGAGCCTCCAAAGGTGGACCCGGCCATAGCCAAACTGTCAAAATGTACTGTGCTGCCTGCGGAGGACGGATCCAATCTTAAGGATCCGATGGATAGAAGGGTGGAGGTAGCCCTCAAGAGATCATATACGGCAGCGGCAGCCCAAGGGGCAGTCTCCATATCTTCTTTTGAGGTTTCTAGAAGCCTAAGAAGATGGCTGACCAAGGTCCAGGAAAATTGGAAGGTAGAGCTAGCAGGGACAAGGTCCTTCGCTCCTTAAAAAAAGGTCATTATGGCCATTGACTTCCTCTGCGATGCTGCATCTCAGGGAACCAGGTTAGCGTAAAAAAACTAGTACGCTCTCAACCGCTGCCGAAGGGCGCTATGGTTAAAACCCTGGGTTGGAGATGCTAACTCCAAAATTCAGCTCTGTAATATGGAGTTCCAGCCAGGTAGGCTGTTTGGCTCTGAGCTGGATAAATTAATGGAGGAATTGTCTGACAAGGAGGGGAAGTCCCTACCATTGTCCTATAAGAGCGGTGATTCCTTTCGCAGAGCAAAATCTCCTTAGCGAGGCAAAGAGAGATACCAGTACAGAGGTCGAGGAAGAAACTATTCCAGAAGAGGTTCTGGGAAGCAGCAGAATAAGGACACCAACAAGGAACCAGACTTCTGACGCAGAAGCTGTCCAGTGGGAACACGTCTGAGTTTGTTTCTCCCTGCCTGGGAAGAATTAAGAAAAGATCACTGGGTGTTACATATTATTCAAAATGGTTATGTCCTTCATTTATCATCTCTTCCTCCTCCAAGATTTCTTCTGTCAAGAAATCTTAAGCCAGAAAGACACTTAGTCCTAGAGACAGAAATTCTTCGCCTCCTTTCCATTGAGGCTCTAGAGGATGTTCCTCTATCTGAGATCGGTCAGGGAGTTTACTCCCCAGTGTTATTAGTGCTGAAGCCATCCGGAAATTGGAGGCTTATTATAGACTTGCGATATCTCAACAGGTGCATCATAAAGAAGACGTTCCACATGGAGAACATAAGATCGGTAAAATCTATCCTCCAGGAGGGAGATTTTATGGTCACCATAGATCTACCGGATGCATATCTTCATGTACCGATTCTGAAGGCTCACAGGAGAGCCTTCGCCATCCAAATCCAGGGGAAGGTAAGACACTTACAATTCAAAGTCCTTCCATCCGGAATACCTCTGCACCCTTTGTTTCACAAAGGTAGTGTCACCATGATGGTTCGCTTCCGTCTACAGTGGATAAAGTTATCCCTTACCTGGATGATTGGTTGATTATGACTCAGACTCAGGATCTTCTGAGAGTCCAGTTGAGCTATGTCCAGGACATACTTCAACAATTAGGTTGGCTCATCAACATAGAGAAATCAGACTTAATTCCTAATTCCTCCTCGTCAGGTATCCATAAGAACATAAATGCGCTTTCTAGGGCTCCTTGCCTCAGCTGCGGACGTGGTGCCATGGGCGTTATGGCACATGAGATTTCTTCAGAGAGAAGCACTAACAGTATGGAACCGAGGACTGAAGGACTTGGATGCGATGCATGTTCTATCGACTCAAACAAAACATTCTCTAATGTGGTGGAGACAAGTCAAACATGGAGTTTTATTTTCAGAACCACACTGGATAACCATCACGACAGATGCTTCAGGAACAGGTTGGGGAGCTCATCTGACAGTCATCACGACTGCAGGATCTTGGAGTCAACAGGAATCCGCTCTGCCCTCCAACGTGAGGGAGCTTAGAGCGATTTACCTAGCTCTTCTTCATTTTTCTCCTCCTATTTTACAGAGAGCAGTCAGAATCCGGATGAACGACAGGACCTGTGTGGCGTACCTAAACAGGGAGGTACCAGATCCCCTTCTCTCCTCAGGGAAGTAGAGAAGATTTTTCTGTTGGGCAGAAACCAGAATAACCAGACTCTCTGCGATTCATATCAGGGGTGTCGACAATATATTGGCGGATTGACTGAGTCGAGGCCTGACATTACCGGGGGAATGGTCTCTCTCAAGGAGAGTGTTCATTCAGTTAACCCAGAGGTGGGGGCTTCCTCAGAGAGACCTCATGGCATCAGCAAGCAATGCCAAACTGAGGAATTTCTGTTCCCTTTACAGGGCAGACAATCCCACGGTAGTGGACTCAATGACAACACCATGGACATACCAGCTGGCGTATATCTTTCCTCCCATAGCCATGATTCCCAGAGTTTGATGAAGATCAGTTGTCAGTGATAATAATAACTTCCTTCTGGCCGAAGGGGTCATGGTTCACCCTGCCCATAAATATGAGCAGAGGGGAATTTTGGAGATTACCTCTGCATCCGGATCTAATATTCCAGGGTCAACATCTGTGCAGGAATCTTCCAGCCTCAGCTCAACAGCTCGGAGACTGAGAGGACCGTATTAGACTCTAGTTTTTCTGAGAAGGTATAGTATACCCTTTCTCACGCTCGTAGTTGCACTACAAATAAATCTTATGCACGGATTTGGAAGATTTTCAAGATTGGTGTGCAAGCAGGAGTATTGATGGACTTAAACCTTCTACTCCACAGTCATTGGAGTTTTTACAGGAAGGCTTCTATAAAGGATTAAAACCTAGTTCCATCAAGGTGCAGATAGCAGCCCTCTCCGCACACCTAAACTCACGTTTCTTTCAGATCTTGGAGGTAAGAATTTTGTTAAGGCTAGACTAGGCCTAACCTGGTAAAGCAGGTAGACCCATGGGACTTATCCTTTGTGTTGAGACGCCTGTGTCTTCCTCCCTTTAAGCCTTGGGAGGAAGTAGACTTCAAGTTAACATTGAAAGTTTCTCTTTTACTAGCCATTACCTCTGCTAAGAGAGTTGGAGAACTTCAAGCCCTTGGCTCCGCACCTCCATACGTGATTTTTTCCCAAGACAAGGTTATCCTTAGGTTCCTTCCAGGATTCCTGCCTATGGTGGCTTCATTTGCCAACATCAACCAGCCAATAGTATTGCCTGTATTTTCTCCTACTGGATCATCTAAAGAAGACTTGGATCTTTCTTTATTGGACGTATCCAGAGCTATCAAGATCTATCTACATAGAGTAGGTGATTTTCGTAAAGACGAGAATTTCTTTATCCCTTTCGCAGGAAAGAACAAGGGGAGAAAGGCTTCAAAACCTTCAATATCCAGATGGATCTGTGACTCCATTGCCTTATGTTACTCCTCTGCAGATCTGGATCCACCAGAATTTACCAGGGCTCACTCTACTAGAGCTGTGGCCTCCACTTGGGCAGAGCGTGCCGCTGTAGGACATATGCCAGGCAGCTACCTGGTCGTCTTTGACTACCTTTGTGAGATATTTCAGGCTGGATACTTCTTTCTTGTCAAGAACAACCTTTGCAAGATCTGTTCTTAATGCGGACGTAATAAATAACCCGCCCATTGGGGATAATGCTTGCTAATTCCCCATATGTTGTGATGCCAATGGGACGTAAGGGAAGCTAAAATTATTATGTTAATTTGTTTTCCCTAAGACCCATTGGCATCACAAGACTCCCTCCCTGTGTTTTATGTTTCTTTATAATTAGACTGAGGTCTAGGGGGAGGTGGAGCCTATTTATACCTCATGGAGGAGGGGATTAAAATTTAATTGTTATTTTTTCATTAAATATTCCTTCGTCCCAGGGGCTCGCAGGGGCGAATTTACCCCATATGTTGTGATGCCAATGGGTCTTAGGGAAAACAAATTAACATAATAATTTTAGCATATAATAATAATCAGTATATACCACCTCCCCCCAGCCACATAATATATATATATATAATAATCAGTATATACCACCTCCCCCCAGCCACATAATATACATATATAATAATCAGTATATACCACCTCCCCTCAGCCACATAATATATATATATAATAATCAGTATATACCACCTCCCCCCAGCCACATAATATATATATATAATAATCAGTATATACCACCTCCCCCAGCCACATAATATATATATATAATAAGCAGTATATACCACCTCCCCCAGCCACATAATATATATATAATAATCAGTATATACCACCTCCCCCAGCCACATAATATATATATAATAAGCAGTATATACCACCTCCCCCAGCCACATAATATATATATATAATAAGTAGTATATACCACCTCCCCCAGCCACATAATATATATATATAATAAGTAGTATATACCACCTCCCCCAGCCACATAATATATATATAATAATCAGTATATACCCCCTCCCCCAGCCACATAATATATATATAATAATCAGTATATACCACCTCCCCCAGCCACATAATATATATATATAATAATCAGTATATACCACCTCCCCCAGCCACATAATATATATATAATAATCAGTATATACCCCCTCCCCCAGCCACATAATATATATATAATAATCAGTATATACCACCTCCCCCAGCCACATAATATATATATATATAATAAGCAGTACATACCACCTCCCCCCAGCCACATAATATATATATAATAAGCAGTATATACCACCCCCAGCCACATAATATATATATAATAAGCAGTATATACCACCTCCCCCAGCCACATAATATATATATATATATAATAATCAGTATATACCACCTCCCCCAGCCACATAATATATATATATATAATAATCAGTATATACCACCTCCTCCTGCCACATAATATATATATAATAATCAGTATATACCACCTCCCCCCAGCCACATAATATATATATAATAATCAGTATATACCACCTCCCCCAGCCACATAATATATATATAATAATCAGTATATACCACCTCCCCCAGCCACATAATATATATATAATAATCAGTATATACCACCTCCCCCAGCCACATAATATATATATATAATAATCAGTATATACCACCTCCCCCAGCCACATAATATATATATAATAATCAGTATATACCACCTCTTCTAGCCACATAATATATATATAATAATCAGTATATACCACCTCCCCCAGCCACATAATATATATATAATAATCAGTATATACCACCTCCCCCCAGCCACATAATATATATATAATAAGCAGTATATACCACCACCCCCAGCCACATAATATATATATATAATAATCAGTATATACCACCACCCCCAGCCACATAATATATATATATATAATAATCAGTATATACCACCTCCTCCTGCCACATAATATATATATATAATCAGTATATACCACCTCCCCCAGCCACATAATATATATATAATAAGCAGTATATACCACCTCCCCCAGCCACATAATATATATATAATAAGCAGTATATACCACCTCCCCCAGCCACATAATATATATATATATATATATAATAATCAGTATATACCACCACCCCCAGCCACATAATATATATATATATATATAATAATCAGTATATACCACCACCCCCAGCCACATAATATATATATATATATATATATATAATAATCAGTATATACCACCCCCAGCCACATAATATATATATAATAATCAGTATATACCACCACCCCCAGCCACATAATATATATATATATATATATATATAATAATCAGTATATACCACCCCCAGCCACATAATATATATATATAATAATCAGTATATACCCCCTCCCCCAGCCACATAATATATATATAATAAGCAGTATATACCACCACCCCCAGCCACATAATATATATATATAATAATCAGTATATACCACCACCCCCAGCCACATAATATATATATAATAAGCAGTATATACCACCTCCCCCAGCCACATAATATATATATAATAATCAGTATATACCACCTCCCCCAGCCACATAATATATATATAATAAGCAGTATATACCACCTCCCCCAGCCACATAATATATATATATATATATAATAATCAGTATATACCACCACCCCCAGCCACATAATATATATATATATATATAATAATCAGTATATACCACCCCCCAGCCACATAATATATATATAATAATCAGTATATACCACCTCCCCCAGCCACATAATATATATATATATATATATAATCAGTATATACCACCTCCCCCCAGCCACATAATATATATATATAATAATCAGTATATACAACCTCACCCAGCCACATAATATATATATAATAATCAGTATATACCACCTCTTCTAGCCACATAATATATATATAATAATCAGTATATACCACCTCCTCCTGCCACATAATATATATATAATAATCAGTATATACCACCACCCCCAGCCACATAATATATATATAATAATCAGTATATACCACCTCCCCCAGCCACATAATATATATATAATAATCAGTATATACCACCTCCCCCAGCCACATAATATATATATAATAATCAGTATATACCACCTCTTCCAGCCACATAATATATATATAATAATCAGTATATACCACCTCCCCCAGCCACATAATATATATATAATAATCAGTATATACCACCTCCCCCCAGCCACATAATATATATATAATAAGCAGTATATACCACCACCCCCAGCCACATAATATATATATATAATAATCAGTATATACCACCACCCCCAGCCACATAATATATATATATATAATAATCAGTATATACCACCTCCTCCTGCCACATAATATATATATAATAATCAGTATATACCACCTCCCCCAGCCACATAATATATATATAATAAGCAGTATATACCACCTCCCCCAGCCACATAATATATATATATATATATATAATAATCAGTATATACCACCACCCCCAGCCACATAATATATATATATATATATAATAATCAGTATATACCACCACCCCCAGCCACATAATATATATATATATATAATAATCAGTATATACCACCCCCCACCCACATAATATATATATAATAAGCAGTATATACCACCACCCCTCAGCCACATAATATATATATATAATAATCAGTATATACCACCTCCCCCAGCCACATAATATATATATATAATAATCAGTATATACCACCTCCCCCAGCCACATAATATATATATAATAAGCAGTATATACCACCTCCCCCAGCCACATAATATATATATATATATAATAATCAGTATATACCACCCCCCAGCCACATAATATATATATAATAATCAGTATATACCACCTCCCCCAGCCACATAATATATATATATATATATATAATCAGTATATACCACCTCCCCCCAGCCACATAATATATATATAATAATCAGTATATACCACCCCCCAGCCACATAATATATATATATAATAATCAGTATATACGACCACCCCCAGCCACGTAATACATATATATAATAAGCAGTATATACCACCTCCCCCAGCCACATAATATATATATAATAAGCAGTATATACAACCTCACCCAGCCACATAATATATATATAATAATCAGTATATACCACCACCCCCAGCCACATAATATATATATATATATATATAATAATCAGTATATACCACCCCCCAGCCACATAATATATATATAATAAGCAGTATATACAACCTCACCCAGCCACATAATATATATATAATAAGCAGTATATACCACCTCCCCCAGCCACATAATATATATATATATATATATATAATAATCAGTATATACCACCCCCCAGCCACATAATATATATATAATAAGCAGTATATACAACCTCACCCAGCCACATAATATATATATAATAAGCAGTATATACCACCTCCCCCAGCCACATAATATATATATAATAATCAGTATATACCACCACCCCCAGCCACATAATATATATATAATAATCAGTATATACCACCTCCCCCAGCCACATAATATATATATATAATAATCAGTATATACCACCTCCCCCTGCCACATAATATATATATAATAATCAGTATATACCACCTCCCCCTGCCACATAATATATATATAATAATCAGTATATACCACCTCCCCCAGCCACATAATATATATATGCAAAAAAGGGGTCCGTGGAGCCTCAGTTACGAGTCTCAAAATACGGGAATAGCCAGATCTCCCTCTCTCCAGAGAAGGAAGCCCATTGCCAAGGGGCGCCTCCTAGTGGGGAGAGCACCAAACCACCCAGGGGCAAATACCCCGAAACTGCAGTCTGTGGATGGATGCCGGCCTTGGTAACCCTTGTCTTATGTCGTTATACTCGCCACAGAGTTAGACTGTGACTCACAGGGGCCACCCTGGTGTTTCCCTATTTAGGTCCTAAAGCTCACAACAGAGTGAGGACCTGAGGGACTACGTATCAGGGTGGTTTGGTGCTCTCCCCACTAGGAGGCACCCCTTGGCAATGGGCTTCCTTCTCTGGAGAGAGGGAGATCTGGCATTCCCGTGTTCTGAGACTCGTAACTGAGGCTCCACGGACCCCTTTTTTGCATATTCAAATTTTGTATGGGACAATCAGTGGAGACTCGTAAATGAGGACTCCATTGGAATTTTTCACTGTTCTCCCTGAGTTCAGTGATTGTTGTGTTTTGTTGGTCTATATATATGTATATATATATATATATATATAAATATAATAATCAGTATATACCACCTCCCCCAGCCATATAATATATGTATATAATAATCAGTATATACCACCTCCCCCAGCCATATAATATATGTATATAATAATCAGTATATACCACCCCCCAGCCATATAATATATATATATATATATATATAATAATCAGTATATACCACCCCCCAGCCATATAATATATATATAATAAACCGAGAAGAGGCAGCACTCCAATATTCGGTGAAAAAAGAAAGATGATTTATTCACCCATCAATGTGCAACGTTTCGATCTCCCAATGAGATCTTTTTCAAGCGACAAACAAGAGTGGAACATCAACTAGTATATAACCTCCAAGGTCCACCCCCAGTGCCTCCCCCAATTAATTACATCATAAACATTATCATACATAAACAGAATCAAAATCATGTGCATCAGTGTACATAATACAAAAATCATGTGCATCAGTGTACATAATACAAAAATCCTGTGCATCAGTGTACATAATACAAAAATCATGTGCATCAGTGTACATAATACAAAAATCATGTGCATCACTGTACATAATACAAAATCAGTGCATCAGTGTACATAATACAAAAATCAGTGCATCAGTGTACATAATACAAAAATCATGTGCATCAGTGTACATAATACAAAAATCAGTGCATCAGTGTACATAATACAAAAATCATGTGCATCACTGTACATAATACAAAAATCCTGTGCATCAGTGTACATAATACAAAAATCATGTGCATCAGTGTACATAATACAAAAATCCTGTGCATCAGTGTACATAATACAAAAATCATGTGCATCACTGTACATAATACAAAATCAGTGCATCAGTGTACATAATACAAAAATCAGTGCATCAGTGTACATAATACAAAAATCATGTGCATCAGTGTACATAATACAAAAATCAGTGCATCAGTGTACATAATACAAAAATCATGTGCATCACTGTACATAATACAAAAATCCTGTGCATCAGTGTACATAATACAAAAATCATGTGCATCAGTGTACATAATACAAAAATCCTGTGCATCAGTGTACATAATACAAAAATCATGTGCATCACTGTACATAATACAAAATCAGTGCATCAGTGTACATAATACAAAATCAGTGCATCAGTGTACATAATACAAAAATCCTGTGCATCAGTGTACATAATACAAAAATCATGTGCATCACTGTACATAATACAAAAATCCTGTGCATCAGTGTACATAATACAAAAATCATGTGCATCACTGTACATAATACAAAATCAGTGCATCAGTGTACATAATACAAAAATCCTGTGCATCAGTGTACATAATACAAAATCATGTGCATCACTGTACATAATACAAAAATCCTGTGCATCACTGTACATAATACAAAATCATGTGCATCACTGTACATAATACAAAAATCATGTGCATCACTGTACATAATACAAAAATCCTGTGCATCAGTGTACATAATACAAAAATCCTGTGCATCACTGTACATAATACAAAATCAGTGCATCAGTGTACATAATACAAAAATCATGTGCATCACTGTACATAATACAAAATCATGTGCATCAGTGTACATAATACAAAAATCATGTGCATCACTGTACATAATACAAAATCATGTGCATCAGTGTACATAATACAAAATCAGTGCATCAGTGTACATAATACAAAAATCATGTGCATCAGTGTACATAATACAAAAATCCTGTGCATCAGTGTACATAATACAAAAATCCTGTGCATCAGTGTACATAATACAAAAATCATGTGCATCAGTGTACATAATACAAAAATCCTGTGCATCAGTGTACATAATACAAAAATCATGTGCATCACTGTACATAATACAAAAATCCTGTGCATCACTGTACATAATACAAAATCAGTGCATCAGTGTACATAATACAAAATCATGTGCATCAGTGTACATAATACAAAAATCATGTGCATCAGTGTACATAATACAAAAATCAGTGCATCAGTGTACATAATACAAAAATCAGTGCATCACTGTACATAATACAAAAATCCTGTGCATCACTGTACATAATACAAAATCATGTGCATCACTGTACATAATACAAAAATCATGTGCATCAGTGTACATAATACAAAAATCCTGTGCATCACTGTACATAATACAAAAATCATGTGCATCACTGTACATAATACAAAAATCCTGTGCATCACTGTACATAATACAAAATCAGTGCATCAGTGTACATAATACAAAATCATGTGCATCAGTGTACATAATACAAAAATCCTGTGCATCAGTGTACATAATACAAAAATCCTGTGCATCACTGTACATAATACAAAAATCCTGTGCATCACTGTACATAATACAAAATCATGTGCATCACTGTACATAATACAAAAATCCTGTGCATCACTGTACATAATACAAAATCAGTGCATCACTGTACATAATACAAAAATCCTGTGCATCACTGTACATAATACAAAAATCCTGTGCATCACTGTACATAATACAAAAATCCTGTGCATCAGTGTACATAATACAAAAATCATGTGCATCACTGTACATAATACAAAAATCCTGTGCATCACTGTACATAATACAAAATCATGTGCATCAGTGTACATAATACAAAAATCAGTGCATCACTGTACATAATACAAAAATCCTGTGCATCACTGTACATAATACAAAAATCCTGTGCATCAGTGTACATAATACAAAAATCAGTGCATCAGTGTACATAATACAAAAATCATGTGCATCAGTGTACATAATACAAAAATCATGTGCATCAGTGTACATAATACAAAAATCATGTGCATCACTGTACATAATACAAAAATCATGTGCATCACTGTACATAATACAAAAATCATGTGCATCAGTGTACATAATACAAAAATCCTGTGCATCAGTGTACATAATACAAAAATCATGTGCATCAGTGTACATAATACAAAAATCAGTGCATCAGTGTACATAATACAAAAATCCTGTGCATCAGTGTACATAATACAAAAATCATGTGCATCAGTGTACATAATACAAAATCATGTGCATCAGTGTACATAATACAAAAATCCTGTGCATCAGTGTACATAATACAAAAATCCTGTGCATCAGTGTACATAATACAAAAATCCTGTGCATCCAGCAGCAATAGTGTATAGGGGCTGTGGAAATAATCCATGATCGGTATACAGTAACCTTGCATAGTCCATATACAACTAATAATCAAAGAGTCCATGATCCATAGGGTTAATGGAGGGGGCCGTCACTCACCAAGCAAACTTATCAAGCAGCTGTTCCATCCCGCGCTCCGTGTGTCTGCTTCTGATTGTAAACACCGCTACTGAGCATGCGTGAGGGAAGGCGTATCTTCTGGGACAGCCGAGGAAGACGCCATCACATTGGGTCATCATCAGAGATTCGCGCATGCTCGCTGGGGAAACACAGATCATGGGAGCCATCTTGGAAACGGGAAAGCAACCCTTCCAGAAAGCATTCTCCCAGGATCCATAGCAACCACCTTCCAACCACAAACACGATCGCAACATATTCGGATAAGAGCATAACATCACAGACAGAGTGCTCCAGCACGCCCAACATTTATCCCAGCACCCGCACGGTGTCACTCAGGGAATCTGTCCGGCTGCTTGGTACCCTGTCTTCATGGGGAAAGAGAAAAATAAAATTCTTCCATCTTCCCTGGACCGGGACCTTCCTTATTTGCTGTGCGCATTATTGCCCAAACCGTTATGGAAAGGTGGAGTATAGGTGGTGCAATCCGGTGGATGACTAAGCGATGACGTCCCTTTGGCATCCCAGATAAGAACAGTTGTAAGATGGTATTAATGGTGATCATGACGAGCCGCCATCCATAACCAGATCTGAGATAAAAAAACAGAACAAAATTAGTAGCGACCAGGTAAAACCACGTTCCAAAATGTGATAGTAACGTGACAGTGTACAATATACATAAAAAAATGATAAAAAACTATAAGGGAACTAATCCACAATACCTAGGACTAGGTAGGAAGCAGCCGGGATATTTCTGGGATCAGTCACATAAAGGCTCTCAATGAAAAACCAACATCTAACCCTGTGGGGTGTAACGTGTCTAGTTTGGCTATCCACGCTGCTTCTTTTCTTTTTAGCATATTCTGCGTGGAGGTGGTGTGTGATCAATTATACAGAATTTCAATTGTTGTAATGAATCTCCATGTTGTTTAAAATGGCGTGGTACTGGTAATTCGCATTTCTCTGTCCAATAGAGGATTTGTGATTAGTTGATCTTGTCCGACACTCGGTTGTCGTTTCCCCAAGGTACAGCATAGGACAGGGGCATTGCCAAACATAAATAATATACTCTGATTTACATGTAAGATGATACTTTAATCTATATGGCTTCTGTGTGATGGGATGTAGGAAATGATCCCCTTTAAGCATAAGCGCACAGTTATCACAGTTCATGCAGGGGAAGCTGCCAGGTTTCAAAGAGGAGGCAAGATCAATCTTGGACGGACACAGTCTGCATGGACCAGTCTATCACGAAGACTTGGGGCCGTCCTGTAAGAGAATAATGGTGGGGATTGTAATAGGGTAACATTGGGGTAAAATCTGGACAGTACACTCCAGTGTTTTCTAATGATAGCCGCAATCGCGGGACTTTGTTCACAAAACATCGTAACAAAAGGTATCCTCTCACTGACCCTCTTATTCCTAATTACACGTCCACTTACCGACTTCTCTTCCTTAACCCTTTCAATGCCACGTCTGATTAGTTTAGCCGGATACCCCCTTGTGGTGAATTTGTTCCCCATTTCCTCTAGTCTTTTTCATAAATGGTCTGGTCATCTACTATGCGTGTAACATGCAATAGTTGTCTACGTGGGAGGGATTCCACCATTATTCCTGGGTGCAGACTGTTATACATCAATAAGTTGTTTTTATCCGTGGGTTTGAGGTAGATGTCAGTTAGTAGGACCCCGTCCTGTACATACACCCATGTATCCAAAAATTGCACCCCCACCTGTGATGAAGTCATGGTAAATTTTATATCACTGTCTGTTTCATTAAGGAAGTGGAAAAACTCTTCCAATTCAGTCTGTGTCCCCTGCCAAATGAGAAAGACATCGTCTATGTATCGCCACCACCCGAGCACCTTGCCAAAGTGGTGGGACACATAGACGACAGTCTCCTCAAGGTCAGCCATAACAATATATGCATAGGTGGGGGCCATGTTGGACCCCATCGCTGTCCCTTTGCATTGGACGTAGAACCTGTCCTCAAATAAAAAGTAATTACACGTTAAAAGGATTTCTAACAAACTTATCAGAAATTCTTTGCAGTCAGGTGTATAGTGGGAGTCACTGAGTGCCTTTTTAACACTGTCGAGACCACGGTCATGATTGATACAAGTGTACAAGCTGGTGACGTCAAAAGATGCTAGGATGGCACCATGTGGGACCTTAATCTGTTTCACCTTATGTAGGAAATCAGTTGTGTCACCGATGTATGTCCTAAGTACTTTGTCAATGAATGTGGCTGCTGGACTAAAGATGGAATTTCACCGGAGACTGTTGGGCGTCCTGGAGGGTCACTCAGAGAATTATGAATTTTGGGTAAGCAGTAGGGGTGTGATTGGATATGATGGAAGAAGGAAGTCATGTAGTCCTTGGTCAATGATGTCACTGGCCAGAGCGTCGTCAATCAGTAACTTTAACCTTCTCAAAAATGTCGGTCCAGGGTCAGTGGGGGTAGTCTTATAAACCTCTACATCACAGAGTTGCCTGTAGATCTCTTGCAGGTATTTCTCTTTATCCATAATGACAACAAAAGGGAGTTTATGCCTCCAATCACATCAACTGCTATTGACACATTTGTTACATTAGTGAAACAAGACATTGACAAATTGAAAAATGACCAATCTTTGCAAGGTAAACATGGTAATTTTAGTCGACAGGAATTTGTGGCCCTTCAAAATCTTTCCCATAATGATGACATAGTGATTAACCCCTTAAGGTCAAAGCCTATTTTCGTTTTTGCGCTTTTGCTTATTCCATTTTAAGTTTAAAGAGTCACTGTCGTATTTTTTTTTTTGCAGAAATCAATAGTCCAGGCGATTTTAAGAAACTTTGTAATTGGGTTTATTATCCAAATCTGCCATTATCTGCATATAAAAAGCCTTTTCCCAGGTCCCCCCCCTCCTTCCTCTTTTTCATCCACTCTGAAAAATCTGAAAATTGTGACTTGTTGCAGGAGACGTCCCCTGTCTGCTCTATGGAGACGGGAGGGGGGAGGAGGAAGGAGGGAGTTAGCCGGCAGCAGAGAGCAGAGAACAGAGGATTACAGGCACAGAGCTGGGTGACAGCTGTAATCTGAGCTCAGACAGGTCACTGGTGACTGTCACAGGAGATATCCCGTGAGATATTTGTAGATTAACTCTTTGTTGTCCTGTTTTGGTCTTTTCTTTAGCTCTCTCCATAGGAGAACAATGAAGACAGGGGGGAGAGCTTCAAACTGCTTTTTCATGATAAAAATGCATTTTTCGGATAATAAACTCAATTACAAAGTTTCTTAAAATCGCCTGGACTATTGATTTCTGCAAAAAAAAATTTCACGACAGTGACACTTTAAAAGTCCATAGCGCTTGCAATTTTTCACCTAGAGACGTATATGAGCGCTTATTTTTTGCGAAACCAATTGTACTTTGCAATGACAGGCATTGTTTTTCCATAACATATGCTGCGAAACCGGAAAAAAATCATTTGCGCTGTCAAATTGAAAAAAAAATGAATTTGTTTTGATTTCGGGGAGTTTTGCATTTACGCCAATCGCCCTGGGGTAAAACTGACTTGTTATATATGTTCCTCGGGTCGTTACGATTACAGCGATATATAACATGTATAACTTATATTGTATCTGATGGCCTGTAAAAAATTCAAACCATTGTTAACAAATATACGTCCCTTACAATCGCTCCATTCCCGGCTTATAGCGCTTTTATCCTTTGGTCTATGGGGCTGTGTCAGGTGTCATTTTTTGCGCCATGATGCGTTCTTTCTATCGGTACCTTGATTGCGCATATACGACTTTTTGATCGTTTTTTATTACATTTTTTCTGGATTTGATGCGACCAAAAATGCACAATTTTGCACTTTGGAATTTTTTTGCGCTGACGCCGTTTACCGTACGAGATCAGGAATGTGATTAATTAATAGTTCGGGCGATTACGCGCGCGGCGATACTAAATATGTTTATTTATTTATTAATTTATATTTATAAAATGGGAAAAGGGGGGTGATTTGGACTTTTATTAGGGGAGGGGATTTTTTATTAATAAAAACACTTTTTTACTTTTTTTTTACATACACTAGAAGCCCCCCTGGGGGACTTGTATATACATAGCACTGATCTCTCATAGAGATCAATGCTGTGTATATAGACAGCACTGATCCATCAGATCGGTCATAGATTGCTATGGCCTGCTGCAGGCCATAACAATCTATTGCCGAGCCGGGATCAGCGTCATTCCGACGCTGAGGCCCGGCACGGCCAGAAGAACGGATCTCCCCCCCGCAATCGCATCGCGGGGGGGGGAGATCCGACCCACTAGACACCAGGGACGTGAGGTCTGAAGCCTCTAAGTGCAGCTGTCAGGTTTGACAGCTGCACTTAGAGGCTTAATTAGCCGACGCGGCAACGGGACCCGCGCCGGCTAATAGAGGCACTGCCCGGCTGCACGTGTCAGCCGGGATCAGCGCCGTTCAGCCGGGACCCCGCTCTGAACACCCCCAGCGGCACCATGACGTATCAGATACGTCATGGGTCGCTAAGGGGTTAAACCCGCCGATAAGGGGGGGAGCTGTCGTCATTATGGATAAAGAGAAATACCTGCAAGAGATCTACAGGCAACTCTGTGATGTAGAGGTTTATAAGACTATCAATCATGACCGTGGTCTCGACAGTGTTAAAAAGGCACTCAGTGACTCCCACTATACACCTGACTGCAAAGAATTTCTGATAAGTTTGTTAGAAATCCTTTTAACGTGTAATTACTTTTTATTTGAGGACAGGTTCTACGTCCAATGCAAAGGGACAGCGATGGGGTCCAACATGGCCCCCACCTATGCATATATTGTTATGGCTGACCTTGAGGAGACTGTCGTCTATGTGTCCCACCACTTTGGCAAGGTGCTCGGGTGGTGGCGATACATAGACGATGTCTTTCTCATTTGGCAGGGGACACAGACTGAATTGGAAGAGTTTTTCCACTTCCTTAATGAAACAGACAGTGATATAAAATTTACCATGACTTCATCACAGGTGGGGGTGCAATTTTTGGATACATGGGTGTATGTACAGGACGGGGTCCTACTAACTGACATCTACCTCAAACCCACGGATAAAAACAACTTATTGATGTATAACAGTCTGCACCCAGGAATAATGGTGGAATCCCTCCCACGTAGACAACTATTGCGTGTTACACGCATAGTAGATGACCAGACCATTTATGAAAAAGACTAGAGGAAATGGGGAACAAATTCACCACAAGGGGGTATCTGGCTAAACTAATCAGACGTGGCATTGAAAGGGTTAAGGAAGAGAAGTCGGTAAGTGGACGTGTAATTAGGAATAAGAGGGTCAGTGAGAGGATACCTTTTGTTACGATGTTTTGTGAACAAAGTCCCGCGATTGCGGCTATCATTAGAAAACACTGGAGTGTACTGTCCAGATTTTACCCCAATGTTACCCTATTACAATCCCCACCATTATTCTCTTACAGGACGGCCCCGAGTCTTCGTGATAGACTGGTCCATGCAGACTGTGTCCGTCCAAGATTGATCTTGCCTCCTCTTTGAAACCTGGCAGCTTCCCCTGCATGAACTGTGATAACTGTGCGCTTATGCTTAAAGGGGATCATTTCCTACATCCCATTACACCGAAGCCATATAGATTAAAGTATCATCTTACATGTAAATCAGAGTATATTATTTATGTTTGGCAATGCCCCTGTCCTATGCTGTACGTTGGGGAAACCGACAACCGAGTGTCGTACAAGATGAAATAGTCACAAATCCTCTATTGGACAGAGAAATGCGAATTACCAGTACCACGCCATTTTAAACAACATGGAGATTCATTACAACAATTGAAATTCTGTATAATTGATCACACACCACCTCCACGCAGAATATGCTAAAAAGAAAAGAAGCAGCGTGGATAGCCAAACTAGACACGTTACACCCCACAGGGTTAAATGTTGGTTTTTCATTGAGAGCCTTTATGTGACTGATCCCAGAAATATCCCGGCTGCTTCCTACCTAGTCCTAGGTATTGTGGATTAGTTCCCTTATAGTTTTTTATCATTTTTTTATGTATATTGTACACTGTCACGTTACTATCACATTTTGGAACGTGGTTTTACCTGGTCGCTACTAATTTTGTTCTGTTTTTTTATCTCAGATCTGGTTATGGATGGCGGCTCGTCATGCTCACCATTATTACCATCTTACAACTGTTCTTATCTGGGATGCCAAAGGGACGTCATCGCTTAGTCATCCACCGGATTGCACCACCTATACTCCACCTTTCCATAACGGTTTGGGCAATAATGCGCACAGCAAATAAGGAAGGTCCCGGTCCAGGGAAGATGGAAGAATTTTATTTTTCTCTTTCCCCATGAAGACGGGGTACCAAGCAGCCGGACAGATTCCCTGAGTGACACCGTGCGGGTGCTGGGATAAATGTTGGGCGTGCTGGAGCACTCTGTCTGTGATGTTATGCTCTTATCCGAATATGTTGCGATCGTGTTTGTGGTTGGAAGGTGGTTGCTATGGATCCTGGGAGAATGCTTTCTGGAAGGGTTGCTTTCCCGTTTCCAAGATGGCTCCCATGATCTGTGTTTCCCCAGCGAGCATGCGCGAATCTCTGATGATGACCCAATGTGATGGCGTCTTCCTCGGCTGTCCCAGAAGATACGCCTTCCCTCACGCATGCTCAGTAGCGGTGTTTACAATCAGAAGCAGACACACGGAGCGCGGGATGGAACAGCTGCTTGATAAGTATGCTTGGTGAGTGACGGCCCCCTCCATTAACCCTATGGATCATGGACTCTTTGATTATTAGTTGTATATGGACTATGCAAGGTTACTGTATACCGATCATGGATTATTTCCACAGCCCCTATACACTATTGCTGCTGGATGCACAGGATTTTTGTATTATGTACACTGATGCACAGGATTTTTGTATTATGTACACTGATGCACAGGATTTTTGTATTATGTACAGTGATGCACATGATTTTGTATTATGTACAGTGATGCACAGGATTTTTGTATTATGTACAGTGATGCACATGATTTTTGTATTATGTACAGTGATGCACATGATTTTTGTATTATGTACAGTGATGCACATGATTTTTGTATTATGTACACTGATGCACATGATTTTTGTATTATGTACAGTGATGCACAGGATTTTGTATTATGTACACTGATGCACAGGATTTTTGTATTATGTACACTGATGCACAGGATTTTTGTATTATGTACACTGATGCACTGATTTTTGTATTATGTACACTGATGCACATGATTTTGTATTATGTACAGTGATGCACATGATTTTGTATTATGTACAGTGATGCACATGATTTTTGTATTATGTACAGTGATGCACATGATTTTTGTATTATGTACACTGATGCACATGATTTTGTATTATGTACAGTGATGCACTGATTTTTGTATTATGTACACTGATGCACATGATTTTTGTATTATGTACAGTGATGCACAGGATTTTGTATTATGTACAGTGATGCACATGATTTTGTATTATGTACAGTGATGCACATGATTTTTGTATTATGTACAGTGATGCACATGATTTTGTATTATGTACACTGATGCACATGATTTTTGTATTATGTACACTGATGCACATGATTTTTGTATTATGTACACTGATGCACATGATTTTTGTATTATGTACACTGATGCACATGATTTTTGTATTATGTACAGTGATGCACAGGATTTTGTATTATGTACAGTGATGCACATGATTTTGTATTATGTACAGTGATGCACATGATTTTTGTATTATGTACAGTGATGCACATGATTTTTGTATTATGTACACTGATGCACATGATTTTGTATTATGTACACTGATGCACATGATTTTGTATTATGTACAGTGATGCACTGATTTTTGTATTATGTACACTGATGCACATGATTTTTGTATTATGTACACTGATGCACATGATTTTTGTATTATGTACACTGATGCACTGATTTTGTATTATGTACAGTGATGCACAGGATTTTTGTATTATGTACAGTGATGCACATGATTTTGTATTATGTACACTGATGCACTGATTTTGTATTATGTACACTGATGCACTGATTTTTGTATTATGTACACTGATGCACAGGATTTTTGTATTATGTACACTGATGCACATGATTTTTGTATTATGTACACTGATGCACTGATTTTTGTATTATGTACACTGATGCACAGGATTTTTGTATTATGTACAGTGATGCACATGATTTTGATTCTGTTTATGTATGATAATGTTTATGATGTAATTAATTGGGGGAGGCACTGGGGGTGGACCTTGGAGGTTATATACTAGTTGATGTTCCACTCTTGTTTGTCTCTTGAAAAAGATCTCATTGGGAGATCGAAACGTTGCACATTGATGGGTGAATAAATCATCTTTCTTTTTTCACCGAATATTGGAGTGCTGCCTCTTCTCGGTTTATTTTACTACTAAGGTGGTCTTGGAGTCCGTCCACTGAAGTTGAAGCACCCACCCGAGCCACAGAGCCACACAGTGCCGTCCAGCCCTATATTTCAATATATATATATATATATATACACTGTATATACCACCCCAGCCACATAATAAATATATATATATATATATATATATATATCTATATAAATAGATATAGATATATAATAAGCAGTATATAGCACCTCCTCAGCCACATTATATATATATATATATATATATATATATATATATATAGTTTAAATTTACTCACCGAAATTTCTTCTTTCTATGAGTCCGTAGGCAGCACAGGAAAACAATTGGGTTATCATGAGTTTCATTCTACTAGGCAGAAGGAACAAACAATTAGAGCTTGAACAGGTGACATGCCTTGCTCTAATTGCCATGCTATAAGAAGATCCCAGACAGGAAACCACACAAGTTAATTATGCAGCAATAACACAAATTTAATAGGGAGGGATGCTGTGCTGCCTACGGACTCATAGAAAGAAGAAATTTCGGTGAGTAAATTTAAACTTTCTATTCGTCCTACGGCAGCACAGGAAAACAATTGGGATAGAAAAGCAATCACGAAAATAGGGAGGGTCATAAAGAAGCAGCCACTTCCAGCACTCTTTTGCCAAAGGACGCCTCCTTGTTGGTGATCACATCCACTTTATAATGCTTGATGAATGTGTTGGGAGTTGACCACGAAGCCGCCCTGCAAATATCATCCAATGAGACTTGCGCCAGGTGAGCCCACGAGGTGGCAGTGGATCTGGTCGAGTGAACTTTGATACCTGCCAGAGGTTGAAGCCCTTGGTTGGTATAACATCATCCGCTAGACCTTTGTCTCTCAGGGTCTGCCTGTCATCTCCCAGACCGTAAGTTTCAAGGTTTCCAGGGAGCGGTGAAGCAGGCTATTCTGGCTGAGGAGATCCCTGCGAAAGGGAATTTCTTTGTATCTCCCTCTCGAAAGCTCCCACGCGCGCTGAAAGCAAGCCCTCCTGGGCCAGAATGGGAGTACCACGATTGCATGAGCCTGATCTTCCTGGATCTTCCTCAGCACTCTCGTCACTAGTGGAAGCGGTGGAAAGATGTAAAGAAACTGGCTGGACCATTTGAAGGAGAGATCGTCTAGCACATCTGGAGAGTCCTTCCTGTTGAGAGAGGCATAAACTGGTAGTTTCTTGTGACTGCCGTTGCCATAACATCGGTCTCTGGAAGACCGAAATTCTTCACTATCAATGCAAATGACTCCGGATGCAGACTCCACTCTGCAGACTGAATCTGATGCCGGCTCAACCAGTCCGATGTGACGTTGGATGACCCTTTGATGTGGACTGCATGGATGCCCAGGAGATGTTCCTCTGCCCAACGCATCAGGACTTGACATTCTTTCATCAACAGGGGAGGTCTTGTCCCTCCTTGCTTGTTTACGTAGTAAACAGCAGCAAGATTGTCCGATTGCACCAGGACACTGGGATGGGAGACTAGATGAGTCAGTTGAAGTAGAGCCCTGTGGATGGCCCTTAGCTCTCTCAGGTTGGATGAACACCGAGACTCCTCTCTGGACCAAGACCCCTGAACCCAAACATCCGCAACATGAGCTTCCCATCCGAGTTTGGACGCATCTGTGGTGAGTATGACTTGGGGAGCCCTGGACTGACTGTTCCCGCAAGAAATCTTGTCTGTCTGTAACCACCACCTTAGGTCTTTCCGTGTTGCAGGAGAGAAAGAAAACGGGCTGTCCAGAGAAGATTGGCGATGATCCCACTGAGAGAGCAGGTCCTGCTGAAGGAGCCTCATGTGCGACCTGAACCAACGGACTGCCTCCAGAGATGAGGTCATGAGACCCAGGACTCTCATCCCCACACGAATAGAAGGCTGATCCGCGTGGAGAAGATCCCTGACGCTGCTGAAGAGCTTCACTTCCCTCTCGGCGGATAAGATGATCTTCATGGCTACTGGTCCAGTCGGAAACCTAGAAATTTGCACCTCTACAGGAAGTGATGTCAGAGACGAGAACGAGGCTTAGTGTCGTGCGTTCCATCACCAGGAAGTATCCAAATACTGGTGATGGCCGCTACTGACACTTTTACATATAGCGCACGCGCAGATATTATAATACGGCGCCTGCGCAATGAATACAATGTTAGAGAAAGGAAAATAGATAATAGTCTTACATTGAATACTAATCGCTCAATAGAAAAAAAGAAAAGATAAGAAAAGAGAGATAAAAGATAAGAAAAACAACGCGATGTAACCCATATCCAATCCTGTCTAGATACTGCCCGGATAATAAAAAAATAATTATTTAAAGGGGGCAGGTTTACACAGCGCATAGTACAGTAGTAATAACAAGAGAGACCCATGTATAATTAGAGCTCATCCTGAGTCAAGGACGTGAAGTGAGGAACTGGAGGGCAGACGCCCAGACGTGTGTGAAGGGAACCTACCATAGGATATCACAATATATCCCATGAAATGATAAAGATAAACCCTAAAAATATACAGAAGTATGTGAGTATAGTAACCACCATGTACATGCATGGAGAGGTCCCCTCCAGTAACACATCCCAGGAGTACCATATGGGGAGGCTAGGGTCAAAAGTAGATTCATAAGCCGAAGACCAATAGTGTGGGTCCATAGAGACATAGAAATATCTGCTTTTATATACAGAAATTTAAAGCCATAAACAGTAATCAATAAAAAAATCTAAACCTATGCATATAAAAGAAAGCGGTGATGTTCATATTGTTAGCATCTTCTTCTTTCTTATTGTTTCCTCAAAATCATGCCATAAATGAGGCGACGGATCGATTGCCCAGGAACAATCAGGTAGAGGAACCTCACAGTATATTCATGTGTCGCTAGCTGTGCAAAATATAGGTTAAAGAATAAAAAAGTGATAAGTGAGCGATATATCAAAAGGCGAATAGCAACTCCAATCAGTGAAGTGAATAAACACAGAAATATATACACTATACAAAAGAAACAAAATGAGATAAAGACAGAATGAGAAATGGAGAGTGGTGAATGTATGTGGAAAAATAAGAGCTAGCTAAAATGTGAAGTGTAAGTGGGTGAAGAGTGCGAACGAGACTAACGTGAATAAATCGAGCTAAAGTGCAAGAACGTGTATGTTTCATGAGGATCGATTTTAATGGTTTTTAGGGGGGTTCTTACATGTATTTTTGCCGGATTATTTTGTATTTGTGATTTTTCAATAAAGAATGAATTCTAGTCAATATGTCATGGTGTGCTTACCATTGTTACTCTATACCAAATGGTAGGCAAGTAAACTGGAGGTGGTGAACTGATCTCTCCTGCCATATGGCAATCCCAAGGAATTTGTGCTCTCAGGATGGGGATGTGCAAGTAAAATAAAGAAAAATAAAGCTATGGAAAGTATATACTGTGAGTATGTGTCTTTCTAATCACAGAAGGACAATTTCTCCTGATGGAAATGCTGCAAGAATAAGGTAATATCGTTGGGTAGATCAGACTACCGATTACACCACACATTATTTCTTATGATGGATGTGCAAGTAGACATCCTTGAGATCCAAGCTTGCGGCCCAATCGTTCTCTTCCCAGAAGGCTGTTACAGACTTGATTGTTTCCATCCTGAAATCTATTGCCACTATATATCTGTTCAGAAAGGACAGGTCTATCACGAGGCGCCAAGAACCCTCCTTCTTGGGAACCGCGAAAATCCTTGAATAAACCCCCGAGCGCTGTTGATGGAAAGGTACTTTCTCTAGGGCTCCCTTGTGAATGAGTTCTTGAACAAGTTGCAGCAGTAGAGGTTTTCCTTGACTTATGCAGTAGTGATTTGGAGGATAATTTGCGAAGTCTATAGAGTAACCTCTTGAGACTACTGATCTGACCCATGCATCGGAAGTTGTCGTCATCCATGCAGAAGCAAAATGAAGCAGTCTTGCTCCTACAGGGACATTTCCTCTGGCGTCAAAGCAACTCCTTTAGAAGAACTTAGCGACTCGAAGATCTTTTCCAGTTGAGGACTTGCTGGTTGGAAGGGTAGTGAACAAAAATGGCTTTTGGCTGGAATGTCACCACCCCATTGTTTAAGCCATAATGCCCTTCTAGATATTGTAGAGGTCGCCATTATTTTAGAATTGAACCTGATAGAATCAACCGGAAAATCAGACAAGAACTCTGCTGCTTTCTTCATGTCTGGTAAGGAGTGTAGAAGTTCCTCTCTAGGGACCCCCTGTGACAGATCCTTAGCTGGCCTAACCAGAGGCGAAGAGCTCTTGCTACCGGAACAGTTTACAAAATGTAGCTGCAGTCGCACAGACTCTCTTTAATGGCGAATCTGCTTTCCTATCCATAGCGTCGGATAACAGGGATGACTCTTCATCGGGATAAACAGACTTCTTAGAAAGACGAGCCACTGGCTGGTCTACAACAGGAGGATTTTCCCAATCCTCAGAAACCTTAGGGTCTAGTCTGTACATGGCTCTGAAATGAGAACCTGGCTCCATTTTCTTGTCAGGTTTCCTCCAGTCAGCTTGCATAAATTCAGTTAGCAGAGGTTGAGAAGGTAGAACTGCATATAAGAGCCTCATTTTTTGGTAGGCTACATGAAGCTGGTTCCATTTCAACTGTGTCTTTAACCCCGTCAATAAAGTGTTGGGCTTTATCCTTATTAACCCCTTAAGGACGGAGCCAATTTCGATTTTTGCGTTTTTGTTTTTTCCTCCTTGTGCATCAAAGGCCATAGCAGTTGCACTTTTTCACCTAGAGACCCACATGAGCCCTTATCCTTTTTTTTTGCGTCACTAATTGTACTTTGCAATGACGGCTGAATTTTTGCATAAAGTACACTGCGAAACCAGAAAAAAATTCAAAGTGTGGTGAAATTGAAAAAAAAAACGCATTTTGTTTATTTGGGGGAAATGTGTTTGTACGCCATTCACCCTGGGGTAAAATTGACTTGTTATGCACGTTCCTCAAGTCGTTACAATTAAAACGATATATAACATGTATAACTTATATTGTATCGGATGGCCTGTAAAAAATTCAAACCATTGTCAACAAATCGCTCCATTCCCGGCTTATAGCGCTTTTATCCTTTGGTCTATGCGGCTGTGCGAGGTGTCATTTTTTGCGCCATGATGTGATCTTTCTATCGGTACCTTGATTGCGCATATACGACTTTTTGATCGCTTTTTATTGCAATTTTTCTGGATTTGATGCGACCAAAAATGCGCAATTTTGCACTTTTGGATTTTTTTGCGCTGACGCCGTTTACCGTGCGAGATCAGGAATGTGATTAATAGTTCGGGCGATTACGCACGCGCCGATACCAAACATGTTTGTTTGTTGATTTATTTATTTGTTTACTTTTATTTATAACCTGGGAAAAGGGGGGTGATTCTGACTTTTATTAGGGGAGGGGGATTTTTATTGACAACAACACTTTTCTTATTTTTTTTACACTTATACTAGAAGCCCCCCTGGGGTTAGGGTTATTCCCCCCATGGGGTTAGGGTTATTCCCCCATGGGGTTAGGGTTATTCCCCCATGGGGTTAGGGTTATTCCCCCCCTGGGGTTAGGGTTATTCCCCCTGGGGTTAGGGTTATTCCCCCCCTGGGGTTGGGGTTATTCCCACTGGGGTTAGGGTTATTCCCCCCTGGGGTTAGGGTTATTCCCCCCCCTGGGGTTAGGGTTATTCCCCCCCTGGGGTTAGGGTTATTCCCCCCATGGGGGACTTCTAGTATATACACTTTGATCTCTCATTGAGATCTTTGCTGTATAGATATGCTGCAGAGATCCATGAGATCGGCACTCGTTTGCTTTCGGCTGCTGCAGCCGGAAACAAACGAGTGCCAAGCCGGGGACGGCGCCATCTTGGAGCGGTCCCCGGCCGGCTTCAGTAACGGAGATCGCTCCTCCGGGATAACATCCCGGAGGAGCGATTTCCCCCACTAGACACCAGGGAGACGCTGGATCCGGTAATCAGATGCAGCTGTCATGTTTGACAGCTGCATCTGATTACTGTATTAGCGGGCACGGCGATCGGACCTGTCACTCTGCAGGACGTGACAACGGCTCTGCACACACCTGGACTCCGCTGCCAGCAGGGAACACACTCACCCCTAGCAGTAGTACAGCAGCGTCCTGACTCGAAGCCGTCCGTTCCCGGCTTCCGACTCCGCGCCCGGCCGCCACATGGTATTTCCAGAAGCCTTTATCACTTCATCATGCACGCTCCGGCATACCGCAGAGCAGACGCGTCCGATGACCACAGGCAGGTAAGCTGAAGACACGGGAGCCACGCGGGGAACTAATGCAGGGGATGTAAGCTTGGCCAGAATACGGAGCCACCTGCTACTATAATAAAGATGTCCCCCCCCCCAAGAGGGCCAGAGCTTTACCCCATAAAGAAGATGACCTGGACTAACCAAGGACAGAGCTTCTATTCATATACTTATGTATAAATAATGGGATTAGAATACATATTTACATATATAATGTTATACAGAGGGATCAGCTTATCAGCAATTACTTGCACAGTAAATATTTGCCTAGAAAATGAACTTTATCCCCCAAAACACATTTCACCATCATTGCAGCCCGGCCTTACAAGGACCAGCTAACATTGTGTCAGTGATCGCTCCAGTAACACAGGTGTGGGTGTTGATGAGGACAGGGCTAGAGATCAATCTGTCATGATTAAGTAAGAATGACACCACTGGACACTATAAAAGGAGGCTGGTGCTTGGCATCATTGTTTCTCTTCTGTTACCATGGTTATCGCTAAAGAAACATGTGTAATCATCATTGCACTGCACAAAAATGGCCGAACAGGGAAGAGTATCGCAGCTAGAAAGATTGCACCTCAGTCACCAATCTATCGCATCATCAAGAACTTCAAGGAGAGAGGTTCCATTGTTGCCAAAAAGGCTCCAGGGCGCCCAAGAAAGAACAGCAAGCGCCAGGACCGTCTCTTAAAAGTGTGGTCAGCTGCGGGATGGGGCTACCAGCAGTGCAGAGCTTGGTCAGGAATGGCAGCAGGCAGGTGTGAGGGCTTCTGCACTGTGCACTGTGAGACTGCGGAGACTCTTGGAGCAAGGCCTTGAGAACTTGTGGTGAATCATCAAGAGACGGGTGGACAAACAAAAACCAACAAATTCTGACAAAATGCAAGCATCGATTGTGCAAGAATGGACGGCTATCAGTCAGGATTTGGTCCAGAAGTTGATTGAGAAGTTGAGAGCAGCCGGGGAGAATTTCAGAGGTCCTGAAGAAGAAGGGTCAGCACTGCAAATATTGACTCATTCTAAGGGTACTATTGCACGGAACGAGAATCGGCTGATCGTTGATATCGGTTCTGACCTATTTTCGTCGGGCGCCGACCGCGCACCAATATGTGTAATAGCGGTGCGCGGGCGGCGACTAACGATATGCATTACCTATCCACGTTCCAGGGCCGCGGTCTTCATCTCCCCGGGTCCCGCGCGCTGTAACGTCAGAGTGGCCTGTCAGCTGACAGGCCGCGGCGGTCCCGGCCTGTGATTAGCTGAGTGGCCTGTCAACTGACAGGCCACTCTGACGTTACAGCACGCGGGACCCGGGGAGATGAAGACCGCGGCCCTGGAACGTGGATAGGTAATGTATATAGTTATGCAAGGGCTGCACGGACATCAGTAACGATGTCCCTGCAGCCCTTGTTTAACGATTATCGGGCTGTGTAATAGGCCCAGTAAACGAGCGGCGATCTAGCAGAACGCTGCTCATTTACTGGTATTATCGGGCCCCCATCGGCCCATGTAATACCACCTTAACTGTCAGTATAAACTTCTGTTACTCCTAATACGATTGCAATTATATTTCTGTATGTGATAAAAACATCTGACAAACACACAGAAAACAAGAGGGCAGAGGATCATGGGAAATAGAAGATTTGTGTCATTCTCAAAACTTTTGGCCATGACTGTATACCACGTACCCCAGCCACATAATATATGTATATATATATATATATGTATATTAAGCAGTATATAGCCCCCCAGCCGCATAATATATATAATAATGGGTGCCTAGATGATTCGTGTATTTGGTCTCTTCTGTGTAGTTGAGTTGTTTTTACGGCCGGTCACAGAGGACGTTGGATTGTGGAATTATTTCTCTCCCACAGACAGAAATGACTGAACATAATGAGACAACTTGCACTTTTATTTATAAATGTTACAAGACAGAGGACAATAGTTTTGCCATTTACTTTTGTATTTAATGTTCCTTTAATAAAATGTGACTTAGTGACCCCCGAGGAGATCATACATATCATGTGTATCCGCCCTGGGGTCCCTGTATACAATGTTATGTGGTCAGGGGGGCAGGACACGGGGACGCTCACATGAGGGCACAGGAGGATTTTCGCTTTGTCTCTGTGGAGTAGAAGATGAAGCCCAGGCGGCTCGTGTCATATGGCGGGTATCGCATCTCGTTGAGTTTTTCTCGACCATCACTGCGCAGGAGGCAGGCGCGGCTATGAGAGAAGGTGTCGAAGCTGAACTTGCCGTGATACATGCCCATCCCGCTGTGTCCTGGAAAAGAGATGAGTACAGTGACCCAGGGGCTTCCTATGACAGATGAGGAATGACCGGAGTATGTCCCACATTGTGATGTCATACCGTGACTAATAACACACAAAGGATCAGTGGCATCTATAAATCCTCAACTAAACCAAGCCTGGTCATCATGTAGGCCAACTGCAACCAACCTGGTAGAACTTTATCCCTGGTTAAACCAAGCCTGGTCATCATGTAGGCCAACTGCAACCAACCTGGTAGAACTTTATCCCTGGTTAAACCAAGCCTGGTCATCATGTAGGCCAACATCAAGCAACCTGGTAGAACTTTATCCCTGGTTAAACCAAGCCTGGTCATCATGTAGGCCAACTGCAACCAACCTGGCAGAACTTTATCCCTGGTTAAACCAAGCCTGGTCATCATGTAGGCCAACTGCAACCAACCTGGTAGAACTTTATCCCTGGTTAAACCAAGCCTGGTCATCATGTAGGCCAACTGCAACCAACCTGGTAGAACTTTATCCCTGGTTAAACCAAGCCTAATCATGATGTAGGCCAACTGCAACCAACCTGGTAGAACTTTATCCCTGGTTAAACCAAGCCTGGTCATCATGTAGGCCAACTGCAACCAACCTGGCAGAACTTTATCCCTGGTTAAACCAAGCCTGGTCATCATGTAGGCCAACTGCAACCAACCTGGCAGAACTTTATCCCTGGTTAAACCAAGCCTGGTCATCATGTAGGCCAACTGCAACCAACCTGGTACTGCTTTGCCCCACATGATGACCAGGCTTGGTTTCACCAGGGAAAACTACAACCAACCTGGTACAGCTTTGTCCCTGGTTAAAGCAAGTGTTAGACAGCAAGCCGCACGCCCGGCCTCCAGTACTGCCGAGGTGTGAGGGATGCTGGCGTCCTTCGTAACAGGCAGGGCCGGTTGCTGGGGGCGCCGATTGCGTCCCTAGCAGCCGTCCTGCGCTTCTGGGTTCGGTGCGGCGCCTGGAGACACCGGTGGCGTCCTTGGTGATGTGCAGGACTGGTTGCTGGGGCGTGTCAACGGCCTCCCTAGCAACCAGCCTGCTGTGTTGCTTTTGTTTACTGTAGCCGCGTCTAGGGCTTCACCGCCCCCAGCCGATCGGCATTAGGTGTCACGCATTGTAGTGATTGTAAGTGACGGCTAGCTTCACCAGTCAGCTGTCAGTACTGATACTCCTTCCCCTATAAGTTTCAGCCTCTGGTCTCATTGCCTTGCCTGTGATAGCGCCTTGTGCCTTGACCTAGCAATTCCCTGACCGTGTTTGTTTAGTGATTCTGACCTTTGGATTTGTGACCTTGACCTTGCTTTAGGATCCCGATTTTGTACTTTTGCTGCCCGATTGTTGCTGACCCTTACCATTCTATTTTTATGTGAGTCTTGTCTTGTTTCGTGTTTCACTTGTTACAGCATAGGGAACGTCACCCAGTTGTCCGCAGTTGTTTAGAGTTGTCGCGGCAAGTAGGTAGGGACCACTGGGGCAGGTGCCAGTTTTAGGGCTGCACTCGTCTTTGTCTTCCCAGACCCCTACCTAACAGCAAGCCTGATCATCATGTAGGCCAACTACAATCCACCTGGTACAGCTTGGTCCCTGGTGAAACAAAACCTGGTTATCATGTGGGGCAACTATAAGCAACCTGGTACAGCTTTATCCCTGTGTGAGGCCAAGCCTAGTCATCATGTAGGCCAACTACAAGCAACCTGGTACAGCTTTGTCCCACATTATGAGTCATCATGTGGGGCAAAGCTGTACCAGGTTGCTTGTAGTTGGCCTACATGATGACCAGGCTTGGTTTCACCAGGGACAAAGCTGTACCAGGTTGCTTGTAGTTGTAACGCCTGGAGTGGTGGATCCTCAGTACCGTCACTAGCGATAGCACAGAACCGCACCAGGGAGCGGAGTCTAAGGGGCCGCTGGTTTTCACCAGAGCCCGCCGCAAGGCGGGATAGGCTTGCTGCGGCAGGCGACCCCCGGGTCGCTACCCCTGGTTTGGTTTGCTAGTGACGGCGGGCAAGGTGTGGCAGGAGCAGTAGGCAGATGATAGTGCTGGTAGTGGTCTTTAGGCGTAACCGCAGGTGACAGTGGCAGCGCACAGGAACAAGGAACTAGGCAGCGGACAGGGACTAGGGACCGGGTCAGCGGACGGGAACAACAGGGAGCTGGGCCAAACGCTATGGGAAGCATGTAAAGGCTCCAACACAAGGGACAGGGCATGCTGGGATTAAATAGGGAGTGAACTGTGAAACAACCAATTAGGGGCGGACTGGCCCTTTTTAATCTGAAATAGCCGCGCGCCGGCCGGGACAGACGGAGACAGGAGCGGGGTGAGGTAAGGCGCTCCCCGGGGCTGAACTAGTAGCAGCGCCGGGTCCCTGCACATGGACACCGGCGGCTGCCTAGGACAGAGGGAGGTTGCGGCGGCGGCCCGGAGCACTCGACGCTGCCGCAGCCGTGACAGTAGTTGGCCTACATGATGACCAGGCTTGGCCTCACACAGGGATAAAGCTGTACCAGGTTGCTTGTAGTTGCCCCATGTGATGACCAGGCTTGGCCTCACACAGGGATAAAGCTGTACCAGGTTGCCTGTAGCTGTCCCATGTGATGACCAGGCTTGGTTTTCCCAGGGACAACTACAAGCAACCTGGTACAGCTTTGTCCCTGTGTGAGGCCAAGCCTGGTCATCACATGGGGCAACTACAAGCAACCTGGTACAGCTTTGTCCCTGTGTGAGGCCAAGCCTGGTCATCAAGTAGGCAAATTACAATCCACCTGGTACAGCTTTGTCCCTGGTAAAACCAAGCCTGTTGATCATAAAGTCCTACTACAAGCAACCTTGTACAGCTTTGTCCCTGGTGAAACCAAGCCGGGTCATCATGTGGGGCAACAATAACCAACCTGGTACAGCTTTGACGCACATGATGACCAGGCTTGGTTTTACCATGGGCAACTACAAACAACCTAGTAGAGCTTTGTCCCTGGTAAAACCAAGCCTAGTCATCACATTGGGCCACTACAAGCAACCTGGTACAGCTTTGTCCCTGTGTAAGGCCAAGCCTGGTCATCATGTAGGCCAACTTTAACCCCTTAAGGACCGGGCCTGAAATGGCCTTAAGGATCAAGGCAAATGTTATGTATATGACCAGTGTCACTTTATTCATTAATAACTTCGGGATGCTTTTACCTATCCGGCTGATTCTGAGATTGTTTTCTCGTGACATATTGTACTTTACGTTTCTGGTAAATTGGAGTCGATACTTATAACGAATCTTTATGAAAAAAAACCCAAAATAACGTGAAAAATTGCATTTTTCCAACTTTAAAAATTTTCTGAAAAGTTTCTGAAATAGCAGTAACATAGAGCGCCTGCGTGCGGGACTCAGGACGGACGTGCGCCGCTGAGCTCCATGACCCGCCAACCACCAGCGCTGATTTAAAGCAGCTCACCGGTCCCAGAGGATAGCGGACGATGAGCGAAGCTCCCGGTGAGTGCGGGGAAGGTCTGATGGCCATGGGTGCAGGGAAGAGGAGCGAGATACCTAAGCGGGCCTACATGGCGCCAGTGACGTCACGGAGGAAGCAGGAGAAGAAAGTAAACCAGGCAGCAGCCGCCATTACACAGTGTAGCAGCAGTGCAGCGTCGCTCAGATCGCCATTCTTACAAGGGACAGGGCAAACCCCAACCATGTCTACCCCTCAGCCTAGATCACCTAGTCCAACCTCTGACATATTTGGGAACAGTCCTCACAAGCTTCCTCTATGGACAGAGTAATGGCTGACTTGCCGTTTAGTCAAAACAGTCCTGAACAGCTAGGGACTGAGGAAATTAGTGCTGAAGAGTTACCTGCAGGTACGGCAGGTTTAGCTCGCTTCTCTGTGCTACTGCAACAAGAATTAGAGAAGACGTGAAAAATAAACTCTGAATTGAAAGCTGATTTTCATAATCTAGATGGTCTTATTGAAGCTATAGAGACCAAAGGGGATGCTGCTAGATCCACTGTTAGCCAACACTCTGATGATATTGAAGCCCTTACTGAACAACTGGAAGAGGCCCATGCTAAAATGTGTGTGTGTGTGTGTCGGTTGTGTGTGTGTCTTATGTGTGTGTGTGTCTTGTGTGTGTCGTTTACCTGTGTGTCGTTTGTGTGTGTGTCATTTGTGTGTGTCGTTTGTGTGTGTGTGTGTCTTGTGTGTGTCGTTTGTGTGTGTGTAGTTTGTGTGTGTGTCTTATGTGTGTGTGTGTCGTTTGTGTGTGTGTGTGTCTTGTGTGTGTCGTTTGTGTGTGTGTAGTTTGTGTGTGTGTCTTGTGTGTGTGTGTCGTTTGTGTGTGTGTTGTTTGTGTGTGTGTCTTATGTGTGTGTGTTTGTGTTGTTTGTGTGTGTGTCTTATGTGTGTGTTGTTTGTGTGTGTGTCGTTTGTGTGTGTGTGTCCTATGTTTGTGTGTGTGTGTCTTGTGTGTGTGTGTTGTTTATGTGTGTGTCTTATGTGTGTGTGTCTTATGTGTGTGTGTGTGTCGTTTGTGTGTGTGTCTTGTGTGTGTGTGTCGTTTGTGTGTGTGTTGTTTGTGTGTGTGTCTTATGTGTGTGTGTTTGTGTTGTTTGTGTGTGTGTCTTATGTGTGTGTGTCGTTTGTGTGTGTGTGTCCTATGTTTGTGTGTGTGTCTTGTGTGTGTGTGTTGTTTATGTGTGTGTCTTATGTGTGTGTGTCGTTTGTGTGTGTGTCTTGTGTGTGTGTGTTGTTTGTGTGTGTGTCTTATGTGTGTGTGTGTTGTTTGTGTGTGTGTGTCCTATGTTTGTGTGTGTGTCTTGTGTGTGTGTGTTGTTTGTGTGTGTGTCTTATGTGTGTGTCGTTTGTGTGTGTGTCTTGTGTGTGTGTGTGTCGTTTGAGAGTGTGTCGTTTGTGTGTGTGTGTTGTTTGTGTGTGTTTCTTATGTGTGTGTGTTGTTTGTGTGTGTGTCGTTTGTGTGTGTGTTTTCTATGTTTGTGTGTGTGTGTCTTGTGTGTGTGTCGTTTGTGTGTGTGTCCTATGTTTGTGTGTGTTGTTTATGTGTGTGTCTTGTGTGTGTGTGTGTTTGTGTGTGTGTTGTTTGTGTGTGTGTCTTGTGTGTGTCCTATGTGTGTGTGTCTTATGTGTGTGTGCCCTGTGTGTGCCCTGTGTGTGTGTGTCCTGTGTGTGTCTTATGTGTGTGTCCTGTGTGTGTGTGTCCTGTGTGTGTGTGCCCTGTGTGTGTGTGTCCTGTGTGTGTGTGCCCTGTGTGTGTGTGTCCTGTGTGTGTCTTATGTGTGTGTGTCCTGTGTGTGTGTGTCCTGTGTGTGTGTGTCCTGTGTGTGTGCCCTGTGTGTGTCCTGTGTGTGTGTGCCCTGTGTGTGTGTGTCCTGTGTGTGTGTGTCTTGTGTGTGTGTGTTGTTTGTGTGTGTGTCTTATGTGCGTGTGTGTTGTTTGTGTGTGTGTGTCCTATGTTTGTGTGTGTGTCTTGTGTGTGTGTGTTGTTTGTGTGTGTGTCTTATGTGTGTGTGTCGTTTGTGTGTGTGTCTTGTGTGTGTGTGTGTCGTTTGAGAGTGTGTCGTTTGTGTGTGTGTGTTGTTTGTGTGTGTTTCTTATGTGTGTGTGTTGTTTGTGTGTGTGTCGTTTGTGTGTGTGTTTTCTATGTTTGTGTGTGTGTGTCTTGTGTGTGTGTCTTGTGTGTGTGTCGTTTGTGTGTGTGTCCTATGTTTGTGTGTGTGTCTTGTGTGTGTGTGTTGTTTATGTGTGTGTCTTGTGTGTGTGTGTGTGTGTGTGTTTGTGTGTGTGTTGTTTGTGTGTGTGTCTTGTGTGTGTCCTATGTGTGTGTGTCTTATGTGTGTGTGCCCTGTGTGTGCCCTGTGTGTGTGTGTCCTGTGTGTGTCTTATGTGTGTGTGTCCTGTGTGTGTGTGTCCTGTGTGTGTATGTCTTATGTGTGTGTGCCCTGTGTGTGTGTGTCCTGTGTGTGTGTGTCCTGTGTGTGTCTTATGTGTGTGTGTCCTGTGTGTGTGTGTCCTGTGTGTGTGTGTCCTGTGTGTGTGTGCCCTGTGTGTGTGTGTCCTGTGTGTGTGTGTCCTGTGTGTGTGTGCCCTGTGTGTGTGTGTGTCCTGTGTGTGTGTGCCCTGTGTGTGTGTGTCCTGTGTGTGTCTTATGTGTGTGTGTCCTGTGTGTGTGTGTCCTGTGTGTGTGTGTCTTATGTGTGTGTGCCCTGTGTGTGTGTGTCCTGTGTGTGTGTGTCCTGTGTGTGTCTTATGTGTGTGTGTCCTGTGTGTGTGTGTCCTGTGTGTGTGTGCCCTGTGTGTGTGTGTCCTGTGTGTGTGTGTCCTGTGTGTGTGTCCTGTGTGTGTGTGCCCTGTGTGTGTGTGTCCTGTGTGTGTGTCCTGTGTGTGTGTGCCCTGTGTGTGTGTGTCCTGTGTGTGTGTCCTGTGTGTGTGTGTCCTGTGTGTGTGTGCCCTGTGTGTGTGTGTCCTGTGTGTGTGTGTCCTGTGTGTGTGTCCTGTGTGTGTGTGCCCTGTGTGTGTGTGTCCTGTGTGTGTGTCCTGTGTGTGTGTGCCCTGTGTGTGTGTGTCCTGTGTGTGTGTCCTGTGTGTGTGTGTCCTGTGTGTGTGTGCCCTGTGTGTGTGTGTCCTGTGTGTGTGTGCCCTGTGTGTGTCTTGTTAGTGTTTGATCTGTGTGGTTGTTTGGTAAATGTTTATTATCCTTTGTAATGGTGGGGCTCGTGGAGACCATGATCTGGGACTTCCTGGCATGGGGCACTGATTGGAGCCGGTTATTTTATACTTTATCCTATTTCTGGTCGGTGGTTATTGGTACGTGTGAGGAATGTTACAAGATTTCTACCTGATTATATTATATATATTATATTATTTTATACTTTATCCTATTTCTGGTGGGTGGTTATTGATACGTGTGAGGAATGTTACAAGATTTCTACCTGATTATATTATATATATTATATTATGTTATAGTTTCCCCTCACTGCTCATTAGCCCTTGACAAAGCCGGGTGAAAGGTGTGTAGGGTGAGTCGGTGAGTGGGACTGGGGTCAATCCATGCATCCTCCTTGGCTAATCTATTGGTAATAGGTGTTTGTGCGGTATATATATATATATATTAGCACTTATCTTTTGGCACTGTCCCTGCTTACATGTTTCCTCTGCCATTTATATTGAAATGACTTCTCTTCTGCCATCTAGTGGAGGTTGCCTGTATTGTAATACCGATCTATTTTCTATGCAGCAATCCTTTAGCATGTGACAATATATGACTATGAAATACAGATGTATGTCCCCTCACTCATTCCTTTTCTGTATGGTTCGGTTTCATGTCCCTTCTTGTTTTAATGAACTTTTATTAAATTAAAGTACTGGAATAAAGAATATAATAATATTTACTTTGGATTGTGCTGCATTTTTTGTGATTCCTTTGTGAATCAGTTTGGTCATTTCTGACTGTACCACTTCAGCTTGGCAGAGGCTCTGGGGTGCCAAAACATAAGAAACACCCCTAAAGGGACACCATTTAGAAAACTACACCCCTCAAGGAATGTAACAAGGGGTGCGGTGAGGATCTGGACCCCACAGGTGCTTCACAGATTTTCAGAACAATATGGCATGAAAAAAGAAAAATTCTTGTTTTTACACTAAAACATTGTTCTAGCCTACAATTTTTCATTTTTACAAGGGGATAAAAGAAAAAAAACAACAACAAGCATGTAGCGCAGTTTCTCCCGAGTACAGAAATACCCCACATGTGGACATAAAGCGCCAAGCGGGCGCAGGACGAGCCTCCAAAGGGAAGGAGCGCCAATTGGCTTTTGGAAGCTGGATTTCACTGGAATGGATTTCAAGGGCCATGTCGCATTTACAGAGCCCTCGTGCTGCCAAAACACTGGAAACCCCCCACAAGTGACCCCATTCTGGAAACTACACCCCTCAAGGAATCTAACAAGGGGGGCAGTGAGCATATGGACCCCACTGGTGACGGGCACATTTGTGCCGTGAAAGTGAAAAAATTTAAATTTTCCCTTTCAAGTCACATTTTTCCACATTAGTGCCGGTCACCAGTGGGGTCCATATGCTCACTGTGCCCCTTGTTAGATTCCTTATGGGGTGTAGTTTCCAGAATGGGGTCACTTGTGGGGGGTTTCTACTGTCCTGGCCGCACAGAGGCTCTGTAATTGCATCATGGCATCCTCTAATGGGAATGGCGGCCATACCTACTTAGCTGGGGAAAAGGGACAATTCTAATTTATTTGGGGGTATTAGGCCAATTATTAGTTTATAAGGTTGGAAATGACAGGTGTCCATCAAACTTAACCTGTGTTGATCCAGAGGAAGGCAAAAAACCCTCGTGAGGCAGACGACAGTAGCCTCATCACTGGGGAAAAATTCCTTCCTGACTCCATAATGGCGATCACAATAATCCCTGGATCAACGTGACCCCTGAAATAGGAATAAGGGACAGAATTTAGATAATGTAGAACCCCAATGACGTGTAGTGCGCCTTGGAGCGATCCAGTATGCAGAGGCCGGGGGGATCAGGACAGGTGTCACACTGGAAAATGGTGTCCTTCCTGATCCCCCTGTTACCCCACACTCTGCACTTCTTCTGGGGTCTCCCTTTCTCCAGTGTGGGGGACGTCACCTGGAAAATGTTGTCCTGGTGCGATCCGGGGTTCTTCATATCCAGAAGCGCTGGGTCCGCTCCATGGCTGCTAAATATTAGGGCGCTATTACTGCTTCTGATATTTACGGATCATGCCGCAAGCTACAGTAGCTCGGGCAGCGAGGGACCGGAAGAGGGGGTGCTGGTATAAGAGTTATCCCCGTACAGGTGGTGGTGACCTTTATCCAGCAGTGGGAAGATCAGTTCCCGGACGATCTTCCCACTAACTCCGAGGATGGGGGGGGGCATCTGGGGGCGGGATTTTGGTGTCCCTTCCTTCATAAGTCTAAGGCTATGTTCACATGCCAGAAGAGACTGGCGGTTCAGTGAGCCGGCCGTGTCACGGAATAGCCGGTCTCTGCAAAGATCATCCCGGCCGGTACTTAAGTACCGGTCAGATGATCTTTCCAGCCGCAGCGTTTCCTACGGCCGCAATTGACTGAATTGCGGCCGCAGAAAACTGACATGTCAGTTCTTTGCGGCGCTGCACAGGATCCGGCTGGAGCGTGTACGGTGTGTGTATACGCTCCGGCTGGGACCCCATAGAAGAAAAAGCAGTGTTCCACAACATACAAAGTACAACCGTTGTTGCCATCGGCCGTACTTTTACGTAGCGTAGTGTGTACATAGCCCATCTGTAAGTGTACCGAGCCCCAGCAGGAGCCCCCAAATGTTTTTCTTTTTCGCTGCATCAACAGTCGTCCACGCCATGGGCCTAGCCAAACAAGAGGAGGGGTTCTGGGCTAGAAATTGGTGCGTATACAAGTTTGTTTGCGCCACCATCAAATTTTAAGGTCACCGAAATGTCTATTTCTCTGAGGCCTGTGGGGTTAAAAGACAACTCCCGCACTAATTAAAAAACACAATCAATCATAAACATAGTTTTCCCTCCGGAGTCTGTCTCTCTTTGAATTTCCCGCTGCTTGCAGGTCCCTAAAACTACAGTTGGTGTCTTCATTTCTTCTTTACTTCCTGGTTTGGGCTTTTCCATGATGCACTTTGTCTACCGTGATGTCTGTGCCCAACCACCCCACCCCTTATCCAACACACACAGTGAAAGCTGACAGCTATTAGAGCAGAGGGCTGAGGGAGAGACAGGCAGCAGTGACAGAGGACACTGCCTGAGCTCCGGGAGAGACAGGCAGCAGAGACAGAGGACACTGCCTGAGCTCCGGGAGAGACAGGCAGCAGTGACAGAGGACACTGCCTGAGCTCCGGGAGAGACAGGCAGCAGAGACAGAGGACACTGCCTGAGCTCCGGGAGAGACAGGCAGCAGTGACAGGAGACACTGCCTGAGCTCCGGGAGAGACAGGCAGCAGAGACAGAGGACACTGCCTGAGCTCCGGGAGAGACAGGCAGCAGAGACAGAGGACACTTCCTGAGCTCCGGGAGAGACAGGCAGCAGTGACAGAGGACACTGCCTGAGCTCCGGGAGAGACAGGCAGCAGAGACAGAGGACACTGCCTGAGCTCCGGGAGAGACAGGCAGCAGTGACAGAGGACACTGCCTGAGCTCCGGGAGAGACAGGCAGCAGAGACAGAGGACACTGCCTGAGCTCCGGGAGAGACAGGCAGCAGAGACAGAGGACACTGCCTGAGCTCCGGGAGAGACAGGCAGCAGAGACAGAGGACACTTCCTGAGCTCCGGGAGAGACAGGCAGCAGAGACAGAGGCCACTTCCTGAGCTCCGGGAGAGACAGGCAGCAGTGACAGAGGACACTGCCTGAGCTCCGGGAGAGAAAGGCAGCAGAGACAGAGGACACTGCCTGAGCTCCGGGAGAGACAGGCAGCAGAGACAGAGGACACTGCCTGAGCTCCGGGAGAGACAGGCAGCAGAGACAGAGGACACTGCCTGAGCTCCGGGAGAGACAGGCAGCAGAGACAGAGGCCACTTCCTGAGCTCCGGGAGAGACAGGCAGCAGTGACAGAGGACACTGCCTGAGCTCCGGGAGAGACAGGCAGCAGTGACAGAGGACACTGCCTGAGCTCCGGGAGAGACAGGCAGCAGTGACAGGAGACACTGCCTGAGCTCCGGGAGAGACAGGCAGCAAAGACAGAGGACACTGCCTGAGCTCCGGGAGAGACAGGCAGCAGTGACAGAGGACACTGCCTGAGCTCCGGGAGAGACAGGCAGCAGTGACAGAGGACACTGCCTGAGCTCCGGGAGAGACAGGCAGCAGTGACAGAGGACACTGCCTGAGCTCCGGGAGAGACAGGCAGCAGAGACAGAGGACACTGCCTGAGCTCCGGGAGAGACAGGCAGCAGTGACAGAGGACACTGCCTGAGCTCCGGGAGAGACAGGCAGCAAAGACAGAGGACACTGCCTGAGCTCCGGGAGAGACAGGCAGCAGTGACAGAGGACACTGCCTGAGCTCCGGGAGAGACAGGCAGCAGTGACAGAGGACACTGCCTGAGCTCCGGGAGAGACAGGCAGCAGTGACAGGAGACACTGCCTGAGCTCCGGGAGAGACAGGCAGCAAAGACAGAGGACACTGCCTGAGCTCCGGGAGAGACAGGCAGCAGTGACAGAGGACACTGCCTGAGCTCCGGGAGAGACAGGCAGCAGTGACAGAGGACACTGCCTGAGCTCCGGGAGAGACAGGCAGCAGTGACAGAGGACACTGCCTGAGCTCCGGGAGAGACAGGTGCTTATCTGCACTGAGGAAAGAGGAGATAACAGAATTCATTTACTCACTGACTGTACTGGGCACTGGAAGAGGAGGGGGAGACAGGGTGGGATGATGTGTCTGGGGGGCGGGATAGGGTCACTTGTCTGGAGGGCGGAGGTCAAGGCATCCTCCTTGGTCATCCGTGGATATTCATCATCACTTGATGATGAGGATAAATGGAGGAAAGAAGGACCCCTGCCCCCCCATTCATCCTCACTGGCTGTTTTGGTGTCGGAGGCAATAAGAGAGTATACCTCCTCCGCCGAAAACACCCTGGGGGCCATCTTTATACGGGGGTTAGTATTTGGGGTGTGTAAATTTGTATTGTGGTTTAGAGTAAAAAAAAATAAATGTTCACGTAGTGTATTGTAGTGTTTCTTACGTGTTTTACAGTAAGAAAAAAAAAATCCTACGCCAAAAAGGAGTTGCTGATGTGCGGCACTTATCAGCAGACAGTGGGGGTAGGATATAGGGAAAAAAAAGGGTTTTCTTCTAACCAGGAGGGGGGAAAAAACCCTGCACCAAAAAGGGCGCAGGGTAGGGTGCAGTAGGGTGCAGGGTAGGATGCAGTAGGGTGCAGGATAGGGTGCGGTAGGGGGCAGGGTAGGGTGCGGTAGGGCGCAGGGTAGGGTGCGGTAGGGCGCAGGGTAGGGTGCGGTAGGGCGCAGGGTAGGGTGCTGCATGGGCTGCAGGGCTGTACATTTACACCTGCGCTCATTAAGGGGTTAAGCAACCTAGTACAGCTTTGTCATCATGTTGGGGCAACTACTAGCAACCTGGTACAGTTTTGTCCCTGTGTGAGGCCAAGCCTGGTCATCATGTGGGGCAACTACTAGCAACCTGGTACAGTTTTGTCCCTGTGTGAGGCCAGGCCTGGTCATCATGTGGGGCAACTACTAGCAACCTGGTACAGTTTTGTCCCTGTGTGAGGCCAAGCCTGGTCATCATGTGGGGCAACTACTAGCAACCTGGTACAGTTTTGTCCCTGTGTGAGGCCAGGCCTGGTCATCATGTGGGACAGGTCTTTCCAGTGTCCACTGTCACAGCTTCTTCTGACCTTATGTCCCTCATGGGATCCTTTGTTGTCTTTGTGGACAGACCACCGCAGTGTCTACTAACACCAACCAGATGAGGGCCGTATTACACCAATCACTTTACCAACCAGCACCGACTGGCCTAGTACACGGCTCGATTATCGTGTATATAGGAAACAATAAACTGTATACGTTACTCCATGCTCCCCAGTCTCTTCCTGGCTTCTCTCCAGTCCCCAGTCGGGACAGGGCAGCCAATGACCTGTCACTTCAGAGAGCGCCTCTGACTGGGGACACCAGGGATCGCTGAGAGGTAATGTATACAGTTTCTTATTTACTATATCCAGGTACTTGTGTAGTGACCCGGTAGGGGCCCCTAATCTTATTGCACCTGAGTAAGGTAGCTCCCTTGGGTTCACACAGTTGGGGATGAAGTGGCCACTGCAGTATGAAGAAACTTGCTAGTAAAAAATCCATGTATTCATTATCTTTATAAAATCGTATAAGAAAGTCCATAGAAAACACGTGCAGGGGGGGGGGGGGGCGTGTCCTGGCTGCTGGAGAGAGCAGACGTGAAGACCTGGAAACCCCGATAATCCATCCTCCACCGGGGAGGAACCGGGCGAGATCACAGCAACCGCCGGTGAATACAACGATCACTGAAGGTCTCACCGCGCGCCCGCCGTTGCCGCCATTACAGGCGCTGCCTCACAGCTGCAAGCCGCCGCCACAGACACCGGAGCAGCATCAGTCCGCACCCCACACCCCAGCCGGAGAGGTGGAGGAGACGGCGAGGTAACGGGGAGCCTTGGGTGGGGACGACAGCGGCATCTGAAGCCCTGAATACCTTAGTGGCGCTACTCACCACACCAACAGGCGCCATCTTGCAGGTCCTGAAGGCGCCAGTGAGGAGACGCTCTCCAGCTCACACGACCGCCCAGAGTCAGATGAGAAGTCGGCTATCGGGTCTGTGAGTCCCCCGGAGACCCCGTTCATCTCTCTCACCCGTTTCTCCTGGGACCTTCCTCGCTATCCCTGAGGAGTTAGCCGCCATTTTCTCCCGGCTGTTCTCCCCCACCACGCCCTGGGAGGATCTGCTGCCCGGCACCACAGCCCCTGCATTGCATTGTTAGAACCCCGCTATCCTATGTTACTGTGTAAAGAGCATTGCCACTGTAAGAAAGGGGATGAAATCCTAACCACAATAATATCACCTCATTGAAAGAACATTACACATTATCACCTGTAACAGCAGAAATTGTAAGGGAACCTCCAACTGAAGTGTTCTGCTGCCACCTAGTGGCAAAATCCCTAATCACCTCCTGATTTCTATACTATCCTACGAACCTCTGAGAAACAGCAGCCAGGCGGATCCCAGTTCATTACCACCATTCTGTGTTCCCCTAATAGCCCCTCAGCTATACCTCTGTTCCATATGTAGACGTACGCCTTCATAGGCCATCCCACCTGCAATACCCAACAAACGACCATATCCTCACAAGACATGATAAGGAATACAAAAAGGTATTCCTGCAGTAGATACGAGACACCTGCAACCCGACATATATTCCAAGCTGAAAAGAAACAGGTCTACCCCTCCCTCTTCTACAGCTAAACTCAAACAAGCTGCCCAACAGAACTGGGACCAGGCTGAAGAATCGGATGCCAGACGGCTGCCCTTCCATCCCAGACAATGCTCCTCTCTAGATCCTTCCTGACAAAGGTGGTGTCTCACATTGGCGCACAAGCCAATTCCTCTGTCTTAAAAGAACTGTCAGAGATCAAGTCTGAAATCTCCCACCTGGGCCACAGAGTTGAATCTATGGAAAATTCACAATCCTCTAGAATTGCTCATAGTAATGGTGCGTTTACACGTAACGATTATTGTGCGAATTTGCGCGATAACGATCGATTTAGAACAATAAACGTACGTGTACACGCAGTGAACGATTAAACAACGAACGAGAAATCGTTCATTTTGATCTTTCAACATACTCTCAAATCGTCGTTCAAAAAAAATTTGCAGATCGTTCCGTGTAAAAAGTTGTTTGCCGATTTAACCAATGTGTGACATAGGCTTAAGAGATCGCAAAACGATTTTCCGTACGATATAATGTACCGTCTAAACACTGATCGTTATGAAAATAAAAATCGTTACTCCGACATTGTTAATCGTACAATCAAGCCAATTATCGTTTCGTGTAAACGCACCTTAGAGCGATGTCGTCAAAGATAATCCAACACAAACGTCATTTAAATGCTCTTCACCTGGCAATTGAGGATCAAGAGAACAGGAGTCGGCGGAAAGATTTGAGAATAAGAGGTCTACCTGAGGACATCACGCATAACGACCTTCCTGGAGGGGCATTACGTATCTACCCTAGTAGGAGAAGATAAACATCACCATTGAAAGGATCCATAGAGCTTTAAGACCAAAGCCCAAACCTACCGAGCCACCATGTGATGTAGTGTGTGGTCTCCTCAAATACCCAGACACAGCCGCCATCCTCAAAAAAGCCAGAGAACTTGATGAACTACAATTCAACTCCACAAAAATGATCATACTCTCTGACATATCGCCTTCAACATTGAACAAACGCAGAATTCTGAAACCATTCACCGTCCACCTGAGAGCTCGCAGGCTGTCTTCTGCTGGATGCTTCTTTTTGGCTTGGCCAAAACCAAAGAGGGCAGACTTACCATAGTGAGGTCCCCTGAGGACATTCCACGCGTATGGGAGACTCTTGACATCCCACCACTGGAAGTCCCCTCCTGGCTCCCATTCCCGGAAGATGCCGACCTTCCTGACCTCCCTGCCAGACAGCCATGGACACAGGCAGGCAAGACAAAGTCCTCCAAGACCAAGAAGATTCCGAAGAAATCGGACATGACTTGAACCCTCATCTGCAACAGCTGACGATATCTCATGATACTCCTGGGACTCTGTTGTCTCTAAGTTTACAGTTATTTAGCAGCCTATAGTTTTCTCTAGTCATGTAGATTTAGTTGCACTACACCCTAATCTCAGAAAAGTTAGTTCAAATAGATATAGATCTATCTCATTGTTATCCACCTCGGTTGTTCCTTTGAGCTTTTCCTCTTTTTTAGTAGTTTTCATTGATGTAACGTATGCAGACGCTGGTGGGGGGCCGTGGCTATCCAGGTAGCCGTACAGATGATAACCCCATACGTGCCCCCAGCCAGGCAGGGGCGGATTAACTTTACCATAGACTCCGGGCTGTTCACCAAGCCTGGGCCCCCCAACCCCACTGTAACTATGGCAGCACTAGCCTGGCCCCCCCACCCCACTGTAACTATGGCAGCACTAGCCTGGCCCCCCCACCCCACTGTAACTATGGCAGCACTAGCCTGGCGTTCATACTACAGGACAGATAATGTCATGATGTCCTGATTTGTGCAAAATTGCCATAAAAAAAACTGTGATTTTTTGCAAATCATGGCGGAAGTGTAGCCAGGAGACAGTACAACATTGAAAGTATAAGTCTGTTTGGGTGGTCATGGGCCCCCCAGGAGCTCAGGGCCCCGGGCTACCGCCCGAAACGCCCCTATTATAATCTGCTACTGCAGCCAGGGTAGCTCGAAACCCTTGGCCACGAGTTACTGTCCTATTGATTAGGACGCAAGTCCAAGCTGCACAAGTTTATATATCTTGTTTTCAATGTCTGTCTTTGTCTTGTCTACTCTTCCTTTTGTTTCCTCCCCTCTGTTGTCTCCTCCCCTTCCCCTCTGCTGCTACTTATATACGGTCCCGGTGGACCCAGTCTGAGACACAATGGCGAAATGTATACAATCCCCCATGATGGCTCCACTAATACTCTCATCCTTTAATGTGTGTAACACCCCTCAAAAACGTAGTCAAATTTTTTAACTGATGAGAAAAGTTAACTCTGACATCATTTTCTTACAGGAAACCCATTTCCGTCTAAACCACATACCCAATCTCTCCAACTCCTTTTCCAACACCTGGTTCCACTGGCCGAACCCAAGCTCCGCCTCCAGAGGAGTCAGCATTGGTCTTTGAACACATCTGTACACAAAAAGATCCTGAAGGCAGGTACATTTTTGTCAAAGGTACAATACACAACACACCTGTCACCTTAGGGAACCTTTATGCACCCAACATGAAACAAATCCCTTGGTTGATTCAAGTCCTGGAAAAAGTGGAAGTCTTTAGGGGCGGCCTTCTCCTTATTGGGGGGCATTAGAACCAGAACTGGACACATCCAACCGTTCCTCTGCTCAAAGCTTTAAAGAATTAAGAAATGCCCCTGCAAGATTCATGGCGCACGCTACACCCCGAGGACAGAGACTATACGTTCTACTCCCCAGTCCACAAAACCTATCACCGCTTAGATCACTTCTTTCTACCCACTTCTTATCCATCTTCCATGCAAGCGGCTACTATAGAGCAAATGACTATCTCAGCTATCACACTGCATCCTAACCTCTCTTCTCTTCCGCTCTGGGAACGGTCTTGGAGACTTAATGAAACACTAGGAGACAATGATGTTAACGCTGCCAAGTTGATAACTTCATTACGGCACTACTTCTCTGTTAATGACAACGGTCTCTGATACTACCTTATGGGAAGCGCCCAAAAGCTCCATAAGAGGTGAACTTCTCTCCTTGGGCATTCGTGTTATAAAAGAGAGGAAACAAGGCCTGCATCCCCTTCTCAAACAGATTCCTGCATTAGAACTGCTGCACAAGCGGACACAGGCAGACTCATATCTCCAAGACCTTACTTCCTGAGAGACCGCCTTATTATTAACACTGCTAAAGCTTACCAAAGAAGTAACATGTAAATCCTTCACACTAAGCAACAAAGCTAAGAAGATGATGATGACCACTTTAATTAGGAAAACTAGAACGAAAACACACATCTCTAAACTAACTTCAGAGACGGCAATGTCAGATACAGACGAAATAGCCAAACTATTCTGCCAATACTACCAAAAACTCTCTAATCTCTCGGAGAATATGGACACACTTACTCAAATTGACAAAGATTTGGCTACTCAGGCGTTTCTGGACGAACCTGCCGTCCCTGTCTGAATCTGAAGCTAACACCCTTTTAGCGCCAATAACAGCTTCTGAAGCGCAGAAAGTGATTAGGTCCTTTCCTAACGATAAATTCCCTGGACTGGACGGTCTACCAGCCTTTTATTACAAAAAAATTCTAGACACTTAGTCCATACCTAGTTAGATGGTGCACGGCCATGATGCAGGGTACACCACCTCCATCTCAATCACGACAAGCCACGATCACGGTCATACATAAGGAAGGTCAACGGCAGGACTCCTGTGGCAGTTACCGACCTATCTCTCTACTCAATGTAGATTACTAGCAAACCGTATAGCACCTTTGTTACCTAAACTAGTGAATGAGGAACAGGTGGGTTTTGTAATAGAGAAGGTAAACACAACACTCACAGACTCATTAGTATGATCCATCACGCTCAAACCCATGGAATTCTACTCATACTATTAGGCACTGACACAGAAAAAGTGTTCGATAGAGTGGACTGGAATTTCATGGGTAAAACCTTAGAGATTCGGCTTCCCTCCTTCATTTATCTCTGCCATTCTCACTTTATATTCCTCACTGTCGGCCCGAGTGCTGGTCAACGGACGCCTATCACCTCCGTTTACCCCACTCTTTTTGTCTTAGTGATGGAAACCTTACTCCAATCTATAAGAGACCATCCTCTAATTCCGGGACTGACGCTAGGAAAAGACAAACACCACGCCGCAGCTTTTTTCCAATAAAATACTATGAAGCCTTACACTTATGCAGAGCAACGGCGTTCCTTCATGCAAACACCATCCCCCTTCACATACGAGCGGAGTTGGCCACGATACCTCCCGTTACCTGTTCCGGGCGCCTTCTGACACTCCCATACCTCGCACATTAAATCCTATCACTAAAGCCACTTTGGATCTCTGGCATAAACTTAATAAAAAACACAAGTTCTCCCCACAACCTTCTCCCATGATGCCCCTTCGGTTTCTAAAGCAATATTTAAAAAGAGGTCCACTCACTGACTCCCTGGCACATGATCCCTGTGGAGACAAGTCTAGCAGATATTCCGGTTTCCATAGATGGCACAACCATATTGTCTCTACTGGGCTCCAGCACCCCCCCCCCCCTTCCCCCTTTAAACTTCCTACATATCCACGATTTTACCTTTTCCTTAAAAGACTTCTCTTTCAATGGGAGTCAGAAGAAACATCCCGACTAGCTTTGAAGCGTTATTGACGCTGAAACAACCTATAGCTAAGTGTCTGTCCAAACTGCACTCTTACCGTCTATCCCTAGATGCCCCCACTAAACCCAACTTCCTTACTGCCTGGGAAGAGGAACTAAGCATCTCCCTCACTTCGAAAGATATCAAACTCATACTCTCTCACTCTCATGGCTTCTCTAACTCCATCACTACACAGGAAAATTCCTACAAAATACTAACCAGATGGTAGCGAACGCCTCACCAGCTCCACCGCTGGGGACCCACAGATTCCTCCTGGCGATATGGTAAGCTAGGAGGCACATTAACCCATATTTTCTGGACATGTCCCCTCCTCACTCCCTTCTGGACGCAGGTGATTAAAGCCATTAAAGAGATGTGTAGCGAATCTATTGTTATAACTCCACAACTCGTACTGTTATGGCGACCCCCTACTGGCGCCCACTTGTCCAAACAGAATCTGTTGGTCCATCTCCTCACTGCTGCAAAACTACTTATTCCAACCTATTGGAAACAATCTGTCCCACCTCCTATATCAGTATGATACGCTAAGATAGACAATATGCGCACTATGGAGGAATTGGAGAGTTGGACCATGCGCTCTCACACCACCTTTCTAAAGACATGGGTTCCTTGGAAACAGTACGCCGTGACCCATCAACTTACGCTGTAGACTGGATTGTCCCCATGGATCTTTGCACCCCCCACCACTATTCCTCTTTCACGTGATATGATGGCAGCGATCCTCAACCCCCCCCCCTCACCCTCCCTCCCCACCTCCACCTTCTTGTTGATGTCCGTATGTGTCTACCGTCCTGTCCGCCAGTTACACAGTTCTTCTCTTGAATGGCTTCACCCCATGGCTCTGACACCACTAGCAGGGATAAGATATCTCACACACCCGTATGATATCTACTATGCCGTTCCCCTTCTAACTATGGGAATTATACTCCAAAACTAGATTGGAAGAGCTCCTCCGCTGCTCCCCCACCTTGGTGTCCCATGATTTATAATGGAATACTATGTAACGATGGGTTGACTAACAGCCTCAGACTGGTCATTCTCTTTTCCTGTACTTGTTTCGTTAGAAGGAATATACTGTTACCTCTTTATGACTAAGGTCCTTTTGATGCTATTTGTAAAATGAGAAAATTTCTTAAATAAAGAATGTTTAAAAAGAAAACACGTGCAGGACCCCCAGTGTGAGGCGTTACTGATAGATAGTGTGTACAAAGCCCAAAGAGGAATCTATATCGGACCAGAGACCTCCCCCTCACCTGTCAGCTACTTACTGCGTTACATAGACACATATACATTTATATCTACAGACTCCGCCATATACATATATATCTACAGACTCCGCCATATACATATATATATACAGACTCCGCCATATACATTTATATATATATACAGACTCCGCCGTATACATTTATATATACAGACTCCGCCATATACGTATATATATACAGAATCCGCCATATACATATATATATATACAGACAGAGTGTGCATGGTGTGGATGATGGGAGTGTGTATGGTGTGCATTATGAGAGTGTGCGTGGTGTGGATGATGGGAGTGTGCATGGTGTGGATGATGAGAGTGTGCATGGTGTGCATGATGGGAGTGTGCGTGGTGTGGATGATGGGAGTGTGCGTGGTGTGGATGATGGGGGGTGCATGGTGTGGATGATGGGGGGGGTGCGTGGTGTGGATGATGAGAGTGTGCATGGTGTGGATGATGGGGGTGTGGATGGTGTGGATGATGGGAGTGTGCATGGTGTGGATGATGGGAGTGTGCATGGTGTGGATGATGGGAGTGTGCGTGGTGTGGATGATGGGAGTGTGCGTGGTGTGGATGATGGGGGGTGCATGGTGTGGATGATGGGGGGGTGCGTGGTGTGGATAATGAGAGTGTGCATGGTGTGGATGATGGGGGTGTGGATGGTGTGGATGATGGGAGTGTGCATGGTGTGGATGATGGGAGTGTGCATGGTGTGGATAATGGGGGTGTGGATGGTGAAAGTGTGCATGGCGTGGATGATGGGGGTGTGCGTGGTGTGGATGATGGGGGGTGCATGGTGTGGATGATGGGAGTGTGGATGATGGGAGTGTGCATGGTGTGGATGATGGGAGTGTGCATGGTGTGGATGATGGGGGTGTGGATGGTGTGGATGATGGGAGTGTGCATGGTGTGGATGATGGGGGTGTGGATGGTGTAAATGATGGGAGTGTGCATGGTGTGTATGATGGGTCCACCCAATGCACTTTCTCATCATCCACGCCATGCACACTCCCATCATCCACGCCATGCACACTCCCATCATCCACACCACACACACTCATCATCCACGCCATGCACACTCCCATCATCCACGCCATGCACACTCCCATCATCCACACCACACACACTCCCATCATCCACACCACACACACTCATCATCCACACCATGCACACTCTCATCATCCACACCATCCACACCCCCATCATCCACACCATGCACACCCCCATCATCCACACCATCCACACCCCCATCATCCACACCCCCATCATCCACACCATCCACACCCCCATCATCCACACCCCCATCATCCACACCCCTCATCATCCACACCATCCACACCCCCATCATCCACACCATCCACACCCCCATCATCCACACCATGCACACACTCTCATCATCCACACCACGCACCCCCCCCATCATCCACACCCCCATCATCCACACCATCCACACCCCCATCATCCACACCCCCATCATCCACACCATGCACACCCCCATCATCCACACCATCCACACCCCCATCATCCACACCATGCACACCCCCATCATCCACACCATCCACACCCCCATCATCCACACCATGCACACCCCCATCATCCACACCATGCACACACTACCACTCACTCTCATTCATACAATTTGCAAAAAACCCCAATCACCTCCATCAGATTCACAGATGAACATAGACTTATACTTCCATCTTGTGTGACCCCCAGGAGACTTGGCTGTACCTGGAGCCCACTATGCGTATATGAATATGCCTAGTTGGTGGGATGCGGTGGTGCTTGGGGCTGGAGGGCGACGCCCTCTTAAGCAGCAGATTTGCATAAAAGAAATGCGGCTTCTCTGGGCAGAACCTGCTGACAGTGCCGCATTTATAATAATCACACATCTATTATGGGGCGTTTACACAAAGAGATTTATGTGACAGATTTTTGAAGCCAAAGCCAGGAATGGACTATGAACAGAGAACAGGTCATAAAGGAAAGACTTAGATTTTTGGCTTCAATAATCTGTCAGATAAATCTCTCTGTGTATATCCACCACAAGTAAATTCAGCGGGACCTGCGTCTGCTCCTCTACATTTCCGCCATGATTTATGCCTGATTGCAGGTAAAGCATCATAAATCACTGCACCTAAGACCCTCCAACTGCGGAGCAGGGAATACGCGTGTAAGGAGCGGGGAATACGTGTGTAAGGAGCGGGGAATACGCGTGTAAGGAGCGGGGAATACGTGTGTAAGGAGCGGGGAATACGCCTGTAAGGAGCAGGGAATACGCCTGTAAGGAGCGGGGAATACGTGTGTAAGGAGCGGGGAATACGCGTGTAAGGAGCGGGGAATACCTAGGTAAGGAGCGGGGAATACGCGTGTAAGGAGCGGGGAATACGCGGGTAAGGAGCGAGGAATACGCGTGTAAGGAGCGGGGAATACGTGTGTAAGGAGCGGGGAATACGTGTGTAAGGAGCGGGGAATACGCCTGTAAGGAGCGGGAATACGCATGTAAGGAGCGGGGAATACGTGTGTAAGGAGCGGGGAATACGTGTGTAAGGAGCGGGGAATACGCGTGTAAGGAGCGGGGAATACGTGTGTAAGGAGCGGGGCATACGCGTGTAAGGAGCGGGGAATACGCCTGTAAGGAGCAGGGAATACGCCTGTAAGGAGCGGGGAATACGTGTGTAAGGAGCGGGGAATACGCGTGTAAGGAGCGGGGAATACCTAGGTAAGGAGCGGGGAATACGCGTGTAAGGAGCGGGGAATACGCGGGTAAGGAGCGAGAAATACGCGTGTAAGGAGCGGGGAATACGTGTGTAAGGAGCGGGGAATACGTGTGTAAGGAGCGGGGAATACGCCTGTAAGGAGCGGGAATACGCATGTAAGGAGCGGGGAATACGTGTGTAAGGAGCGGGGAATACGTGTGTAAGGAGCGGGGAATACGCGAGTAAGGAGCGAGGAATACGCGTGTAAGGAGCGGGGAATACGCGGGTAAGGAGCGAGGAATACGCGTGTAAGGAGCGGGGAATACCTAGGTAAGGAGCGGGGAATACGCGTGTAAGGAGCGGGGAATACGCGGGTAAGGAGCGAGGAATACGCGTGTAAGGAGCGGGGAATACCTAGGTAAGGAGCGGGGAATACGCGTGTAAGGAGCGGGGAATACGCCTGTAAGGAGCGGGAATACGCATGTAAGGAGCGGGGAATACACGTGTAAGGAGTGGGAATACGCGTGTAAGGAGCGGGGAATACGCGTGTAAGGAGCGGGGAATACGCGTGTAAGGAGCGGGTAATACGCCTGTAAGGAGCAGGGATACGCATGTAAGGAGCGGGGAATACGCCGGTAAGGAGCGGGGAATACGTGTGTAAGGAGCGGGGAATACTTGTGTAAGGAGCGGGGAATACGCCTGTAAGGAGCGGGGAATACGCCTGTAAGGAGCGGGGAATACGGCTGTAAGGAGCGGGGAATACGCCTGTAAGGAGCGGGGAATACGCCTGTAAGGAGCGGGGAATACGTGTGTAAGGAGCGGGGAATACGCCGGTAAGGAGCGGGGAATACGTGTGTAAGGAGCGGGGAATACGGCTGTAAGGAGCGGGGAATACGCCTGTAAGGAGCGGGGAATACGCCTGTACGGAGCGGAGAATACGCCTGTAAGGAGCGGGGAATACGCCTGTAAGGAGCGGGGAATACGCCTGTACGGAGCGGAGAATACGTGTGTAAGGAGCGGGGAATACTTGTGTAAGGAGCGGGGAATACTTGTGTAAGGAGCGGGGAATACGCCTGTAAGGAGCGGGGAATACGCCTGTAAGGAGCGGGGAATACGCCTGTAAGGAGCGGGGAATACGCGTGTAAGGAGCGGGGAATACGTGTGTAAGGAGCGGGGAATACGTGTGTAAGGAGCGGGGAATACGCGTGTAAGGAGCAGGGAATACGTGTGTAAGGAGCGGGGAATATGGGTGTAAGGAGCGGGGAATACGTGTGTAAGGAGCGGGGAATACGCGTGTAAGGAGCGGGGAATACACCTGTAAGGAGCGGGGAATACGCCTGTACGGAGCGGAGAATACGTGTGTAAGGAGCGGGGAATACGTGTGTAAGGAGCGGGGAATACGTGTGTAAGGAGCGGGGAATACTTGTGTAAGGAGCGGGGAATACGCCTGTAAGGAGCGGGGAATACGCCTGTAAGGAGCGGGGAATACGTGTGTAAGGAGCGGGGAATATGGGTGTAAGGAGCGGGGAATACGTGTGTAAGGAGCGGGGAATACGTGTGTAAGGAGCGGGGAATACGCGTGTAAGGAGCGGGGAATACGTGTGTAAGGAGCGGGGAATACGCGTGTAAGGAGCGGGGAATATGGGTGTAAGGAGCGGGGAATACGTGTGTAAGGAGCAGGGAATACTTGTGTAAGGAGCGGGGCATACGCGTGTAAGGAGCGGGGAATACGCATGTAAGGAGCGGGGAATACGCGTGTAAGGAGCGGTGAATACGCCTGTAAGGAGCGGGGAATATGGGTGTAAGGAGCGGGGCATACGCGTGTAAGGAGCGGTGAATACGCGTGTAAGGAGCAGTGAATACGCGTGTAAGGAGCGGGGAATACATGTGTAAGGAACGGGGAATATGGGTGTAGGGAGCGGGGAATACGTGTGTAAGGAGCGGGGAATACGCGTGTAAGGAGCAGGTAATGCGCGTGTAAGGAGTTTCAATGTCACTGGTAATCCTCGTGTATTCCGCGCTCCAATTCTCAGCGCCCACAGATTGCTGGACTCGCTTATTGTCTCTGAGGGACCGTAACATCGGGGAACCAGTGGCTGCAATAAAGGTTCTGTCCACTCTCCCAAACGTTCAAGGAACCGATTCCTGCTACAATCGGTCACATCAGCAGTGGGAATCAGGTGAGGGGGGAGGTCTCTGGTCCCATATAGATTCCTCTTTGGGCTATGTCCACACTATCTATCATTAAGGGCCGGTGAGGCCAGAAACACCTCACACTGTGGGTCCTGCATGTTTTTTCTATGGACTTTGTTATACGATTTCATAAAGTTTCTTCATACTGGTGTGCTCAGGATTTAAAGGTTCTCTGGCTGTGCACTATCCAGGTCATCTCCATCTGTTTGCTATACCCACTGCAGTTACTGTTTTCCCCACTAGGTGTCACTAAAGCACTTGTTATTTCCTATGCACGGCTGAAGGAGACTAAAGGGTTAACTGTTTTACGTCACATGTGCTGTTTTGTCCACTCACAGGTGCAGGTGCTTTCCCTCCAGTCTTTATCCTTTCCACTATTATTTCTCTTTTGCACACAAAGCCCCCCCCCTCCCCCCAATTACAGTAGGGTTTAGTTAGACCCATATAGGAGGGAGTAAGTTCCTGGTGGGAGGAGTTAGTTAGTTTGTCAAGAGTCAGTGTGTGACGAAGCAACAAGAACCAAGTCTCTGCTGAATTTAAGCCAGGGCCTGCCTTAGGCCAGGTCCTATGTCAGGGACACAAGCAAGCAACAGGTTCTCCCTATGCCAGCCACCACCACTATGCAGTGCTAGAAAGTATCAAGGGGTGAGCAGCCACAGAAGGATCACCTTGTCAATGCCAGGAACCTCTCCAAAATGTTCAGGGGAATTACCTCAGCAGTCACAGGAACTGATCCCAGTGGAACAAAGTTACTATAAGTCTAGGTATTCCACTGTGCAGTGCAAGACGACCGGGAAGTCTCGGAAGTCTGATAGCCTAGATAACTAGGCCTGGAGCTCATACTACCCTGACAGGACAAGTAGCTTGTAATTGTAGGGCAGAAGGCAGTCAGACACAATCTATACGTGACTATGAGTGTTCTCTCTCTATATCTTCTACTTCAATTCAAACCGTTCCAGGCAGAGAACATGTCTAAGTGGAGACAGCCCGTCAGTCACCCTCTCTATTCTTTGCGGGGCTTTTCCTCACAGGCACCTTATCTCTCCCTCAACCCCAGGCGCCCGAGTAACCTCAAGTATTGTCTGTTGCACTATACTGTGTTTTGGTCCAGTATAACTGTATTGCACTAAGTTCCTCCTAGTTAACTCTTCCATTTTTCAAGTATTGGACTCTGGTCTATTTATGTGCACCCGCACCTGCACACACTTAAACTTGGGCAGGGCCGTAGCTAGGGGGGGCAGGGAGGGCAGCTGCCCCGGGCGCAGAGACAAGAGGGGGCGCCATCACAGGGAGCAGAGAGAGGATGAGGCAGCCTGGAAGCTCCGGCCCTCTGTCAGTGTGAGGAGACGGGACGATTATTACTTCATCAGCAGAGCTATTTCCCATACTGTCCCGTCTCCTGGCTGCTGATTAGCTATAATTTGTGCAAATCAGGGCTAAACAGCAGCCGGGAGACAGTACAGGAAAGAGATGGTGAAGGACCTTGACATGTGACTATGATGTCATCGCAGGTCCTGTATGTACACTGCACTATTGAGGAGGAGGAAGAAGATACAAGTGTGTGGGAAGGGGAGGACAATCAGGGGTGCACAGTGTGGGGAGGGGGACAGGGGGGGACAGGGTGACACTTGTCTGGGATGGGGGGGCACACAAGAGAGTTGGGGTCCAATGTCTATTTAGGGGTCTGATCTGGTTGTACATTATTCTATACTTAACCCCTTAATAACTGCCCTCTCCAAATATATATCACATTTATATAAACCTTACCTACTATCTGCAGGGGGAGGGAACCTTGGCTCTCCAGCTGCTGCGGAACTACAACTCCCATCATGTCTGCACAGCCAAAGTTTTATCTTTGACTGTCCATGTATGATGGGAGTTGTAGTTTTGCAACAGCTGGTGAGGCAAGGTTCGCTACGCCGATCTATAAAGCACCTGTACCTGTCATTTTTCTAAATTATTTCTATTTTGAAACCTTACTGGAGGTGACGGGATACCTTACTGGAGGTGACGGAATACCTTACTGGAGGTGACGGGATACCTTACTGGTGGTGACGTTATACCTTACTGGAGGTGACGGGATACCTTACTGGAGGTGACGGGATACCTTACTGGAGGTGACGGGATACCTTACTGGAGGTGACGGGATACCTTACTGGAGGTGACGGAATACCTTACTGGGGGTGACGGGATACCTTACTGGAGGTGACGGAATACCTTACTGGAGGTGACGGGATACCTTACTGGAGGTGACGGAATACCTTACTGGAGGTGACGGAATACCTTACTGGAGGTGACGGAATACCTTACTGGAGGTGACGGAATACCTTACTGGAGGTGACGGAATACCTTACTGGTGGTGACGGAATACCTTACTGGAGGTGACGGAATACCTTACTGGAGGTGACGGGATACCTTACTGGGGGTGACGGGATACCTTACTGGAGGTGACGGGATACCTTACTGGAGGTGACGGGACACCTTACTGGAGGTGACGGGATACCTTACTGGAGGTGACGGGATACCTTACTGGAGGTGACGGAATACCTTACTGGAGGTGACTGGATACCTTACTGGAGGTGACGGAATACCTTACTGGAGGTGACTGGATACCTTACTGGAGGTGAGGGGATACCTTACTGGAGGTGACGGGATACCTTACTGGAGGTGACGGGATACCTTACTGGAGGTGACGGGATACCTTACTGGAGGTGACGGGATACCTTACTGGAGGTGACGGGATACCTTACTGGAGGTGATGGAATACCTTATTGGAGGTGTTACTACTGTTGTCTCCGCTGCTGAGGGGAGGTGATGGAACCTTGGGAAATCCTAGGTTCTATAGAACTCGAACATTCATGAACCTGCCGCATTAGATTGGTGATGCCTTACCGGTCCGTGGGGAAGGAGGAGACTGCCCGGGTACTGACTGGAATTCTGGGATTCATCCTAGGTAATAGCCGGTACTCTCCTCCTTACCCATGGACCGGGAAGACATCAGCAGTCTAATGCGGCAGGTTCGTGAATGTTCGAGTTCGATAGAACCTAGGATTTCCCGAAGTTTGATCAACTCTCCTGCTGAGCGTACCTGTGCATTAGGAGACGGCACCATAGAATCACATTACACTGGGTGTCACACTGGAGATAGATCAGGAAGCTTCACCTCCTAATTCACAGGTACAGACAGCAGGGAGCGGAGACAACGGCGCCTCCTCAGGTACAGACAGCAGGGAGCGGAGACAACGGCGCCTCCTCAGGTACAGACAGCAGGGAGCAGAGACAAGAGCGCCTCCTCAGGTACAGACAGCAGGGAGCGGAGACAACGGCGCCTCCTCAGGTACAGACAGCAGGGAGCGGAGACAACGGCGCCTCCTCAGGTACAGACAGCAGGGAGCGGAGACAAGAGCGCCTCCTCAGGTACAGACAGCAGGGAGCGGAGACATCGGCGCCTCCTCAGGTACAGACAGCAGGGAGCGGAGACAACGGCGCCTCCTCAGGTACAGACAGCAGGGAGCGGAGACAACGGCGTCTCCTCAGGTACAGACAGAAGGGAGCGGAGACAACGCCGCCTCCTCAGGTACAGACAGCAGGGAGCGGAGACAACGGCGCCTCCTCAGGTACAGACAGCAGGGAGCAGAGACAAGAGCGCCTCCTCAGGTACAGACAGCAGGGAGCGGAGACAACAGCGCCTCCTCAGGTACAGACAGCAGGGAGCGGAGACAACGGCGCCTCCTCAGGTACAGACAGCAGGGAGCGGAGACAACGGCGCCTCCTCAGGTACAGACAGCAGGGAGCGGAGACATCGGCGCCTCTGTTAAGGTATTTTGGGACCAAATTTTAAATGGGAACATTCCAGGTACACAGTAAATATGACATTATGTATCCCATATTGTGAACACCAGACTAGTGCTGCCAGTAGAGATGACCGAATCGCTCATCTAAACTATCGCTCACCTAAACTTCATAAAAAAAAAATATATATATATATATATATATATATATATATATATATATATATATATATATATATATATATATATATACACACACACACATGGGCCCCCCTGTGCTTACTGCGCATACAGGGGGGGGGGGGCGCCAAATTGAATCTTTGCCGCTGGTGCAGGAGAGCCTAGCTACACCTCTGCACTTGGGTTAAACCTTTCTCTGTGGACGGGGCCCCAAACTGTCCGTGGTGGGTCCTATACCATTGCAGGCTACCGTGTCAAGTGTCCAAGTGACCCACTCAGCTACCACCCCACTGTACCAGGCCGTAACACCCTGCTGCCTGCAGCCCCCTGTCTGATAACAGCTGAGGCCATGCACCTACACCTTGGGGAATAATGAAGAACTCTCCTCGAGTCCAGGATGTGACCAGGGAACCAACACACTAGTGCAGCCCCCCTTTCTTGCAATCCCAGGACTGGGAAAACCACTTGAGCCACCACAATACAACTGTGCAACTCTGGTGGGACTAACAAAACACAGTAATCACTGAACTCAAGGGGATCAGTTAGAAAATTCCAATGAAGTATCAATCAAGTCTCCACTGATGCCCCCAAAAATGTAAATATGCAAAACAAGAGTCCGTGGAACCTCGGTTGTGAGTCTCAAAACACAGGATAGCCAGAAATCTCTAGCCTGTTGCCACAGGGAGCCTCCATGATGGGGAGAGCACCTCACCACCCTGATAGGTAACCCCTTCCCACTCGGTTGCGAGTATTGGAACATAAATAGGGAAACACCAGGGTGGCCCCTTTTTGTCAATGTCTAACTCAAGGTGCGAGTATAACGATCATGACAAGGGCTTGCCAAGGCAGGCTTCCATCCACAGACAGCCGTTTCGGGGTTTTTGCCCCTCGTCAGTGTGGAGCAGGATTCTGGCTAGTTGGGGCAATGACAAATCAACCTGGTGGGACTACAATTACCAGCTGTCCATCAAACGACATTTATATTATCCTACCAGCCCCCAGACAAGACTTTGGTGTATACGGCAGGCAAGGCCCATGAGACAATGTGGTAGTGTCTGTGATGGAAACCACACTTACCGACTCCTCCAAATGGCAGACTGGGGATGGTCGTGTGCATGATGCCATCATTGGCACAGAAGCCGCCACTGCTTGTCTGGTCCAGGAACTGGTGAACAATCTGTCAAGAGAGGAGCAGAAAATGGTCAGGAGGGTCTCAGGCCCTGTTCATATCTTCAGAGGTTCTGTCAGATAAGCAAAAGATGGACACTGATGGACTCATACCAGGGTGGGCAGACCACAAGGGACTCCATACCGGCGTGAGTGGGCCCCAAGGGTCTTCATACCGGCGTGAGAGGGCCTTGAGGGTCTCCATACCGGAGCAAGAGGGCCCCGAGAGTCTCCATACCGGAGCGAGAGGGGCCTGAGGGTCTTTATACCGGAGCAAGAGGGCCCCGAGAGTCTCCATACCGGAGCGAGAGGGCCCCGAGAGTCTCCATACCGGAGCAAGAGGGGCCTGAGGGTCTTTATACCGGAGCAAGAGGGCCTGAGAGTCTCCATACCGGAGCGAGAGGGCCCCGAGAGTCTCCATACCGGAGCGAGAGGGCCCCCAGAGTCTCCATACCGGAGCGAGAGGGCCCCCAGAGTCTCCATACCGGAGCGAGAGGGCCCCGAGAGTCTCCATACCAGAGCAAGAGGGCCCCGAGAGTCTCCATGCCGGAGCGAGAGGGGCCTGAGGGTCTTTATACCGAAGCAAGAGGGCCCCGAGAGTCTCCATACCGGAGCAAGAGGGCCCCGAGAGTCTCCATACCGGAGCAAGAGGGCCTGAGGGTCTTTATACCGGAGCAAGAGGGCCTGAGAGTCTCCATACCGGAGCGAGAGGGCCCCGAGAGTTTCCATACCGGAGCGAGAGGGCCCCCAGAGTCTCCATACCAGAGCGAGAGGGCCCCGAGAGTCTCCATACCGGAGCGAGAGGGCCCCGAGAGTCTCTATACCGGAGCGAGAGGGCCCCGAGAGTCTCCATACCGGAGCGAGAGGGCCCCGAGAGTCTCCATACCGGAGCAAGAGTGGCCTGAGGGTCTTTATACCGGAGCAAGAGGGCCCCGAGGGTCTCCTTCCCGGAGCGAGAGGGCCCCGAGAGTCTCCATACCGGAGCAAGAGGGCCCCGAGAGTCTCCATACCGGAGCAAGAGGGCCTGAGGGTCTTTATACCGGAGCAAGAGGGCCTGAGAGTCTCCATACCGGAGCGAGAGGCCCCCGAGAGTTTCCATACCGGAGCGAGAGGGCCCCCAGAGTCTCCATACCAGAGCGAGAGGGCCCCGAGAGTCTCCATACCGGAGCGAGAGGGCCCAGAGAGTCTCCATACCGGAGCGAGAGGGCCCTCCATACCGGAGCAAGAGTGGCCTGAGGGTCTTTATACCGGAGCAAGAGGGCCCCGAGGGTCTCCTTCCCGGAGCGAGAGGGCCCCGAGAGTCTCCATACCGGAGCAAGAGGGCCCCGAGAGTCTCCATACCGGAGCAAGAGGGCCCCGAGAGTCTCCATACCGGAGCAAGAGGGCCTGAGGGTCTTTATACCGGAGCAAGAGGGCCTGAGAGTCTCCATACCGGAGCGAGAGGGCCCCGAGAGTTTCCATACCGGAGCGAGAGGGCCCCCAGAGTCTCCATACCAGAGCGAGAGGGCCCCGAGAGTCTCCATACCGGAGCGAGAGGGCCCCGAGAGTCTCCATACCGGAGCGAGAGGGCCCCGAGAGTCTCCATACCGGAGCAAGAGTGGCCTGAGGGTCTTTATACCGGAGCAAGAGGGCCCCGAGGGTCTCCTTCCCGGAGCGAGAGGGCCCCAAGGGACTCTATGCCAGAGCGAGAGGGCCCCAAGGGACTCTATACCAGAGCGAGAGGGCCCCAAGGGACTCTATACCAGAGCGAGAGGGCCCCAAGGGACTCTATAGACACCTCACATAGACATGTGGTCACTGACCTGTGAGCTAGAGGAGAAGACGTACGCTGCCAGTGGTTTCTCTCGGTCATTTATAAAGTTAACGGCCTCATCAAATCCAGACACTGGGAAAATGGGAAGAATTGGCCCAAAAATCTCCTCCTGCATGACGGGGTCGGAGTCCTTCACATCGATGAGGATAGTGGGGGCTGCAACACAGGAGGATACAGGGGGTCAAATCATAGAAACTGCCTGAAATCAAGATTAACCCACAGTAGATACGGATGCCGTCCAGGCCACAACTCCCGACAGCCAATCACTGCAGAGAACCAAGAAGCTGGGTCATCACAGGACCTCATGTCCTCCCAGGGGTCTACAGTCATGTAATCCCCACCAATGCTCTCCAGCCATGTAACACCTCCCCCCCCCCAATTCTCTCCAGGGCTCTCCAGCCATGTAACACCTCCCCCCCCCCATTCTCTCCAGGGCTCTCCAGCCATGTAACACCTCCCCCCCCCCAATTCTCTCCAGGGCTCCCCCGCCATGTAACCCCCCCCCCCCTCCATTCTCTCCAGGGCTCCCCCACCATGTAACACCCCCTCCCCCCTATTCTCTCCAGGGCTATCCAGCCATGTAACGCCCCCCCCCCCAATTCTCTCCAGGGCTCTCCAGCCATGTAACACCCCCCCCCCTATTCTCTCCAGGGCTATCCAGCCATGTAACGCCCCCCCCCCCCCCCAATTCTCTCCAGGGCTCTCCAGCCATGTAACACCCCCCCCCCCCCTATTCTCTCCAGGGCTATCCAGCCATGTAACGCCCCCCCCCCCCCCCCCAATTCTCTCCAGGGCTCTCCAGCCATCATACCAAACAACAAAAAAGTATATAGAAACACCGGTAAGCACACCGTAATAATCATAACAAAATACATAATTTATTGAAGATCACAAATACAAATAATAACCAAACATGATTAGACCCCCCCTAAAAACACTTAAAATCATCCCACATAATTCAATAGTTGTCAGAGAAATAACCAAAACAACCAACTCCCTGTAAATACTGAGACTCTCTCTGGTATCAAATAATACAACAATTCTAACTGGTACTGTATAAATACACAATTCTCCCTATAATACTAATAAAGTGCTGATGCATACATAATCCAAGAGGACCAAACAATGTATAGAGATATAGATATGTACAAGAATTATAAGGTGCTGTGGATAAGTATCAAACAAAATACAAGGAAGTGCTAAGCAAGTGCTACACTATAAGGGAGAAAAGCACAGTATATCACCAGTGACCATGAGAACACCAGAGAGTCTCCAGGCTGGGAGACCGAACCCCACGCGTTCCGTCCACTATCTGGACTTTCTCAAGGGTAACATGGTGGGGAATAATGCATGTTTTTATGTCATACATAATAATAGTAACATGTGTGAGCAATAGTGGCAAATACTATGGTGCTTACCGCACTAGGGAGACGTCTCCATACACGCAGCGCCCGGCAAAATGGCCGCTCGGCGTCCGCATAATAGTACTGCGCATGCGCCAGTTCTAGTCAAACAGGAGGTGACGTCAGAGTCCAGAAGGAGGCTTGGATATCATGCGTTCCACCACCCGGAAATGTCGAGATCATGGGAAGTGTCCACAATAGTGAGTCAAAACTCATGGAGCATGCGCTGTCGCCATCATGAAATATATGCCCAACAGACCAAAGATTTACGATACTACTGGCAATTTAAAAAAGGGAAATCAAACATAGAAACCAATACTGCCAATGGACAAAAACTATATTGTAAGTAATTGTCTCCAAAAAAGGGGCAGATTCACACAAACTATATTAATAATATCCAGGCGACGTGTAATACATGAAGGTAGTAGATGATCATCATACAGCAAGAAGTTGCATTGTCTGGAGATAGCCTTAGGGGAATAATCCTCACATCTGAACACAAATTGTCCAGGCGAGAATAATCCTCACATACACACATAGTGTCAAGGCAACGTATCCTTGTAATCAAATAGCACATGAAATTAATAGGCAATCAAAAAAATGCGGCAAAGAATATCATAGCAATGTCCAAAAGTGGCCCAAAAAAGAATAGTCCTCACATACTAAACATGAACTAGTTGGTCGCGTAAATAAACTTGAGGAATATATTAATCGCTATACACGCGCATACAGGGAAGCCGTCCATTAGTCCAGCCTCAACCATAGCTCTATTCCTCGGAACGATCACAAAGGGTATAAAGGAGCCACAATAGTAGGTAGGATCACTAAATAATAATAATGATATGATGACATGACCCCGGGGATGGGAGCGGCGAGCGTGTATGGAAGCGTTCTGTCAGTAACTTACCTGACTGCGCTCCAGCGTCGTCTGGCCCGGCTGGAGCGCAGCGCCGCCCTCCTCGGCAGGGCCGGGTGACGTTACGGAGACCCGACGGCGTCCCTAGTAACCAGGGGAGCCGCGGGTCTCGCGTCAGTGAGCGTCGTCCGGCCGAGCAGCTGAGTGCTGTTGGACTCAGGCTGAGTGACGGATCTCTCTGCCACTCAGCCTGCAGTGCACCAGCTGCTATGTGTCTGGATTCAGGAGGCCGGACCAATCAGTCTTTGGTCCGGGCTCCTGATCCAGTATAAAGTGTTGTCAGTGCCAGCCTCTAGTCGCTGGCTATTAGTTGTCTCTGATCCCAGCTCCCCAGTCCCTTGTATTCTGCCCTATCCTTCCTCTATTGTCTCGCCTGGATTCTGACATTTTGCCTGTCCCCTGACTCTCCGTTCGGTTCAGATTTTGTACTGCGTTGCTCGTTTGGTTTCTGACTCGGCTAGTTTACTCCCCGCATTGTGTTTGTCTGTCTGTCTGCGTTTTATGTTTTGCACGTATACAGCATAGGGATTGTCTTCGTGGTTGTCCGCAACCGCTTAGGGTCGACCGAGGCAAGTAGGCAGGTGACAGTGGGTGGGGTCAGATTCAGGGCCCACTGTCGAGTGTCTTGTCTTCACCAGCCATTCATGACACGTTCCCAGTAAAGTCAATAACTGTCTATGAATGGAAACATAGTATTATAGAAGTAAAGTGACAATAAATTGGCACATTTACAGAAAGTCACAATAAGTCCCGTTACTGAGATCTTTTCCTTTTGATACTTGTGAGTTGTCTTTTCTTCCCTCTCCTATATTTGTTTTCTTCTCTTGGGGAGTTGAAGGAATAATGGCGAAAGCGGTAGGACTCAAAACACACAGGTTAGTAACCGAAATTCTTAGCAGTAAATTCATGTAGTCAACACTAGGTGAGAGGGAAAAAAAGAAAAAAGGAAACGAGTGAGATAGAAAGAGATAAAAATAAAACTGCAAGTGAAACACGCAATATCGTAGGAGGAGTGGAGGACCAACTCCAGTGTAGTGAGTAGAGACGAAACACAGATATAAATAGATGTACACAAAAAAAAACACAGTAGTGGGATAAGTGTGTGTGTAGCGTATGGTATATATGAATGATGTGACGAATGTGAAAAGAGCTATAGATGCATTGTGTGTGTAGCGTATGGTATATATGAATGATGTGACGAATGTGAAAAGAGCTATAGGTGCAAAAAAAAAAAAAAAAAACACTTAAAAAAACACATAAAAAAACATGCAGAGTGAACACTGCAACCTAAAACATGAAGAACAACAAAGAATTTCAATAATAATTGACGATACTTATAGAATCCTGTGAATAAAAGTTCCTCATTCAGCCCTAGTGGTGTTACACTTTGTAGGCGATATATCCATCTAGATTCTCTCTGTAAAAGGGGATTAATAATGTTACCTCCCCTACTCCCCAACTGGACTCTTTCCAATCCCGTAACCTTAAGTCCATCATATTTACCAGCATGATGATCCCTGAAGTGTCGCGCCACTGATGTCAAGTCCAGTGTATCATGTGGAGTTCTTGAACTCCGACGTATATTGGATAGATGTTGTTGCACTCTTTTGCGTAATTCCTGTGTGGTTTGGCCAACATATGCCAGTGGACATGAGCAGGTAATAACATATATCACATTTCTACTCCGACAATTAATGTAGTCTTTCAATTTGTAGACTTGTCCATCCACTGGGTACTTAAACGATTGTCCCGTGTCGATCAGCTGGCAGACCGTACAGCTCCCACATGGATATGTACCGCATAGTCTCTGGCCGCTCCCCAGGGTTACTTTCGGTCGTACAAAGTGACTATGACTGAGTATGTCCTTGAGGTTTTTGGCTCGTCTAGCTGTTAGGTTGGGTTTTGGACTAATATGCAGATCCAGGCGAGGTTCCATTCGCAAAATATTCCAATGTTTGTCCAAAATCCTGTAGATATCCTGCCACTGGTTGTTGTAGCTTGTGACCAATCTTACTTTATTCTCCGTCGGTCGTATTCGGGATCCAAGTAACTGTACTCTATCCGTGTCCCTAGCACGCTGGAATGCCTTAGAGATGATACTTTTTGGGTAACCTCTTTTATGGAAGCGTTCAGTCATGTTCCTGGCCTCCTCCTGGAAGTCATTATCCGAGCTACAGTTCCTCCTTATTCTGAAAAATTGACCAATTGGGATACCATCCCGTTGATGTTTTGGGTGGAAACTTCCATATTGTAGTAGACTGTTGCTGGCAGTTTTCTTCCTGAACAGTGTTGTTTGGATGCGATCACCTTCAATTCGAAGCCTCAGATCCAAGAATTCTGCAGTGCCCTGTGAGATATTCCAAGTAAGAACAATGTTATGTTCATTAGAATTCAGATGTTGTAGGAAACACTCACAGTCCTCCTTTGTCCCCGACCATAGCATGACAATGTCATCTATATAGCGCATCCATTTGATGACATAATTCTGGAAGGCAGACGAGGACACACACGCACGCCGGTCCAGACACCTGTCTATAATAGACATCGTCGAAAACAAAATAATTCTGGTTGAGGACAAAGGTCAACAGCTCAAGGTGCTAACCGTAGCACCAGGGGCTGCAAAAAATAACTACATTGATTATTTTTTGCAGCCCCTGGTGCTACGGTTACCTTCATATGTGAGAGACTCTTCCCATCTTATCGAGCAATTGGATGACTTTGAAATCCCGGACAATACTATACTTGTCACTATGGACGTAGAGTCGCTATACACAAATATCCGGCATCAATTGGGTGTAAGAGCAGTAGCTTTCTTTTTTCAGTCTCAATCACTGCAAGGTGAACAACATTCACACTTTTTGCTTGAGCTGTTGACCTTTGTCCTAAACCAGAATTATTTTGTTTTTGACGATGGATGCGCTATATAGATGACATTGTCATGCTATGGTCGGGGACAAAGGAGGACTGTGAGTGTTTCCTACAACATCTGAATTCTAATGAACATAACATTGTTCTTACTTGGAATATCTCACAGGGCACTGCAGAATTCTTGGATCTGAGGCTTCGAATTGAAGGTGATCGCATCCAAACAACACTGTTCAGGAAGAAAACTGCCAGCAACAGTCTACTACAATATGGAAGTTTCCACCCAAAACATCAACGGGATGGTATCCCAATTGGTCAATTTTTCAGAATAAGGAGGAACTGTAGCTCGGATAATGACTTCCAGGAGGAGGCCAGGAACATGACTGAACGTTTCCATAAAAGAGGTTACCCAAAAAGTATCATCTCTAAGGCATTCCAGCGGGCTAGAGACACGGATAGAGTACAGTTACTTGGATCCCGAATACGACCGACGGAGAATAAAGTAAGATTGGTCACAAGCTACAACAACCAGTGGCAGGATATCTACAGGATTTTGGACAAACATTGGAATATTTTGCGGATGGAACCTCGCCTGGATCTGCATATTAGTCCAAAACCCAACCTAACAGCTAGACGAGCCAAAAACCTCAAGGACATACTCAGTCATAGTCACTTTGTACGACCGAAAGTAACCCTGGGGAGCGGCCAGAGACTCTGCGGTACATATCCATGTGGGAGCTGTACGGTCTGCCAGCTGATCGACACGGGACAATCGTTTAAGAACCCAGTGGATGGACAAGTCTACAAATTGAAAGACTACATTAATTGTCGGAGTAGAAATGTGATATATGTTATTACCTGCTCATGTCCACTGGCATATGTTGGCCAAACCACACAGGAATTACGCAAAAGAGTGCAACAACATCTATCCAATATACGTCGGAGTTCAAGAACTCCACATGATACACTGGACTTGACATCAGTGGCGCGACACTTCAGGGATCATCATGCTGGTAAATATGATGGACTTAAGGTTACGGGATTGGAAAGAGTCCAGTTGGGGAGTAGGGGAGGTAACATTATTAATCCCCTTTTACAGAGAGAATCTAGATGGATATATCGCCTACAAAGTGTAACACCACTAGGGCTGAATGAGGAACTTTTATTCACAGGATTCTATAAGTATCGTCAATTATTATTGAAATTCTTTGTTGTTCTTCATGTTTTAGGTTGCAGTGTTCACTCTGCATGTTTTTTTATGTGTTTTTTTAAGTGTTTTTTTTTTTTTGCACCTATAGCTCTTTTCACATTCGTCACATCATTCATATATACCATACGCTACACACACACTTATCCCACTACTGTGTTTTTTTTTGTGTACATCTATTTATATCTGTGTTTCGTCTCTACTCACTACACTGGAGTTGGTCCTCCACTCCTCCTACGATATTGCGTGTTTCACTTGCAGTTTTATTTTTATCTCTTTCTATCTCACTCGTTTCCTTTTTTCTTTTTTTCCCTCTCACCTAGTGTTGACTACATGAATTTACTGCTAAGAATTTCGGTTACTAACCTGTGTGTTTTGAGTCCTACCGCTTTCGCCATTATTCCTTCAACTCCCCAAGAGAAGAAAACAAATATAGGAGAGGGAAGAAAAGACAACTCACGAGTATCAAAAGGAAAAGATCTCAGTAACGGGACTTATTGTGACTTTCTGTAAATGTGCCAATTTATTGTCACTTTACTTCTATAATACTATGTTTCCATTCATAGACAGTTATTGACTTTACTGGGAACGTGTCATGAATGGCTGGTGAAGACAAGACACTCGACAGTGGGCCCTGAATCTGACCCCACCCACTGTCACCTGCCTACTTGCCTCGGTCGACCCTAAGCGGTCGCGGACAACCACGAAGACAATCCCTATGCTGTATACGTGCAAAACATAAAACGCAGACAGACAGACAAACACAATGCGGGGAGTAAACTAGCCGAGTCAGAAACCAAACGAGCAACGCAGTACAAAATCGGAACCAAACGGAGAGTCAGGGGACAGGCAAAAGGTCAGAATCCAGGCAAGACAATAGAGGAAGGATAGGGCAGAATACAAGGGACTGGGGAGCTGGGATCAGAGACAACTAATAGCCAGCGACTAGAGGCTGGCACTGACAACACTTTATACTGGATCAGGAGCCCGGACCAAAGACTGATTGGTCCGGCCTCCTGAATCCAGACACATAGCAGCTGGTGCACTGCAGGCTGAGTGGCAGAGAGATCCGTCACTCAGCCTGAGTCCAACAGCACTCAGCTGCTCGGCCGGACGACGCTCACTGACGCGAGACCCGCGGCTCCCCTGGTTACTAGGGACGCCGTCGGGTCTCCGTAACGTCACCCGGCCCTGCCGAGGAGGACGGCGCTGCGCTCCAGCCGGCCCAGACGACGCTGGAGCGCAGTCAGGTAAGTTACTGACAGAACGCTTCCATACACGCTCGCCGCTCCCATCCCCGGGGTCATGTCATCATATCATTATTATTATTTAGTGATCCTACCTACTATTGTGGCTCCTTTATACCCTTTGTGATCGTTCCGAGGAATAGAGCTATGGTTGAGGCTGGACTAATGGACGGCTTCCCTGTATGCGCGTGTATAGCGATTAATATATTCCTCAAGTTTATTTACGCGACCAACTAGTTCATGTTTAGTATGTGAGGACTATTCTTTTTTGGGCCACTTTTGGACATTGCTATGATATTCTTTGCCGCATTTTTTTTGATTGCCTATTAATTTCAGGTGCTATTTGATTACAAGGATACGTTGCCTTGACACTATGTGTGTATGTGAGGATTATTCTCGCTTGGACAATTTGTGTTCAGATGTGAGGATTATCCCCTAAGGCTATCTCCAGACAATGTAACTTCTTGCTGTATGATGATCATCTACTACCTTCATGTATTACACGTCGCCTGGATATTATTAATATAGTTTGTGTGAATCTGCCCCTTTTTTGGAGACAATTACTTATAATATAGTTTTTGTCCATTGGCAGTATTGGTTTCTATGTTTGATTTCCCTTTTTTAAATTGCCAGTAGTATCGTAAATCTTTGGTCTGTTGGGCATATATTTCATGATGGCGACAGCGCATGCTCCATGAGTTTTGACTCACTATTGTGGACACTTCCCATGATCTCGACATTTCCGGGTGGTGGAACGCATGATATCCAAGCCTCCTTCTCGACTCTGACGTCACCTCCTGTTTGACTAGAACTGGCGCATGCGCAGTACTATTATGCGGACGCCGAGCGGCCATTTTGCCGGGCGCTGCGTGTATGGAGACGTCTCCCTAGTGCGGTAAGCACCATAGTATTTGCCACTATTGCTCACACATGTTACTATTATTATGTATGACATAAAAACATGCATTATTCCCCACCATGTTACCCTTGAGAAAGTCCAGATAGTGGACGGAACGCGTGGGGTTCGGTCTCCCAGCCTGGAGACTCTCTGGTGTTCTCATGGTCACTGGTGATATACTGTGCTTTTCTCCCTTATAGTGTAGCACTTGCTTAGCACTTCCTTGTATTTTGTTTGATACTTATCCACAGCACCTTATAATTCTTGTACATATCTATATCTATCTACATTGTTTGGTCCTCTTGGATTATGTATGCATCAGCACTTTATTAGTATTATAGGGAGAATTGTGTATTTATACAGTACCAGTTAGAATTGTTGTATTATTTGATACCAGAGAGAGTCTCAGTATTTACAGGGAGTTGGTTGTTTTGGTTATTTCTCTGACAACTATTGAATTATGTGGGATGATTTTAAGTGTTTTTAGGGGGGGTCTAATCATGTTTGGTTATTATTTGTATTTGTGATCTTCAATAAATTATGTATTTTGTTATGATTATTACGGTGTGCTTACCGGTGTTTCTATATACTTTTTTTTGTTTGGTATGATATCAGTTCTCTATATAGAGGTTTAGCACCCTAAGTAGTTTCATATGGGCTGTGCATCTCTTTCCCTTTGGAAAGCCCCCCCCAATTCTCTCCAGGGCTCGCCCGCCATGTAAACCCCCCCCCCAATTCTCTCCAGGGCTCCCCCGCCATGTAACCCCCCCCCCCCCCAATTCTCTCCAGGGCTCCCCCGCCATGTAACCCCCCCCCCCACACACACACAATTCTCTCTAGGGCTATCCCGCCATGTAACCCCCCCCCCAATTCTCCCCAGGGCTCCCCCGCCATGTAACCCCCCCCCCCCCCCAATTCTCTCCAGGGCTCCCCTACCATGTAACACCCCCCCCCCCCAATTCTCTCCAGGGCTATCCAGCCATGTAACGCCCCCCCCCCCCCCCAATTCTCTCCAGGGCTCCCCCGCCATGTAACCCCCCCCTCCCAATTCTCCCCAGGGCTCCCCCGCCATGTAACCCCCCCCCCCCCAATTCTCTCCAGGGCTCCCCTACCATGTAACACCCCCTTCCCCCTATTCTCTCCAGGGCTATCCAGCCATGTAACGCCCCCCCCCCCCAATTCTCTCCAGGGCTCTCCAGCCATGTAACCCCCCCCCAATTCTCTCCAGGGCTCTCCAGCTATGTAACACCCCCCAATTCTCTCCAGCCATGTAACCCCCCCCCCCAATTCTCTCCAGGGCTCCCCCGCCATGTAACCCCCCCCCCCCCAATTCTCTCCAGGGCTCCCCCACCATGTAACCCCCCTATTCTCTCCAGGGTTCCCCCACCATGTAACCCCCCCCCCCCCCAATTCTCTCCAGGGCTCTCCAGCAATGTAACCCCCACCCCCCAATTCTCTTCAGGGCTCCCCCGCAATGTAACCCCCCCCCCCCCCCCCAATTCTCTCCAGGGCTCTCCAGCAATGTAACCCCCCCCCCCCCCCTCAATTCTCTCCAGGGCTCCCCCGCCATGTAACGCCCTCCCCCCCCCCACCCCCAACAATTCTCTCCAGGGCTCTCCAGCCATGTTACCCCCCCCCCCCCATTCTCTCCAGGGCTCTCCAGCCATGTAACCCCCCCCCCCCCCCAATTCTCTCCTGGGCTCTCCAGCCATGTTACCCCCCCCATTCTCCAGGGCTCTCCAGCCATGTAACCCCCCCCCCCCCCCCCAATTCTCTCCAGGGCTCTCCAGCCATGTAACCCCCCCCCCAATTCTCTCCTGGGCTCTCCAGCCATGTAACCCCCCCCCCCCCCAATTCTCTCCTGGGCTCTCCAGCCATGTAACCCCCCCCCCCCAATTCTCTCCTGGGCTCTCCAGCCATGTAACCCTCCCCCCCCCATTCTCTCCAGGGCTCTCCAGCCATGTAACCCTCCCCCCAATTCTCTCCTGGGCTCTCCAGCCATGTTACCCCCCCCCCAATTCTCTCCTGGGCTCTCCAGCCATGTTACCCCCCCCCCCCCCCAATTCTCTCCTGGGCTCTCCAGTCATGTGCTCCCCCTAATTCTCCCCAGTTCTCTCCAGTCATGTGCTCCCCCTAATTCTCCCCAGTCATGTGCTCCCCCTAATTCTCCCCAGTTCTCTCCAGTCATGTGCTCCTCCCTGCTAAACCCCATATATTTACGGTCAGAGCTTTAGGCTTACCCCCATTCATCCAGTGGAAGTGTTCTACGCACCTTGGTCCAGATGGAGGGTCTGTTTGGCTTCCCCACCACAATCCAGTACCCATGGCACATGCTACGGATCCACCCATCAAAGAGCACAGTCCATACCCCGATGAAGTGCTGCTTGTCTATGGCACATGCCACGGATCCACCCATCACAGAGCACAGTCCATACCCTGATGAAGTGCTGCTTGTCTATGGCACATGCCACGGATCCACCCATCACAGAGCACAGTCCATACCCCGATGAAGTGCTGCTTGTCTATGGCACATGCCACGGATCCACCCATCAAAGAGCACAGTCCATACCCCGATGAAGTGCTGCTTGTCTATGGCACATGCCACGGATCCACCCATCACAGAGCACAGTCCATACCCTGATGAAGTGCTGCTTGTCTATGGCACATGCCACGGATCCACCCATCACAGAGCACAGTCCATACCCTGATGAAGTGCTGCTTGTCTATGGCACATGCCACGGATCCACCCATCACAGAGCACAGTCCATACCCTGATGAAGTGCTGCTTGTCTATGGCACATGCCACGGATCCACCCATCACAGAGCACAGTCCATACCCTGATGAAGTGCTGCTTGTCTATGGCACATGCTACGGATCCACACATCACAGAGCACAGTCCCACCCTGATGAAGTGCTGCTTGTCTATGGCACATGCTATGGATTCACCAGTCATTGGGCACAGTCAGGCTCGGACTAAGCCACCGGGGAGGCGGGGGATTCCCTGGTGGGCCCCTCCCCCTTAAAGGGCCCTGAACCACAAGCAGGCCTCCCGTTTAGGATCTCCCATTGATCGGAAGATCAAGGGGCCCAGCTACTATAAAATCATGGGCCCCGCTCCCCCCTGCAGTCTCTATGGACCGGTCCCTGTCTGTCACCCAGGGGGCCCTCTGCACAATATAAACAGACTTACAGGTGGCAGACAGGAAGACTCTGAGAGAAGCAGCAGCAGGGCCCCCTCCTCCATCCCCCTCCTCTCTCCAGTCATGTCGGCTCTCTCCTGCTGGGGTATGTGCAGTAAGTGCTGAGGAGAAGGGGGAGGGGCTGCCGGCTGCCGGGCCTGACTGGAAGAAGAGGAGGAGAAGATGAAGAGAAGAGGATCCCCTGTAGCTTCCTGTCCTGCATAAAAAGTGTGTGTATATATATTTGTGTATCTTTGTGCCTATTCATGTGAGTGTATATATATATATCTATATCATAACAATGAAAGTCTGTCTGTCTGTCTGTCCCATATAGACTTCCAAAGGCCTGAACCGTTTGACCCCAAATTTGGCACACAGATACATTGTGTGCCCGGGAAGGTTAGAGCGAAGGTCCCGTCCCCGCCAGATGTACAGGAGTGGAGGGGGAGGGGCAAGAGCGCCCCATAGAAATTAATGGGAAAATCTCCACACTGCACACACAGGTGATATAATTATATAAACGGCAGTTGGAGCCTTAGCAACCAATAGGATTACTGCTTTCATTTTCACAGGGAGCTGGAATCTGAATGGTTGCTAGGGAAGCTGCCTCACAACATCCACAGAAATAACTGGTAGACCCCCTACTCCATCTATACAGTACATGTATACAGGACCCCCTACTCCATCTATACAGTACATGTATATACAGGACCCCCTACTCCATCTATACAGTACATGTATACAGGACCCCCTACTCCATCTATACAGTACATGTATATACAGGACCCCCTACTCCATCTATACAGTACATGTATACAGGACCCCCTACTCCATCTATACAGTACATGTATACAGGGCCCCCTACTCCAACTGTACAGTACATGTATACAGGACGCCCTACTCCATATATACAGTACATGTATACAGGACCCCCTACTCCTCTATACAGTACATGTATACAGGGCCCCCTACTCCATCTATACAGGGCAGTATTACCAGCTGCTGCTGCCCTAAGCACTAAACAAACCTGAAGACGCCCCATCCTCACTCACCAATTAGCATCATGATAGATTGGTAGGTAATAGCTCCAAAGGTCACTTTTAACACCGCCATACCAGACCGGACCAATACCACTATACTGTGATTGGATATCACTGTCATACCAGACCTGACCAATACCATCATACTGTGACTGGATAACACCTCCATACCAGACCTGACCAATACCGCCATACTGTGACTGGGTAACACTGCCACACCAGACCTGACCAATACCGCCATACTGTGACTGGATAACACTGTCATACCAGACCTGACCAATACCGCCCTGGTATACAGGACACTACAGGTATACAGGACACCAAAACTATACACTACAGATGCACGAGACCTCCACCAACAATATACTACAGGTATACAGGAACTCAAACACTACACTACAGGTATACAGGACCCCAAACTATACACTACAGGTATACAGGACCTCCACCAACTATATACTACAGGTATACAGCACCCCCACCAACTCTATACTATAGGTATACAGGACCCAAAACTATACACTACAGGTGTACAGGAACTCCACCAACTATATACTACAGGTATACAGGACCCTCAAACTTTACACTACAGGTATACAAGACCTCTACCAACTATAAACTACAGGTACACAGGACCCCCGAACTATATACTACAGGTATACAAGACCTCCATCAACTATACACTACAGGTATCCAGGACCCTTAAACTATAAACTACAGGTATAGAAGACCTCCATCAACTATACATTACAGGTATACAGCACCTTCACCAACTATATATTACAGGTATACAGGACCCCCAACTATACAGTACAGGTATACAAGAACCCAAAACTATAAACTACAGGTATACAGCACTCCCACCAACTCTATACTACAGGTATACAGGACCCCCAACTATACAGTACAGGTATACAAGAACCCAAAACTATACACTACAGGTATACAGCACTCCCACCAACTCTATACTACAGGTATACAGGACCCAAAACTTTACACTACAGGTATAAAGGACCCCAAAACTATACACTACAGGTATACATGACCCCAAAAGTATACACAGTGTTATCCAGTCACAGTATTGTGGTATTGGTCAGGTCTGGTATGGCGGTGTTATCCAGTCACAGTATGGCGGTATATACATGTAGTGTATAGCACACAGGAGGATGCAGCACACAGGAGGATACAGCACAAAGCATACAGCACACAGGAGGATACAGCACACAGGAGGATACAGCACACAGGAGGATACAGCACACAGCACACAGGAGGATACAGCACACAGGAGGATACAGCACACAGGAGAATACAGCACACAGGAGAATACAGCACACAGGAGGATACAGCACACAGCACACAGGAGGATACAGCACACAGGAGGATACTGCACACAGCGCACAGGAGGATACAGCACACAGGAGGATACAGCACACAGGAGGATACAGCACACAACACACAGGAGGATACAGCACACAGCATACAGCACACAGGAGGATACAGCACACATCACACAGGAGGATACAGCACACAGTAGGATACAGCACACAGCACACAGGAGGATACAGCACACAGGAGGATACAGCACACAGCACACAGCACACAGGAGGATATAGCACACAGGAGGATACAGCACACAGCACACAGGAGGATACAGCACACAGGAGGATACAGCACACAGCACACAGGAGGATACAGCACACAGGAGGATACAGCATACAGGAGGATACAGCACACAGTAGGATACAGCACACAGGAGGATACAGCACACAGGAGGATACAGCACACAGGAGCATATAGCATACAGGAGGATACAGCACACAGGAGGATACAGCACACAGGAGGATACAGCACACAGCACACAGGAGGATACAGCACACAGGAGGATACAGCACACAGTAGGATACAGCACACAGGAGGATACAGCATACAGGAGGATACAGCACACAGGAGGATACAGCACACAGGAGGATACAAAATGGAAAAGAACCCAGGACAGAGTGAACACAAGAGAGTGGATGCTACTGTGTGGTATCTCAGTGTGTGAGCGCAGTCATTGGGAAAATAAATGATCATAAATCAATAGTGAGTATACAGTCTGTGGTGACTCCTGGTGATCTATATACAGTCTGTGATGACTCCTGGTGATCTATATACAGTCTGTGATGACTCCTGGTATTCTATATACAGTCTGTAGTGACTCCTGGTGATCTAAATACAGTCTGTGATGACTCCTGGGGATCTATATACAGTCTGTGATGACTCCTGGTGATCTATATACAGTGTGTGATGACTCCTGGTGATCTATATACAGTCTGTAGTGACTCCTGGTGATCTATATACAGTCTGTGATGACTCCTGGGGATCTATATACAGTCTGTGATGACTCCTGGTGATCTATATACAGTCTGTGGTGACTCCTGGTGATCTATATACAGTCTGTGATGACTCCTGGTGATCTATATACAGTCTGTAATGACTCCTGGTGGTCTATATACAGTCTGTAGTGATTCCTCGTGATCTATTTACAGTCTGTGATGACTCCTGGTGATCTATATACAGTCTGTAATGACTCCTGGTGATCTATATACAGTCTGTGGTGACTCCTGGTGATCTATATACAGTGTGTGCTGACTCCTGGTGATCTATATACAGTCTGTAGTGACTCCTGGTGATCTATATACAGTGTGTGATGACTCCTGGTGATCTATATACAGTGTGTAGTGACTCCTGGTGATCTATATACAGTGTGTGATGACTCCTGGTGATCTATATACAGTGTGTGATGACTCCTGGTGATCTATATACAGTGTGTGATGACTCCTGGTGATCTATATACAGTCTGTAGTGACTCCTGGTGATCTATATACAGTGTGTGATGACTCCTGGTGATCTATATACAGTGTGTGATGACTCCTGGTGATCTATATACAGTCTGTGGTGACTCCTGGTGATCTATATACAGTGTGTGATGACTCCTGGTGATCTATATACAGTCTGTGGTGACTCCTGGTGATCTATATACAGTGTGTGATGACTCCTGGTGATCTATATACAGTCTGTGGTGACTCCTGGTGATCTATATACAGTCTGTGGTGACTCCTGGTGATCTATATACAGTCTGTGATGACTCCTGGTTATCTATATACAGTCTGTGGTGACTGCTGGTGATCTATATACAGTCTGTGATGACTCCTAGTGATCTATATAGAATGCCTCCAATGCGGTCTATGTATTGACAACAAAACTTCTGCCTAATTCAGCAACCTAATGCTCCGTACACACTAGTATAGCCACTCTCTCCGGCGTATAATTTTTTTAAAATATCCGGTTGATTGGAGAAGTGGTCTTAGAGTGTAGCTGTTGGAGGTGGTCCGCAGCAAGGTGTGAGGCGTCCGTGATGGTGGATATCATCTATAGATGTTTATATATGTAATCTGCATATTTTTGTGTGTTTGCATGTTTGTGTGTCTGTCCTGTGTCTACTTGTGTGTGTTTGCATGTTTGTGTGTCTGTACTGTGTCTACTTGTGTGTGTTTGCATGTTTGTGTGTCTGTACTGTGTCTACTTGTGTGTGTTTGCATGTTTGTGTGTCTGTCCTGTGTCTATTTGTGTGTTTTTGCATGTTTGTGTGTCTGTCCTGTATCTATTTGTGTGTGTTTGCATGTTTGTGTGTCTGTCATGTGTCTGTTTGCATGTTTGTGTTTCTGTGTCTATTTGTGTGTGTTTGCATGTTTGTGTGTCTGCCCTGTATCAGATTTAAAGGGCCAGTCCGCCCTTAATTGGTTAATTGCACCAGTCACTCCCTATAAATCCCAGCATGCCCTGTCCCTTGTGTTGGAGCCTCTACATGCTTCCCATAGCGTTTGGCCCAGCCCCCTGTTGTTCCTGATACCTATCCGCTACCTGGTCCCTAGTCCTTGTTCCTGGTTCCTGTTCCCCTGTTACTCCACTGCTCCTGTCTTCAGCCTGTCACCTGCGGTTACGCCTACAGCCCTCTGCCAGCACCATCTCCTGCCTACTGCTCCTGCCACGCCTCGCCTGCCGTCACTAGCAACCAAGCCAGGGGTAGCGACCTGGGGGTCGCCTGCCGCAGCAAGTCCATCCCGCCTTGCGGCGGGCTCTGGTGAAAACCAGCGGCCCCTTAGACTCCGCTCCCTGGTGAGGTTAGTGCCATCGCTGGTGGCGGTCCAGTGGATCCACTACTCCAGGCGTTACAGTAGGCTCCAACCATGGATCCCGGCGAGGTGCCTGATATCCGTGACGTAGCCCGAGTGGTCGCCCTACAGGCTCAACAAATCCAGAAACAGTCGCAGCAGATCCAGCAACTCACTGCCGCCTTACAGCAGCGTACTACAGCCCAGCGCACACCACCTCCTGACGCTGTTTCTACACTCCGACTGGCTCTCCCAAGCAAATACGCTGGTGACTCCAAGTTGTGCAGAGGATTCCTGACTCAATGCACCATGCATATCGAACTTTTAAGTAGTCTGTTTGCCACCGAGCGCTCTAAAGTGGCTTTCATCATCAGCCTATTGGAGGGTAGAGCTCTGGCCTGGGCCACGCCGCTGTGGGACCGTGATGATCCTGTGGCTGCTAATCTCCGAATTTTCCTGGCCGAGTTCCGCTCTGTCTTTGAGGAACCTGCCCGTGCCTCTTCAGCTGAAACTGCTCTCCTCAACCTCACTCAAGGGAGCTCCTCTGTTGGTGACTACGCCATCCAGTTCCGCACCCTGGCGGCAGAATTAGACTGGAATGAGGCCGCTCTAATAGCCACCTTCAAGAGGGGTCTGTCCAGTCGGATGAGAGACGTGCTTTCCGCCCGAGACCTACCTACCTCCCTGAACGAACTCATCCTACTGGCCACCAGGGTCGATACTCGTTTTTCTGAGAGAGAGGAGGAGGTCTGGCATGAACGGCGACTAGGCCTGTCCCGTCGCCATCATCAGCTGGCGCCGGTCTTCCAGAATCCTGACGTTCCGGAGTCCCAGTCGACTCCTGAGATTCCTATGCAGGTGGAACGGGCTCACCTGACGCCTGATGAAAGACTTTGTCGTCTGGAGCTGAATCTCTGCCTCTACTGCGGTGGTTCGGATCACTTTCGGCTGAGATGTCCCCAACGTCCTCAAGCGTCCGGGAAACTCCAGCACCTAGGTCCGGTGGGAGAGGTCTCCCTAAGTGTTAATGCCACCTCTCCAAAGTTGTCTGTGCCAGTTTCCATCCAGACACCCTCAGGACAAACTCACCAAACTACTGCCTTTCCCGATTCTGGGTCAGCAGGCAATTTTATTGCAGCTACATTGGTCCAGAGATGGCGGCTACCCGTGGTCACGGGCACGGGCGAGATTCTTACCGACCATGTGCACTACCAGACCGCACCTCTAGTCCTCCAGGTGGGCACTTCACATCTGGAAAAGATCTCCTTCTACGTCCTGCCCCATTCTTCTTCCACCATCCTCCTGGGACTCCCTTGGCTGCAATTACATGCCCCTAAGCTGGACTGGAGAACCGGGAAGATTCTCAGTTGGGGTCAGGACAGTTCCAACCAGTGTCTGAGGTCACCTCAGCCCAAGCATTCTATGTTGTCACCCGAGCCCGCCAAGCCTTTGTCCGGCCTACCGGCGGAATACCAAGATTTGCCTGATGCCTCCTTCTGCAGGCAAGAAAGAGGGGGAGGCCAAAGGGGGGGGGGGGGGTACTGTCACGGCCGCGGCGGCGGCCCGTGTTCCGGGCCACCGCCGCGACCTCCTCCTGCCCTATGCAGCCGCCGGCGTCCCTGTGCAGGGACCCGGCGCTGCTGCTAGTTCGGCCCCTGGGGCGCCTCACCTCTCCTCCGCTCCTGTCTCCGTCTGTGCCGGCCGGCGCGCGCGTCCCCGCCTCCTAGGGCTCCTAGGGCCGGCTGTATCAGATTTAAAGGGCCAGTCCGCCCTTAATTGGTTAATTGCACCAGTCACTCCCTATAAATCCCAGCATGCCCTGTCCCTTGTGTTGGAGCCTCTACATGCTTCCCATAGCGTTTGGCCCAGCCCCCTGTTGTTCCTGATTCCTATCCGCTACCTGGTCCCTAGTCCTTGTTCCTGGTTCCTGCTCCCCTGTCACTCCATTGCTCCTGTGTTCAGCCTGTCACCTGCGGTTACGCCTACAGCCCTCTGCCAGCACCATCTCCTGCCTACTGCTCCTGCCACGCCTCGCCTGCCGTCACTAGCAACCAAGCCAGGGGTAGCGACCTGGGGGTCGCCTGCCGCAGCAAGTCCATCCCGCCTTGCGGCGGGCTCTGGTGAAAACCAGCGGCCCCTTAGACTCCGCTCCCTGGTGAGGTTAGTGCCATCGCTGGTGACGGTCCAGTGGATCCACTACTCCAGGCGTTACAGTGTTTGCATGTTTGTGTGTCTGTCATGTGTCTATTTGTGTGTGTTTGCATGTTTGTGTGTCTGTCCTGTGTCTATTTGTGTGTGTTTGCATGTTTGTGTGTCTCTCCTGTGTCTATTTGTGTGTGTTTGCATGTTTGTGTGTCTCTCCTGTGTCTATTTGTGTGTGTTTGCATGTTTGTGTGTCTGTCATGTGTCTATTTGTGTGTGTTTGCATGTTTGTGTGTCTGTCATGTGTCTATTTGTGTGTGTTTGCATGGTTGTATATCTCTGTAATATGTATATTTGTGTGTGTTTGCATGTTTGTGTGTCTGTCCTGTGTCTATTTGTGTGTGTTTGCATGTTTGTGTGTCTGTTCTGTGTTTATTTGTGTGCGTTCTTATGATTAGATGTATGTATATATGTAAGGTGTGTTGTGTCTGCATATTTGTGTATCTCTGTAATATGTCTATTTGTGTGCATGTGCACATGGATCTGATGGCAGATTATACCTTAAAGCGAATGCACCATCAGACCCTTTTTTGACTGCTGGTGATCTATATACAGTGTGTGATGACTCCTGGTGATCTATATACAGTCTGTGATGACTCCTTGTGATCTATATACAGTCTGTGGTGACTCCTGGGGATCTATATACAGTGTGTGATGACTCCTGGTGATCTATATACAGTCTGTAGTGACTCCTGGTGATCTATATACAGTGTGTGATAACTCCTGGTGATCTATATACAGTCTGTGGTGACTCCTGGTGATCTATATACAGTCTGTGGTGACTCCTGGTGATCTATATACAGTCTGTGATGACTCCTTGTGATCTATATACAGTGTGTGATGACTCCTGGTGATCTATATACAGTCTGTAGTGACTCCTGGTGATCTATATACAGTGTGTGATGACTCCTGGTGATCTATATACAGTCTGTAGTGACTCCTGGTGATCTATATACAGTCTGTGGTGACTCCTGGTGATCTATATACAGTCTGTGGTGACTCCTGGGGATCTATATACAGTGTGTGATGACTCCTGGTGATCTATATACAGTCTGTAGTGACTCCTGGTGATCTATATACAGTGTGTGATGACTCCTGGTGATCTATATACAGTCTGTAGTGACTCCTGGTGATCTATATACAGTCTGTGGTGACTGCTGGTGATCTATATACAGTTTCTGTATCTCTGTAATATGTCTATTTGTGTGTGTTTGCATGTTTGTGTGTCTGTCCTGTGTCTATTTGTGTGTGTTTGCACGTTTGTGTGTCTGTCCTGTGTCTATTTGTGTGTGTTTGCATGTTTGTGTATCTCTGTAATATGTCTATTTGTGTGTGTTTGCATGGTTGTCCTGTGTCTATTTGTGTGTGTTTGCATGTTTGTGTGTCTGCCCTGTGTCTATTTGTGTGTGTTTGCATGTTTGTATATCTCTGTAATATGTATATTTGTGTGTTTGCATGTTTGTGTGTCTGTCCTGTGTCTATTTGCATGTTTGTGTGTCTGTCCTGTGTCTGTTTGCATGTTTGTATATCTCTGTAATATGTCTATTTGTGTGTGTTTGCATGTTTGTGTGTCTGTCCTGTGTCTGTTTGTGTGTGTTTGCATGTTTGTGTGTCTGTCCTGTGTCTGTTTGCATGTTTGTGTGTCTGTTCTGTGTCTATTTGTGTGTGTTTGCATGTTTGTGTGTCTGTCCTGTGTCTGTTTGTGTGTGTTTGCATGTTTGTGTGTCTGTCCTGTGTCTATTTGCATGTTTGTGTGTCTGTCCTGTGTCTGTTTGCATGTTTGTGTGTCTGTCATGTGTCTATTTGTGTGTGTTTGCATGTTTGTATATCTCTGTAATATGTATATTTGTGTGTTTGCATGTTTGTGTGTCTGTCCTGTGTCTATTTGCATGTTTGTGTGTCTGTCCTGTGTCTGTTTGCATGTTTGTATATCTCTGTAATATGTCTATTTGTGTGTGTTTGCATGTTTGTGTGTCTGTCCTGTGTCTGTTTGTGTGTGTTTGCATGTTTGTGTGTCTGTCCTGTGTCTGTTTGCATGTTTGTGTGTCTGTTCTGTGTCTATTTGTGTGTGTTTGCATGTTTGTGTGTCTGTCCTGTGTCTGTTTGTGTGTGTTTGCATGTTTGTGTGTCTGTCCTGTGTCTGTTTGCATGTTTGTGTGTCTGTCATGTGTCTATTTGTGTGTGTTTGCATGGTTGTATATCTCTGTAATATGTATATTTGTGTGTGTTTGCATGTTTGTGTGTCTGTCCTGTGTCTGTTTGTGTGTGTTTGCATGTTTGTGTGTCTGTCCTGTGTCTGTGTGTGTGTGTTTGCATGTTTGTGTGTCTGTTCTGTGTCTATTTGTGTGCGTTATTATGATTAGATGTATGTATATATGTAAGGTGTGTTGTGTCTGCATATTTGTGTATCTCTGTAATATGTCTATTTGTGTGCATGTGCACATGGATCTGATGGCAGATTATACCTTAAAGTGAATGCACCATCAGACCCTTTTTTGCAGCACATTATCGGCGCTGGTGCAGGGATCCTGGTGGTTTCCAGGCCACCAGGCCACCAGGATCCCCGCGACAGTCCCAAAGAAATGTTTTTCCGTAGGTCTGATGGTGCATTAATATGGGCTGTCACACAGAGGAGATGACCGCCAGCTCCCCACTCTCCCATGCAGCGGCATTAGGCCTGTGACTTAATAATGATCAGCTATAGCCGACAATGTCACATTGCAGAGCATGCGGCGTAATGATGTCATCACACTGCCTGCACTGGGGGTGTCCAGCAGAAAGAGGAGCCTCAGCATGGGAGCTGGGTGGGAGAGAAGAGCTTTATATAAAGGGATACTCCGGGCCTTTAACATTTGATATAAATTGCTGCCATTATAGAGAACATAATAAAGAGCCCCCTCTTACTTCTTACCCCCAGGGGCCGTCCCTGAATCTTCCTGCTGCCACCTCTGGGACAGACTGGTCTCGGCCAATCACAGGACATAGGGTAAGGTTACTCTTTGTATGGCACAGCCCGATAACAAGGGGGAAGTGAGTGCCGACCTGTCAGGTCCCCCTCGTCCCCCACTCTCTGCCTGTGCTATTACACATACAGACAACAAGTGGGGAGCAGCAGGAGGATCCTTACATCGTTGGTGCTGCCCAATAAAGCCAGCGGCGGTCCACTGCCGCCATAACAGAGCGCTGCGCAGACGACCATTGCTGCATAAATCCAGCTCTTTCAAAATGTCCCAGTTCATGAAAATGATCAACCTAAACAGCTGGTATTCAGCAAGGTGAAGCGGTGGTCTTTTGGTGTAATAGGGTCTTAGCAGCCGCACTATACAGGGTCGTTTGTTGTCATGGTGCAGCCGATTATTTGTACCCTGTCTAGAGGGGTCATTGGTCCTGGCGGTATTAGTTCTCCCTTATGTAATGGTGGGATTAGTATATTAGTATATATTAGTAAACCTTTGACATATCAGAGGGTTAGATTGGCTGGGGGTCTTGGTGCAGAGACCCTCTCTGTCCGGCTGATTACAGGTCACTCTATTGTATGAAGCTTGTTTCCTGTAATCAGCACAAGCGTCACATAATTCATGCTATTATATGGCCCAGATAGCAGCCTAGTCTACTAGTTACAGTACAATATTTAGCCCCCCCATATATCATCAGTGAATGGGGTCTCACCAATGTATCTCTCAGACTCGTCGCTTTGTCCTCCCGTCACGATCTTCCCACAGGTGAGCAGAGCCGCCACCCGCTGAAAGTGCCGCTCACTGATGATCCGGGCAAAGTCTGGGGACTTCTTGGGGTCTTCTCCATAGAAGTCGTGTATGGTGGTCTGCAGGGCGCTCACCAGCTTCTCCTTGATGGAGTCAGAGCAGAGAACATAGTCTGGAGCCAGGCAGGTCTGACCGGCGTTGAAGAAGCGCGCCCATGCAATGCGCCGAGCGGCGGTCCGGATGTCACAGTCATCATGGACATAACACGGGTTCTTCCCCCCGAGCTCCAGCGTCACAGGCGTCAGGTGTTTGGCTGCGGCAGTCATTATAATCCGTCCCACGTTAGGGTTCCCTGGAGGGGAAGCGGACATTTATGTCATCCCAATGATGAGATCCCCGTCCCCAATAAGGAGATCCTGCCCCCAATAAGGAGATCCTGCCCCCAATAAGGAGATCCTGCCCTGAATAAGGGGACCCTCCGGGGGGGGGGCAGAGGAGGCAGAAAGCACAGGAGGAGGACCAGAGGAGGCAGAAAGCACAGGAGGAGGACCAGAGGAGGCATAGAGGTGGCAGAAAGCACAGGAGGAGGAGCAGAGGAGGCAGGAAGCACAGGAGGAGGACCAGAGGAGGCAGAAAGCACAGGAGGAGGAGCAGAGGAGGCAGAAAGCACAGGAGGAGGAGCAGAGGAGGCAGGAAGCACAGGAGGAGGACCAGAGGAGGCAGAAAGCACAGGAGGAGGACCAGAGGAGGCAGGAAGCACAGGAGGAGGACCAGAGGAGGCAGAAAGCACAGGAGGAGGACCAGAGGAGGCAGAAAGGAGGCAGGAAGCACAGGAGGAGGACCAGAGGAGGCAGAAAGCACAGGAGGAGGACCAGAGGAGGCAGAAAGCACAGGAGGAGGAGCAGAGGAGGCAGGAAGCACAGGAGGAGGACCAGAGGAGGCAGAAAGCACAGGAGGAGGAGCAGAGGAGGCAGAAAGCACAGGAGGAGGAGCAGAGGAGGCAGAAAGCACAGGAGGAGGACCAGAGGAGGCAGAAAGCACAGGAGGAGGACCAGAGGAGGCAGAAAGCACAGGAGGAGGACCAGAGGAGGAAGAAAGCACAGGAGGAGGAGCAGAAGAGGCAGAAAGCACAGGAGGAGGAGCAGAAGAGGCAGAAAGCACAGGAGGAGGAGCAAAGGAGGCAGAAAGCACAGGAGGAGGACCAGAGGAGGCAGAAAGCACAGGAGGAGGACCAGAGGAGGCAGAAAGCACAGGAGGAGGAGCAGAGGAGGCAGAAAGCACAGGAGGAGGACCAGAGGAGGCAGAAAGCACAGGAGGAGGACCAGAAGAGGCAGAAAGCACAGGAGGAGGACCAGAGGAGGCAGAAAGCACAGGAGGAGGACCAGAGGAGGCATAGAGGTGGCAGGAAGCACAGGAGGAGGACCAGAGGAGGCAGGAAGCACAGGAGGAGGACCAGAGGAGGCAGAAAGCACAGGAGGAGGACCAGAGGAGGCAGAAAGCACAGGAGGAGGACCAGAAGAGGCAGAAAGCACAGGAGGGGGAGCAAAGGAGGCAGAAAGCATAGGAGGAGGACCAGAGGAGGCAGAAAACACAGGAGGAGGACCAGAGGAGGCAGAAAGCACAGGAGGAGGACCAGAGGAGGCATAGAGGTGGCAGAAAGCACAGGAGGAGGAGCAGAGGAGGCAGAAAGCACAGGAGGAGGAGCAGAGGAGGCAGAAAGCACAGGAGGAGGAGCAGAGGAGGCAGAAAGCACAGGAGGAGGACCAGAGGAGGCAGAAAGCACAGGAGGAGGACCAGAGGAGGCAGAAAGCACAGGAGGAGGACCAGAGGAGGCAAAAAGCACAGGAGGAGGACCAGAGGAGGCAGAAAGGAGGCATGAAGCACAGGAGGAGGACCAGAGGAGGCAGAAAGGAGGCAGGAAGCACAGCAGGAGGACCAAAGGAGGCAGAAAGGAGGCAGGAAGCACAGGAGGAGGAGCAGAGGAGGCATATAGGAGGCAGAAAGCACAGGAGGAGGAGCAGAGGAGGCAGAAAGCACAGGAGGAGGAGCAGAGGAGGCAGAAAGCACAGGAGGAGGAGCAGAGGAGGCAGAAAGCACAGGAGGAGGACCAGAGGAGGCATAGAGGTGGCAGAAAGCACAGGAGGAGGACCAGAAGAGGCAGAAAGCACAGGAGGAGGAGCAAAGGAGGCAGAAAGCACAGGAGGAGGACCAGAGGAGGCAGAAAGCACAGGAGGAGGACCAGAGGAGGCAGAAAGGAGGCAGGAAGCACAGGAGGAGGACCAGAGGAGGCAGAAAGCACAGGAGGAGGACCAGAGGAGGCAGAAAGCACAGGAGGAGAAGCAGAGGAGGCAGAAAGCACAGGAGGAGGAGCAGAGGAGGCAGAAAGCACAGGAGGAGGAGCAGAGGAGGCAGAAAGCACAGGAGGAGGAGCAGAGGAGGCAGAAAGCACAGGAGGAGGAGCAGAGGAGGCAGAAAGCACAGGAGGAGGAGCAGAGGAGGCAGAAAGCACAGGAGGAGGAGCAGAGGAGGCAGAAAGCACAGGAGGAGGAGCAGAGGAGGCAGAAAGCACAGGAGGAGGAGCAGAGGAGGCAGAAAGCACATGAGGAGGGCCAGAGGAGGCAGAAAGCACAGGAGGAGGACCAGAGGAGGCAGAAAGCACAGGAGGAGGACCAGAGGAGGCAGAAAGCACAGGAGGAGGACCAGAGGAGGCAGAAAGCACAGGAGGAGGACCAGAGGAGGCAGAAAACACAGGAGGAGGACCAGAGGAGGCAGAAAGCACAGGAGGAGGACCAGAGGAGGCAGAAAGCACATGAGGAGGGCCAGAGGAGGCAGAAAGCACAGGAGGAGGACCAGAGGAGGCAGAAAGCACAGGAGGAGGACCAGAGGAGGCATAGAGGTGGCAGGAAGCACAGGAGGAGGACCAGAGGCAGCTGACCATTATCTTCTATGAGGATTTACCGGTGAAGAAAATATGATCGAATTTGTTTTCCAGAAGACGTTTAGTGTCGTCCACCCCGGCAGAGGCCACAGCGAAACAATCCTGCCATGTAAAGAGAGGGGCCCTAAGAAATCCATGTACTGACCACCAGAGGGGGCTAGTGAGTGTGGCGGAGGTAAAGGGCCTCACAGAGTTAGTTGGTGAATAAGGGCCTGGGGTTATTCAGCCATCTCACTCCTGTAACTTCTCAAACAGGACATGGTGGAAACATGAAATCTCAGAAGAAGGCGCTTCTTCTGTCCTGGAGCCCCCACTTGATTGGGGTCAGAGGTTTTATTTAGGGTCAGGGGTTACATTTAGGTTCAGAGGTTACATTAGGGTCAGAATGATGTTTAGTGTCCAGGGTTACATTTAGGGTCAGAGGTTACATTAGGGTCAGAATGATGTTTAGTGTCCGGGGTTACATTTAGGCTCAGAATGACATTTAGGGTCAGAATATTGTTTAGGGTCAAGGGTTACATTTAGAATAAATGGTTTACATTTAGGGTCAGGGGTTACATTTAGAATAAATGGTTTACATTTAGGGTCAGGGGTTACATTTAGGGTCAGGGGTTACATTTAGAGCCAATGGGTTACATTTAGGGTCAGGGGTTACATTTAGGGTCAGGGGTTACATTTAAAGCAGCACTATCAGCAGGTTCTTTGCAGAGAACCTGCTGATATGCCGCAGTAGCTGTGTATGTCAGTAATACATGGCCATTAGTCTCCCCTCTCCTCCCCCGCATTGTTGTTAAAATCGCTAAATGCTCTTATACAAATCACACTTACACAAGAGCATTTAGGGCGTCGCTCGGTGCCGGAGAGCATCACCGCGCCCCGGCCAGCCCGCCCGCTATGCATAGTCATAACCGCATAGTGGGCTCTATACAGAACAGCTGTGCAGGGTTAGGCTCAGAGAGACATCTATCTTATACCGACATCCTGAGGACCTCTGGGAGGATCGGCGGCGGCCTGGGAGGTTCACGCATGCGCAGGAAGCAGCCTGTCTCCAGCACCGAGCGACGCCCTAAATGCTCTTATGTAAGTAAGGGGTTACATTTAGGGTTGATGGGTTAAACTTAGGGTCAGGGGTTACATTTAGGGTCCGGGTTACATTTAGGGTTAGTGGGTTAAACTTAGGGTCAGGGGTTACATTTAGGGTCCGAGGTTAATTTTAGGGTCAGAATGATGTTTAGCGTCCGGGGTTACATTTAGGGTCAAGGTTTACTTCAGGGTCAGTATGATGTTTAGCGTTCAGGGTTACATTTAGGGTCAGGGGTTACATTTACGGTTAGAATGACATTTAGGGTGCAGAGCTACATTTAGGGTCAGGGTTTACATTTAGGGTAAGAACGATGTTTAGGGTCAGGGGTTACATTTAGGGATAGAATGAAGTTTAGCACCTGGGGTTACATTTAGGGTTTGGAGTTACATTTAGGGTCAGAATGATGTTTAGGGTCAGGGGTTACATTTAGGGTCAGAATGATGTTTAGGGTCAGGGGTTACATTTAGGTTCAGGGTTACATTTAGGGTTAGAGGTTATGTTTAGGGTTAGAATGAAGTTTAGCGCCTGGAGTTACATTTAGGGTCAGAATGAGGTTTAGGGACAGGGGTTACATTTAGGGTCAGGGGTTACACTTAGGGTCAGGGTTCCATTTAGGGTCAGAATGATGTTTAGTATCAGGGGTTACATTTAGAGTCCAGTGATATATTTAGGGTCCGGAGTTACATTTAGGGTTGAGGGTTACATTTAGGGTCAGAATGATGTTTAGGGACAGGGGTTACATTTAGGGTCCGGGGTTACATTTAGGGTTAATGGGTTAAACTTAGGGCCAGGGGTTACACTTAGGGTCCAGGGTTACATTTAGAGTCGGGGGTTACATTTAGGGTCAGGGGTTACATTTAGGGTTAATGGGTTACATATAGAGTCAGGGGTTACATTTAGGGTCAGAATGATGTTTAGGGTCAGGGGTTACATATAAGGTCTGGGGTTACATTTAGGGTCAGGGGTTACATTTAGGGTCAATGGATTACATTTAGGGTCCAGGGTTATGTTTAGGGTCATGGGTTACGTTTAGGGTCAGAAAGATGTTTAGTGTCTGGGGTTACATTTAGGGTCAAGGGTTAAATTTAGGGTCAGGGATTAATTTTAGGGTCAGAATGATGTTTATCGTCTGTGGTTATAATAAGGCTCAGGGGTTTAAAGCCCGAGTTTCCATTAAGGGTCAGGGGTTACATTTAGAGCCCTAGGTTACATTTAGGGCCAGGGGTTACATTTAGGGTCAGGGTACAACATGGAGAGAAAGGAGCAGCTGCCCCTCACACCTATGGCTGGCACTATTGCCTCTCGGCTACATTTAAAAACTAACGCCAGGATGTTGGTACATAATTTGATCAAACCATTTTGCCCCATGTACCGCGTGCATTCATACTTGTGTTACTTGGTGACAGCTCTCTCCGCTGGTGGTGCCTGCTGGGTTTGGGGGGGCCCTTTAGGTTTCAACCTGTGACATTGGGGGTGCAGGGCCATTCTATGGCCTCCCTTCCCTGTTTGTGCATGCTTTGCGGGGCTGGCGGTCGCTGACCGACACAGTATGGAGTTAGTGTAGGGACCAATGTGAGCCAGGGGACCTGCGCGTGGTACATGGGGCAATATGGTTTGCTTACATTATATACCATCATCCTGGCGTTGTTTTTTAAATGTAGCCGAGAGGCAGTAGTGTCAGCCATAGGTGTTATGTGCAGCCGCTCCTTTCTCTCTGTGTGGTATATAGGGTCAGGGGTTACGGTTAGGCTCAGGGGTTACGTTTAGGCTCAGGGGTTACGTTTAGGCTCAGGGGCTACGGTTAGGCTCAGGGGTAACTGTTAGGCTCAAGGGTTACGGTTAGGGTCAGGGGTTACATTTAGGGTCAGGGGTTACGATTAGGCTCAAGGGTTACGGTTAGGCTCAGGGGTAACGGTTAGGCTCAAGGATTACAGTTAGGGTCAGGGGTTACAGTTAGGCTCAAAATGATGTTTAGTAGGGCTGGGCAATTATTTGAATTAATGCGATTAATTCGCCCAGAATTTTAGAATTGATTAGATTTTTTTGGAAAATTGAAAATGAATTTTCAAAAAAAAATCATTAGATGCGGGCGGGCGGGCGGCCAAGAGGGAGGAGTGTTGCTTGCATCCTCCAGCTAATGAAGCACAGGGAGGGAGAACGGCCAGCAGCGCCCTCTGTCCCCGCTGCTGACCCGCCCCCATAGCCGGACGTATACACACGCTCCCTATCGGCCGCACATGGAGGTCCCCGCAGGTACGGAAGCATCAGGTGAGAATGTCGCTGCAGCCATACAGCGGGATCATGGGTCTGCACTGCGCTGTACATCCCGCTCACTACACAGCACTGGTATCTGGGATGATGATGATGATGATGATACACTATGATAACAACAACAATAACAACCTTATCCAGATAGCGTGGGAGACCATCAGCAAGAAGCTTCTCCACATGCCGACTGATCTCTGATGGCTTCACCACAACACAGTTACCTGGAGATAAGGAGAATGAGAAGAATAATAACCGCTAATAATAATAATAATAATAACAACAACAGCAAATAAAAAATAAAAATAAATAATAACAGTAACTATAATAATAATAACAACAATAATAATAATAATAACAGCAACTATAATAACAGCAAATAATAATAATAATAATAACAGTAACTATAATAATAATAACAATAATAATAATAATAATAATAAGAATACTAACAACAACAGAAAATAAAAAATAAAAATAAATAACAGTAACTATTATAATAATAATAATAATAACAGTAACTATAATAACAACAACAACAACAATAATAACAATAACAGTAACTATAATAACAACAACAACAATAATAATAACAATAACAGTAACTATAATAACAGCAAATAATAATAATAACAATAACAATAATAATAATAACAGCAAATAATAATAATAACAATAACAATAACAATAACAATAATAATAATAATAACAGTAACTATAATAACAGCAAAATAATAATAATAATAACAATAATAACAGCAACTATTAGAGATGAGCGAGTGAAATATTCGACTTTTGAGAATTTGAATCGAACAGGCACCGAGATTCAACTATTTGAACAAATATTCAATCCCATTATTGTCTATGGGGAAAAAAATTCTCGGCACTTGGAAATCCAAATTTGACCACTTGGAGGTCACCAAGTCCCCCATGAAATCTCCCTAGACGATGACAACACCTCCGGAATGACCCCTTTTGGCCATGAAGAGCTGAAGCTCATGCTCCAAATCATGGATGAAAGGGATTATGCCGTGGAACATGTCCCTGACACTAACCCCAACACATATAAAAGGCGTATCCAAAGCCAAGTGATACGTACCCTCCAGCAGGATCTGAACAGGTAAAGGACCCGTGGCCTAATCCTGAAATATAAGAGTCCCTGGAAACTTGCAAAGATACGGCACAGTGAGTAATATGCTGTGAGCCTGATCGTGGGATGTGTAATATACTGGAGATGTGATACGTGGATGTGTAATATACTGGAGATGTGATACGTGGATGTGTAGTATACTGGAGTCAAGGATAGTGACATAGGAGAAGGGTTGGTAGGTAAGGATAGTGACATAGGAGAAGGTTGGTAGGTAAGGATAGTGACATAGGAGAAAGGTTGGTAGGTAAGGATAGTGACATAGGAGAAGGGTTGGTAGGTAAGGATAGTGACATAGGAGGAGGGTTGGTGGGTAAGGATAGTGACATAGGAGAAGGGTTGGTAGGTAAGGATAGTGACATAGGAGAAGGGTTGGTACGTATGGATAGTGACATAGAAGGGATGGTGGGTAAGGATAGTGACATAGGAGAAGGGTTGGTGGGTAAGGATAGTGACATAGGAGAAGAGTTGGTGGGTAAGGATAGTGACAGGAGAAGGGTTGGTAGGTAAGGATAGTGACATAGGAGAAGGGTTGGTAGGTAAGGATAGTGACATAGGAGAAGGGTTGGTAGGTAAGGATAGTGACATAGGAGAAGGTTGGTAGGTAAGGATAGTGACAGGAGAAGGGTTGGTAGGTAAGGATAGTGACATAGGAGAAGGGTTGGTAGGTAAGGTTAGTGATATAGGAGAAGGGTTGGTAGGTAAGGATAGTGACATAGAAGGGATGGTGGGTAAGGATAGTGACATAGGAGAAGGGTTGGTGGGTAAGGATAGTGACATAGGAGAAGAGTTGGTGGGTAAGGATAGTGACAGGAGAAGGGTTGGTAGGTAAGGATAGTGACATAGGAGAAGGGTTGGTAGGTAAGGATAGTGACATAGGAGAAGGGTTGGTAGGTAAGGATAGTGACATAGGAGAAGGTTGGTAGGTAAGGATAGTGACAGGAGAAGGGTTGGTAGGTAAGGATAGTGACATAGGAGAAGGGTTGGTAGGTAAGGATAGTGACATAGGAGAAGGGTTGGTAGGTAAGGATAGTGACATAGGAGAAGGGTTGGTAGGTAAGGATAGTGACAGGAGAAGGTTGGTAGGAAAGGATAGTGACATAGGAGAAGAGTTGGTGGGTGTGCACAGTATACATATATCCTCCTCCTCCTCCTCAGGATACGGCTGATCAGTGTATGAGGATGCAGCGTCTCCCCGGGTGCACAGTATACATGTATCCTCCTCCTCCTCCTCAGGATACGGCTGATCAGTGTATGAGGATGCAGCGTCTCCCCCGGTGCACAGTATACATGTATCCTCCTCCTCCTCAGGATACGGCTGATCAGTGTATGAGGATGCAGTGTCTCCCCCGGTGCACAGTATACATGTATCCTCCTCCTCCTCAGGATACGGCTGATCAGTGTATGAGGATGCAGCGTCTCCCCCCGGTGCACAGTATACATGTATCCTCCTCCTCCTCCTCAGGATACGGCTGATCAGTGTATGAGGATGCAGCGTCTCCCCCGGTGCACAGTATACATGTATCCTCCTCCTCCTCAGGATACGGCTGATCAGTGTATGAGGATGCAGCGTCTCCCCCGCTGCACAGTATACATGTATCCTCCTCCTCCTCCTCAGGATACAGCTGATCAGTGTATGAGGATGCAGCGTCTCCCCGGGTGCACAGTATACATGTATCCTCCTCCTCCTCCTCCTCAGGATACGGCTGATCAGTGTATGAGGATGCAGCGTCTCCCCCGGTGCACAGTATACATGTATCCTCCTCCTCCTCCTCCTCAGGATACAGCTGATCAGTGTATGAGGATGCAGCGTCTCCCCGGGTGCACAGTATACATGTATCCTCCTCCTCCTCCTCCTCAGGATACGGCTGATCAGTGTATGAGGATGCAGCGTCTCCCCCGGTGCACAGTATACATGTATCCTCCTCCTCCTCCTCCTCAGGATACGGCTGATCAGTGTATGAGGATGCAGCGTCTCCCCCGGTGCACAGTATACATGTATCCTCCTCCTCCTCCTCAGGATACGGCTGATCAGTGTATGAGGATGCAGCGTCTCCCCCCGGTGCACAGTATACATGTATCCTCCTCCTCCTCAGGATACGGCTGATCAGTGTATGAGGATGCAGCGTCTCCCCCGGTGCACAGTATACATGTATCCTCCTCCTCCTCCTCCTCAGGATACGGCTGATCAGTGTATGAGGATGCAGCGTCTCCCCGGGTGCACAGTATACATGTATCCTCCTCCTCCTCCTCAGGATACGGCTGATCAGTGTATGAGGATGCAGCGTCTCCCCGGGTGCACAGTATACATGTATCCTCCTCCTCCTCCTCAGGATACGGATGATCAGTGTATGAGGATGCAGCGTCTCCCCCGGTGCACAGTATACATGTATCCTCCTCCTCCTCCTCCTCAGGATACGGCTGATCAGTGTATGAGGATGCAGCGTCTCCCCCGGTGCACAGTATACATGTATCCTCCTCCTCCTCCTCAGGATACGGCTGATCAGTGTATGAGGATGCAGCGTCTCCCCGGGTGCACAGTATACATGTATCCTCCTCCTCCTCCTCAGGATACGGCTGATCAGTGTATGAGGATGCAGCGTCTCCCCCGGTGCACAGTATACATGTATCCTCCTCCTCCTCCTCAGGATACGGCTGATCAGTGTATGAGGATGCAGCGTCTCCCCCGGTGCACAGTATACATGTATCCTCCTCCTCCTCAGGATACGGCTGATCAGTGTATGAGGATGCAGCGTCTCCCCCGGGTGCACAGTATACATGTATCCTCCTCCTCCTCCTCCTCAGGATACGGCTGATCAGTGTATGAGGATGCAGCGTCTCCCCCGGTGCACAGTATACATGTATCCTCCTCCTCCTCCTCAGGATACGGCTGATCAGTGTATGAGGATGCAGCGTCTCCCCCGGTGCACAGTATACATGTATCCTCCTCCTCCTCAGGATACGGCTGATCAGTGTATGAGGATGCAGCGTCTCCCCCGGTGCACAGTATACATGTATCCTCCTCCTCCTCAGGATACGGCTGATCAGTGTATGAGGATGCAGCGTCTCCCCCGGTGCACAGTATACATGTATCCTCCTCCTCCTCAGGATACGGCTGATCAGTGTATGAGGATGCAGCGTCTCCCCCAGGTGCACAGTATACATGTATCCTCCTCCTCCTCAGGATACGGCTGATCAGTGTATGAGGATGCAGCGTCTCCCCCGGGTGCATAGTATACATGTATCCTCCTCCTCCTCCTCCTCAGGATATGGCTGATCAGTGTATGAGGATGCAGCGTCTCCCCCGGTGCACAGTATACATGTATCCTCCTCCTCCTCCTCCTCAGGATACAGCTGATCAGTGTATGAGGATGCAGCGTCTCCCCCGGTGCACAGTATACATGTATCCTCCTCCTCCTCCTCCTCAGGATACGGCTGATCAGTGTATGAGGAAGCAGCGTCTCCCCCGGTGCACAGTATACATGTATCCTCCTCCTCCTCCTCCTCAGGATACGGCTGATCAGTGTATGAGGATGCAGCGTCTCCCCCGGTGCACAGTATACATGTATCCTCCTCCTCCTCCTCAGGATACGGCTGATCAGTGTATGAGGATGCAGCGTCTCCCCGGGTGCACAGTATACATGTATCCTCCTCCTCAGGATACAGCTGATCAGTGTATGAGGATGCAGCGTCTCCCCCGGTGCACAGTATACATGTATCCTCCTCCTCCTCCTCAGGATACGGCTGATCAGTGTATGAGGATGCAGCGTCTCCCCGGGTGCACAGTATACATGTATCCTCCTCCTCCTCCTCCTCAGGATACGGCTGATCAGTGTATGAGGATGCAGCGTCTCCCCCGGGTGCACAGTATACATGTATCCTCCTCCTCCTCAGGATACGGCTGATCAGTGTATGAGGATGCAGCGTCTCCCCGGGTGCACAGTATACATGTATCCTCCTCCTCCTCCTCAGGATACAGCTGATCAGTGTATGAGGATGCAGCGTCTCCCCCGGTGCACAGTATACATGTATCCTCCTCCTCCTCCTCAGGATACGGCTGATCAGTGTATGAGGATGCAGCGTCTCCCCCGGTGCACAGTATACATGTATCCTCCTCCTCCTCCTCAGGATACGGCTGATCAGTGTATGAGGATGCAGCGTCTCCCCCGGGTGCATAGTATACATGTATCCTCCTCCTCAGGATACGGCTGATCAGTGTATGAGGATGCAGCGTCTCCCCCGGTGCACAGTATACATGTATCCTCCTCCTCCTCAGGATACAGCTGATCAGTGTATGAGGATGCAGCGTCTCCCCCGGGTGCATAGTATACATGTATCCTCCTCCTCCTCCTCCTCAGGATACAGCTGATCAGTGTATGAGGATGCAGCATCTCCCCCAGGTGCACAGTATACATGTATCCTCCTCCTCCTCCTCCTCAGGATACAGCTGATCAGTGTATGAGGATGCAGCGTCTCCCCGGGTGCACAGTATACATGTATCCTCCTCCTCCTCCTCAGGATACGGCTGATCAGTGTATGAGGATGCAGCGTCTCCCCCAGGTGCACAGTATACATGTATCCTCCTCCTCCTCAGGATACGGCTGATCAGTGTATGAGGATGCAGTGTCTCCCCCGGTGCACAGTATACATGTATCCTCCTCCTCCTCAGGATACGGCTGATCAGTGTATGAGGAAGCAGCGTCTCCCCCGATGCACAATATACATGTATCCTCCTCCTCCTCCTCCTCCTCAGGATACAGCTGATCAGTGTATGAGGATGCAGCGTCTCCCCCGGTGCACAGTATACATGTATCCTCCTCCTCCTCCTCAGGATACGGATGATCAGTGTATGAGGATGCAGCGTCTCCCCCGGTGCACAGTATACATGTATCCTCCTCCTCCTCCTCAGGATACGGCTGATCAGTGTATGAGGATGCAGCGTCTCCCCCGGTGCACAGTATACATGTATCCTCCTCCTCCTCCTCCTCAGGATACGGCTGATCAGTGTATGAGGATGCAGCGTCTCCCCCGGGTGCACAGTATACATGTATCCTCCTCCTCCTCCTCAGGATACGGCTGATCAGTGTATGAGGATGCAGCGTCTCCCCCCGGTGCACAGTATACATGTATCCTCCTCCTCCTCCTCCTCAGGATACGGCTGATCAGTGTATGAGGATGCAGCGTCTCCCCCGGGTGCACAGTATACATGTATCCTCCTCCTCCTCCTCAGGATACGGCTGATCAGTGTATGAGGATGCAGCGTCTCCCCGGGTGCACAGTATACATGTATCCTCCTCCTCCTCCTCCTCAGGATACGGCTGATCAGTGTATGAGGATGCAGCGTCTCCCCCGGTGCACAGTATACATGTATCCTCCTCCTCCTCAGGATACGGCTGATCAGTGTATGAGGATGCAGTGTCTCCCCCGGTGCACAGTATACATGTATCCTCCTCCTCCTCCTCCTCAGGATACAGCTGATCAGTGTATGAGGATGCAGCGTCTCCCCCGGTGCACAGTATACATGTATCCTCCTCCTCCTCCTCAGGATACGGCTGATCAGTGTATGAGGATGCAGCGTCTCCCCCGGGTGCACAGTATACATGTATCCTCCTCCTCCTCCTCAGGATACGGCTGATCAGTGTATGAGGATGCAGCGTCTCCCCCGGGTGCACAGTATACATGTATCCTCCTCCTCAGGATACGGCTGATCAGTGTATGAGGATGCAGCGTCTCCCCGGGTGCACAGTATACATGTATCCTCCTCCTCAGGATACGGCTGATCAGTGTATGAGGATGCAGCGTCTCCCCCGATGCACAGTATACATGTATCCTCCTCCTCCTCCTCAGGATACGGCTGATCAGTACAATCTGTAGATGGGATGAGACTCACCTGCAGCAATAGCCCCTATAAGAGGCACCAAAGACAGGAGGACGGGGTAATTCCAAGGTGCCATAATGAGGACAACACCGTACGGCTCCTTCCGGATAAATGCCGAGTCCAGGACTGTGGCCTAAAGGAAGATCAAACAAAGGAAATTAGCAGGGTCCTCAAACACCGGAGAACGGCCGGGCTCTCAACTTCAGAAGCAACTGTACTAGAGGCCGTGATCCCGGCCACTTTTCTAACGCTGCTCCTCTCCTCCTCACCCCTGTCCCAGTCACTGCTCCTCTCCTCCCCACCCCTGTCCCAGTCACTGCTCCTCTCCTCTCCTCACCCCTGTCCCAGTCACTGCTCCTCTCCTCCTCACCCCTGTCCCAGTCACTGTTCCTCTCCTCCCCACCCCTGTCCCAGTCACTGTTCCTCTCCTCCCCACCCCTGTCCCAGTCACTGCTCCTCTCCTCACCCCTGTCCCAGTCACTGCTCCTCTCCTCCTCACCCCTGTCCCAGTCACTGTTCCTCTCCTCCCCACCCCTGTCCCAGTCACTGCTCCTCTCCTCCCCACCCCTGTCCCAGTCACTGCTCCTCTCCTCCCCACCCCTGTCCCAGTCACTGCTCCTCTCCTCCTCACCCCTGTCCCAGTCACTGCTCCTCTCCTCCTCACCCCTGTCCCAGTCACTGTTCCTCTCCTCCCCACCCCTGTCCCAGTCACTGCTCCTCTCCTCTCCACCCCTGTCCCAGTCACTGTTCCTCTCCTATCCTCACCCCTGTCCCAGTCACTGCTCCTCTTCTCGTCACCCCTGTCCCAGTCACTGCTCCTCTCCTCCTCACCCCTGTCCCAGTCACTGTTCCTCTCCTCTCCACCCCTGTCCCAGTCACTGCTCCTCTCCTCCCCACCCCTGTCCCAGTCACTGCTCCTCTCCTCTCCACCCCTGTCCCAGTCACTGTTCCTCTCCTCTCCTCACCCCTGTCCCAGTCACTGCTCCTCTTCTCGTCACCCCTGTCCCAGTCACTGCTCCTCTCCTCCTCACCCCTGTCCCAGTCACTGTTCCTCTCCTCTCCACCCCTGTCCCAGTCACTGCTCCTCTCCTCCCCACCCCTGTCCCAGTCACTGCTCCTCTCCTCCTCACCCCTGTCCCAGTCACTGTTCCTCTCCTCACCCCTGTCCCAGTCACTGCTCCTCTCCTCCTCACCCCTGTCCCAGTCACTGTTCCTCTCCTCACCCCTGTCCCAGTCACTGCTCCTCTCCTCCTCACCCCTGTCCCAGTCACTGCTCCTCTCCTCCTCACCCCTGTCCCAGTCACTGTTCCTCTCCTCACCCCTGTCCCAGTCACTGTTCCTCTCCTCCTCACCCCTGTCCCAGTCACTGTTCCTCTCCTCCCCACCCCTGTCCCAGTCACTGCTCCTCTCCTCCCCACCCCTGTCCCAGTCACTGCTCCTCTCCTCCCCACCCCTGTCCCAGTCACTGCTCCTCTCCTCTCCTCCCCACCCCTAACCCCATGACGGCCGGCACAGACACAGTCTTAGTGAAGAGCTTTGCACTCACCATATTCTTGGACACATTCTCGTCCTTCATCCACGAGCTCAGGTTGTTGAGGGCCAAGTTAATCTCACTCTTCACCAAACTCAGCTCCGAAAGTTCAACTTCAAATGCCGGCTGCAAAATACGGGAGATGGATGAAGTTATATGGAGCGGAGGCCGTGTATACAGCTGTATATAACCGGGAGAGGAGGCCGTGTATACAGCTGTATATAACCTGGAGAGGAGGCCGTGTATACAGCTGTATATAACCTGGAGAGGAGGCCGTGTATACAGCTGTATATAACCTAGAGAGGAGGCCGTGTATACAGCTGTATATAACCTGGAGAGGAGGCCGTGTATACAGCTGTATATAACCGGGAGAGGAGGCCGTGTATACAGCTGTATATAACCTAGAGAGGAGGCCGTGTATACAGCTGTATATAACCTAGAGAGGAGGCCGTGTATACAGCTGTATATAACCTAGAGAGGAGGCCGTGTATACAGCTGTATATAACCTGGAGAGGAGGCCGTGTATACAGCTGTATATAACCTAGAGAGGAGGCCGTGTATACAGCTGTATATAACCTGGAGAGGAGGCCGTGTATACAGCTGTATATAACCTAGAGAGGAGGCCGTGTATACAGCTGTATATAACCTGGAGAGGAGGCCGTGTATACAGCTGTATATAACCTGGAGAGGAGGCCGTGTATACAGCTGTATATGTTATGGAGCGGTTGGTGCTGTGGATCTGCAGCCGTCACTGGATGTAAAAAGTATTTGTGTATTCTCTGGAGCAATTCCGCATTTTGGTCACAAGATGTCGCCCTATATTGTCTAGTTTTGTATAACACAGCTCCAGGTCTATGTAACTAAGGGTTAATGGTGAAGGACACACGTCTCCTGTCCGCCACCAGCTCAGAGGGGGTTAATATCCAAACTCTGCAAAGGTCTCAAAAGGTCCAAGTGGTCTCCGGCAATCAGCGACCTCTGGAGGTGGAGGGAGCCGCGTGCAGATGCTGTCTAGTGGTGTCTCCCCCATATACAGGTCACTGCTCCCCCTAGTGGTGTCCCCCCATATACAGGTCACTGCTCCCCCTAGTGGTGTCCCCCCATATACAGGTCACTGCTCCCCCTAGTGGTGTCTCCCCCATACACAGGTCACTGCTCCCCCTAGTGGTGTCTCCTCATACATCATACACAGGTCGCTGCTCCCCCTAGTGGTGTCTCCTCATACATCATACACAGGTCGCTGCTCCCCCTAGTGGTGTCTCCCCTCATACATCATACACAGGTCGCTGCTCCCCCTACTGGTGTCTCCTCTTACATCATACACAGGTCACTGCTCCCCCTAGTGGTGTCCCCCCATACACAGGTCACTGCTCCCCCTAGTGGTGTCTCCCCCATACACAGGTCACTGCTCCCCCTAGTGGTGTCTCCTCATACATCATACACAGGTCACCGCTCCCCCTAGTGGTGTCTCCCCCATACATCATACACAGGTCACCGCTCCCCCTAGTGGTGTCCCCCCACACATCATACACAGGTCACCGCTCCCCCTAGTGGTGTCTCCCCATACATAATACACAGGTCACTGCTCCCCCTAGTGGTGTCTCCCTCATACATCATACACAGGTCACTGCTCCCCCTAGTGGTGTCTCCCCCATACATCATACACAGGTCACTGCTCCCCCTAGTGGTGTCTCCCCCCATACATCATACACAGGTCACTGCTCCCCCTAGTGGTGTCTCCTCATACATCATACACAGGTCACGGCTCCCCCTAGTGGTGTCTCCTCATACATCATACACAGGTCACTGCTCCCCCTAGTGGTGTCTCCTCATACATCATACACAGGTCACTGCTCCCCCTAGTGGTGTCCCCCCATACATCATACATAGTGGTGTCCCCCCCATACATCATACATAGTGTTGTCCCCCATACATCATACATAGTGGTGTTTCCCCATACATCATACATAGTGGTGTCCCCCCCCCATACATCATACATAGTGGTGTCCCCCCCCATACATCATACATAGTGGTGTCCCCCCATACATCATACATAGTGGTGTCCCCCCCCCATACATCATACATAGTGGTGTCCCCCCCCCATACATCATACATAGTGGTGTCCCCCCCCCATACATCATACATAGTGGTGTCCCCCCCCCATACATCATACATAGTGGTGTCCCCCCCCCATACATCATACATAGTGGTGTCCCCCCCCCATACATCATACATAGTGGTGTCCCCCCCCCATACATCATACATAGTGGTGTCCCCCCCCCCATACATCATACATAGTGGTGTCCCCCCCCCATACATCATACATAAGTGGTGTCCCCCCCCCCATACATCATACATAGTGGTGTCCCCCCCCCATACATCATACATAGTGGTGTCCCCCCCCCATACATCATACATAGTGGTGTCCCCCCCCCATACATCATACATAGTGGTGTCCCCCCCCCATACATCATACATAGTGGTGTCCCCCCCCCCATACATCATACATAGTGGTGTCCCCCCATACATCATACATAGTGGTGTCCCCCATACATCATACATAGTGGTGTCCCCCATACATCATACATAGTGTTGTCCCCCATACATCATACATAGTGTTGTCCCCCATACATCATACATAGTGTTGTCCCCCATACATCATACATAGTGGTGTTTCCCCATACATCATACATAGTGGTGTCCCCCCCATACATCATACATAGTGGTGTCCCCCCATACATCATACATAGTGGTGTCCCCCCATACATCATACATAGTGGTGTCCCCCCATACATCATACATAGTGGTGTCCCCCCATACATCATACATAGTGGTGTCCCCCCATACATCATACATAGTGGTGTCCCCCCCATACATCATACATAGTGGTGTCCCCCATACATCATACATAGTGGTGTCCCCCCATACATCATACATAGTGGTGTCCCCCCATACATCATACATAGTGGTGTCCCCCCATACATCATACATAGTGGTGTCCCCCCATACATCATACATAGTGGTGTCCCCCATACATCATACATAGTGGTGTCCCCCCATACATCATACATAGTGGTGTCCCCCATACATCATACATAGTGGTGTCCCCCATACATCATACATAGTGGTGTCCCCCATACATCATACATAGTGGTGTCCCCCATACATCATACATAGTGGTGTCCCCCATACATCATACATGGCCTCGGCATCTCTCACCTTATTCAGATCTTTCTTTAGACCTTCCATGATTTGGTTCCTATTTTCTTCTAAGAATTTATTCAGAGCTTCTAGTTGGGAGACGCGGAACGTCGCCGGCCTCGTCCTCCCCTCCCGGAAGCTGCGTCTCAGATTGCTGACTGTCTCCTCGTAGGCCATTGTGTGTCTGTGCAGCATAAGGAGAGAGCAACACCAAGAAGTGTGCGACATTACACATTTATAGCTGTCACCCCCCCCACCACCACCACCATCACCGTGCCTGTCATATAGAGTGTGATGTCAGTGTATAGTGTGATGTCAGTGTGATGTCAGTGTATAGTGTGATGTCAGTGTGATGTCAGTGTGATGTCAGTGTATGGTGTGATGTCAGTGTATGGTGTGATGTCAGTGTATGGTGTGATGTCAGTGTCATGTCAGTGTATGGTGTGATGTCAGTGTGATGTCAGTGTGATGTCAGTGTATGGTGTGATGTCAGTGTATAGTGTGATGTCAGTGTGTAGTGTGATGTCAGTGTATGGTGTGATGTCAGTGTATGGTGTGATGTCAGTGTATAGTGTGAGGTCAGTGTGATGTCAGTGTATGGTGTGATGTCAGTGTAATGTCAGTGTATGGTGTGATGTCAGTGTATAGTGTGATGTCAGTGTACAGTGTGATGTCAGTGTGATGTCAGTGTATAGTGTGATGTCAGTGTATAGTGTGATGTCAGTGTATAGTGTGAGGTCAGTGTATAGTGTGAGGTCAGTGTGATGTCAGTGTATGGTGTGATGTCAGTGTAATGTCAGTGTATAGTGTGATGTCAGTGTATAGTGTGATGTCAGTGTATAGTGTGATGTCAGTGTATAGTGTGATGTCAGTGTATGGCGTGATGTCAGTGTACGGCGTGATGTCAGTGTGTAGTGTGATGTCAGTGTGTAGTGTGATGTCAGTGTATAGTGTGATGTCAGTGTATGGTGTGATGTCAGTGTACGGCGTGATGTCAGTGTGTAGTGTGATGTCAGTGTGTAGTGTGATGTCAGTGTATAGTGTGATGTCAGTGTATGGTGTGATGTCAGTGTGATGTCAGTGTATGGTGTGATGTCAGTGTGATGTCAGTGTATGGTGTGATGTCAGTGTGATGTCAGTGTATAGTGTGATGTCAGTGTATGGTGTGATGTCAGTGTGATGTCAGTGTATGGTGTGATGTCAGTGTATGGTGTGATGTCAGTGTGTAGTGTGATGTCAGTGTGTAGTGTGATGTCAGTGTGTAGTGTGATGTCAGTGTATGGTGTGATGTCAGTGTGATGTCAGTGTATAGTGTGATGTCAGTGTATGGTGTGATGTCAGTGTGATGTCAGTGTATGGTGTGATGTCAGTGTATGGTGTGATGTCAGTGTATAGTGTGATGTCAGTGTATAGTGTGATGTCAGTGTATAGTGTGATGTCAGTGTATGGTGTGATGTCAGTGTATGGTGTGATGTCAGTGTATGGTGTGATGTCAGTGTATAGTGTAATGTCAGTGTGATGTCAGTGTACAGTGTGATGTCAGTGTATGGTGTGATGTCAGTGTATAGTGTGATGTCAGTGTATAGTGTGATGTCAGTGTATGGTGTGATGTCAGTGTATGGTGTGATGTCAGTGTATAGTGTGATGTCAGTGTATAGTGTGATGTCAGTGTGATGTCAGTGTATGGTGTGATGTCAGTGTATGGTGTGATGTCAGTGTGTAGTGTGATGTCAGTGTATGGTGTGATGTCAGTGTGTAGTGTGATGTCAGTGTGTAGTGTGATGTCAGTGTGTAGTGTGATGTCAGTGTATAGTGTGATGTCAGTGTGTAGTGTGATGTCAGTGTGTAGTGTGATGTCAGTGTATAGTGTGATGTCAGTGTGTAGTGTGATGTCAGTGTATAGTGTGATGTCAGTGTGATGTCAGTGTATGGTGTGATGTCAGTGTGATGTCAGTGTATAGTGTGATGTCAGTGTATAGTGTGATGTCAGTGTGATGTCAGTGTATAGTGTGATGTCAGTGTATAGTGTGATGTCAGTGTGATGTCAGTGTATAGTGTGATGTCAGTGTATAGTGTGATGTCAGTGTGATGTCAGTGTGATGTCAGTGTATAGTGTGATGTCAGTGTGTAGTGTGATGTCAGTGTATAGTGTGATGTCAGTGTGATGTCAGTGTATAGTGTGATGTCAGTGTATGGTGTGATGTCAGTGTATGGTGTGATGTCAGTGTGTAGTGTGATGTCAGTGTATGGTGTGATGTCAGTGTGTAGTGTGATGTCAGTGTGTAGTGTGATGTCAGTGTATAGTGTGATGTCAGTGTGTAGTGTGATGTCAGTGTATAGTGTGATGTCAGTGTATGGTGTGATGTCAGTGTGATGTCAGTGTATAGTGTGATGTCAGTGTATAGTGTGATGTCAGTGTATAGTGTGATGTCAGTGTGATGTCAGTGTATAGTGTGATGTCAGTGTATAGTGTGATGTCAGTGTGATGTCAGTGTGATGTCAGTGTATAGTGTGATGTCAGTGTGTAGTGTGATGTCAGTGTATAGTGTGATGTCAGTGTGATGTCAGTGTATAGTGTGATGTCAGTGTATAGTGTGAGGTCAGTGTGATGTCAGTGTATGGTGTGATGTCAGTGTGATGTCAGTGTATAGTGTGATGTCAGTGTACAGTGTGATGTCAGTGTGATGTCAGTGTATAGTGTGATGTCAGTGTGTAGTGTGATTAGTGAGCTGTGTGATTTGTGCACTTACCTCGGTGTATTTATCTCTTTCCTCCTCAGCTGAGACTGATTTGCCTGGAGGAAGTGAGAGCAGAAGAAGAAGGAGGAGGATGAGGAGGGAGGGTGAGGGAGGAGGAGGGAGGAGGAGGGAGGAGGAGGATGAGCAGGAGGATGAGCAGGGAGGGTGAGGGAGGAGGATGGGTGTGGGTGTGAGGGTGAGGAGGAGGAGGATGGGTGTGAGGGTGAGGAGGAGGAGGATGGGTGTGAGGGTGAGGAGGAGGATGGGTGATTGTGCACACTGAGGACTCTCCACACCCATCACAGGGTTGTTCCTCGTCTTTCTGTTTACTCATTAACTTTATTACACAACACAGAGTTACACAACACAGATCACCAGGGCACAAACATACAGGGAGAGGTATAGGTGTATATAGATATAGGGAGATATAGGTGTATATAGATATATAGATATAGGGAGATATAGGTGTATATAGATATATAGATATAGGGAGATATAGGTGTATATAGATATATAGATATAGGGAGATATAGGTGTATATAGATATATAGATATAGGGAGATATAGGTGTATATAGGTATATAGATATAGGGAGATATAGGTGTATATGGGTATATAGATATAGGGAGATATAGGTGTATATAGATATAGGGAGATATAGGTGTATATAGATATAGGTGTATGTAGGTATATAGATATAGGGAGATATAGGTGTATATAGATATATAGATATAGGGAGATATAGGTGTATATAGGTATATAGATATAGGGAGATATAGGTGTATATAGATATAGGGAGATATAGGTGTATATAGGTATATAGATATAGGGAGATATAGGTGTATATAGATATAGGGAGATATAGGTGTATATAGATATATAGATATAGGGAGATATAGGTGTATATAGGTATATAGATATAGGGAGATATAGGTGTATATAGATATAGGGAGATATAGGTGTATATAGATATATAGATATAGGGAGATATAGGTGTATATAGGTATATAGATATAGGGAGATATAGGTGTATATAGATATAGGGAGATATAGGTGTATATAGATATATAGATATAGGGAGATATAGGTGTATATAGGTATATAGATATAGGGAGATATAGGTGTATATAGGTATATAGATATAGGGAGATATAGGTGTATATAGATATATAGATATAGGGAGATATAGGTGTATATAGGTATATAGATATAGGGAGATATAGGTGTATATAGATATAGGGAGATATAGGTGTATATGGGTATATAGATATAGGGAGATATAGGTGTATATAGATATAGGGAGATATAGGTGTATATAGATATAGGGAGATATAGGTGTATATAGATATAGGTGTATGTAGGTATATAGATATAGGGAGATATAGGTGTATATGGGTATATAGATATAGGGAGATATAGGTGTATATGGGTATATAGATATAGGGAGATATAGGTGTATATAGATATAGGTGTATGTAGGTATATAGATATAGGGAGATATAGGTGTATATGGGTATATAGATATAGGGAGATATAGGTGTATATAGATATAGGTGTATGTAGGTATATAGATATAGGGAGATATAGGTGTATATAGATATAGGGAGATATAGGTGTATATAGATATAGGTGTATGTAGGTATATAGATATAGGGAGATATAGGTGTATATGGGTATATAGATATAGGGAGATATAGGTGTATATAGATATAGCCCCGACCACCCTTATGTAATAGGGCCAGTGTCCTATTACTGATATATTCCCCGACCACCCTTATGTAATAGGGCCAGTGTCCTATTACTGATATATCCCCCGACCACCCTTATGTAATAGGGCCAGTGTCCTATTACTGATATATATCCCGACCACCCTTATGTAATAGGGCCAGTGTCCTATTACTGATATATTCCCCGACCACCCTTATGTAATAGGGCCAGTGTCCTATTACTGATATATCCCCCGACCACCCTTATGTAATAGGGCCAGTGTCCTATTACTGATATATTCCCCGACCACCCTTATGTAATAGGGCCAGTGTCCTATTACTGATATATCCCCCGACCACCCTTATGTAATAGGGCCAGTGTCCTATTACTGATATATATCCCGACCACCCTTATGTAATAGGGCCAGTGTCCTATTACTGATATATTCCCCGACCACCCTTATGTAATAGGGCCAGTGTCCTATTACTGATATATTACCGACCACCCTTATGTAATAGGGCCAGTGTCCTATTACTGATATATTCCCCGACCACCCTTATGTAATAGGGCCAGTGTCCTATTACTGATATATTCCCCGACCACCCTTATGTAATAGGGCCAGTGTCCTATTACTGATATATTACCGACCACCCTTATGTAATAGGGCCAGTGTCCTATTACTGATATATATCCCGACCACCCTTATGTAATAGGGCCAGTGTCCTATTACTGATATATTCCCCGACCACCCTTATGTAATAGGGCCAGTGTCCTATTACTGATATATTACCGACCACCCTTATGTAATAGGGCCAGTGGTATATTACTGGTATATTCCCCGACCACCCTTATGTAATAGGGCCAGTGTCCTATTACTGATATATTCCCGACCACCCTTATGTAATAGGGCCAGTGTCCTATTACTGATATATTCCCCGACCACCCTTATGTAATAGGGCCAGTGTCCTATTACTGATATATCCCCCGACCACCCTTATGTAATAGGGCCAGTGGTATATTACTGGTATATTCCCCGACCACCCTTATGTAATAGGGCCAGTGTCCTATTACTGATATATCCCCCGACCACCCTTATGTAATAGGGCCAGTGTCCTATTACTGATATATATCCCGACCACCCTTATGTAATAGGGCCAGTGTCCTATTACTGATATATTCCCCGACCACCCTTATGTAATAGGGCCAGTGTCCTATTACTGATATATTACCGACCACCCTTATGTAATAGGGCCAGTGTCCTATTACTGATATATTCCCCGACCACCCTTATGTAATAGGGCCAGTGTCCTATTACTGATATATTCCCCGACCACCCTTATGTAATAGGGCCAGTGTCCTATTACTGATATATCCCCCGACCACCCTTATGTAATAGGGCCAGTGTCCTATTACTGATATATATCCCGACCACCCTTATGTAATAGGGCCAGTGTCCTATTACTGATATATTCCCCGACCACCCTTATGTAATAGGGCCAGTGTCCTATTACTGATATATTACCGACCACCCTTATGTAATAGGGCCAGTGGTATATTACTGGTATATTCCCCGACCACCCTTATGTAATAGGGCCAGTGTCCTATTACTGATATATTCCCGACCACCCTTATGTAATAGGGCCAGTGTCCTATTACTGATATATTCCCCGACCACCCTTATGTAATAGGGCCAGTGTCCTATTACTGATATATTCCCGACCACCCTTATGTAATAGGGCCAGTGTCCTATTACTGATATATCCCCCGACCACCCTTATGTAATAGGGCCAGTGGTATATTACTGGTATATTCCCCGACCACCCTTATGTAATAGGGCCAGTGTCCTATTACTGATATATCCCGCGACCACCCTTATGTAATAGGGCCAGGTCCTATTACTGATATATCCCCCGACCACCCTTATGTAATAGGGCCAGTGTTCTATTACTGATATATTCCCCGACCACCCTTATGTAATAGGACCAGTGTCCTATTACTGATATATCCCCCGACCACCCTTATGTAATAGGGCCAGTGTCCTATTACTGATATATCCCCCAACCACCCTTATGTAATAGGGCCAGTGTCCTATTACTGATATATTCCCCGACCACCCTTATGTAATAGGGCCAATGTCCTATTACTGATATATTCCCCGACCACCCTTATGTAATAGGGCCAGTGTCCTATTACTGATATATTCCCCGACCACCCTTATATAATAGGGCCAGTGTCCTATTACTGATATATTCCCGACCACCCTTATGTAATAGGGCCAGTGTCCTATTACTGATATATCCTCCGACCACCCTTATGTAATAGGGCCAGTGTCCTATTACTGATATATTCCCCGACCACCCTTATATAATAGGGTCAGTGTCCTATTACTGATATATTCCCGACCACCCTTATGTAATGGGGCCAGTGTCCTATTACTGATATATCCTCCGACCACCCTTATGTAATAGGGCCAGTGTCCTATTACTGGTATATTCCCCGACCACCCTTATGTAATAGGGCCAGTGTCCTATTACTGATATATCCCCCGACCACCCTTATGTAATAGGGCCAGTGGTATATTACTGGTATATGGAGGAAACTAAATATACTGTATGTGAGAAAGGGTTTTTCTGGTTGTTATAAATAAGGTCCGTAGATTGATAGAACATAAATTATATTCATTTATTTATAAAATCCAGATGAAAACTCAATTGTAAAATTTTTAAAGATTTTTTTTTAAGCTGGAGTCAGAGTCGCTACATTTTTTCCAACTCCAGTGAAAACTATCTTTGACTCTACAGCCCTTATCTTATGGAAACTATAGGGGGGTGAGTGGATGGAGGTGATCATATGGAGAGTAGAGGGGGTGAGTGGATGGAGGTGATCATATGGAGAGTAGAGGGGGTGAGTGGATGGAGGTGATCATATGGAGAGTAGAGGGGGTGAGTGGATGGAGGTGATCATATGGAGAGTAGAGGGGGTGAGTGGATGGAGGTGATCATATGGAGAGTAGAGGGGGGTGAGTGGATGGAGGTGATCATATGGAGAGTAGAGGGGGGTGAGTTTTGGATGGAGGTGATCATATGGAGAGTAGGGGGTGAGTGGATGGAGGTGATCATATGGAGAGTAGGGGGGTGAGTGGATGGAGGTGATCATATGGAGGGTAGGGGGGTGAGTGGATGGAGGTGATCATATGGAGGGTAGAGGGGGGTGAGTGGATGGAGGTGATCATATGGAGAGTAGGGGGGGTGAGTGGATGGAGGTGATCATATGGAGAGTAGAGGGGGGTGAGTGGATGGAGGTGATCATATGGAGAGTAGGGGGGTGAGTGGATGGAGGTGATCATATGGAGAGTAGGGGGGTGAGTGGATGGAGGTGATCATATGGAGGGTAGGGGGGTGAGTGGATGGAGGTGATCATATGGAGAGTAGAGGGGGGTGAGTGGATGGAGGTGATCATATGGAGAGTAGGGGGGTGAGTGGATGGAGGTGATCATATGGAGGGTAGGGGGGTGAGTGGATGGAGGTGATCATATGGAGGGTAGGGGGGTGAGTGGATGGAGGTGATCATATGGAGAGTAGAGGGGGGTGAGTTTTGGATGGAGGTGATCATATGGAGAGTAGAGGGGGGTGAGTGGATGGAGGTGATCATATGGAGGGTAGGGGGGTGAGTGGATGGAGGTGATCATATGGAGAGTAGAGGGGGTGAGTGGATGGAGGTGATCATATGGAGAGTAGGGGGTGAGTGGATGGAGGTGATCATATGGAGAGTAGAGGGGGGTGAGTTTTGGATGGAGGTGATCATATGGAGAGTAGGGGGGGTGAGTTTTGGATGGAGGTGATCATATGGAGAGTAGAGGGGGGTGAGTTTTGGATGGAGGTGATCATATGGAGAGTAGAGGGGGGTGAGTGGATGGAGGTGATCATATGGAGGGTAGGGGGGTGAGTGGATAGAAGTGATCATATGGAGAGTTGTGGGGGGTGAGTGGATGGAGGTGATCATATGGAGAGTAGAGGGGGGTGAGTGGATGGAGGTGATCGTATGGAGAGTAGAGGGGGGTGAGTGGATGGAGGTGATCATATGGAGAGTAGAGGGGGGTGAGTGGATGGAGGTGATCATATGGAGAGTAGAGGGGGGTGAGTGAATGGAAGTGATCATATGGAGAGTTGTGGGGGGTGAGTGGATGGAGGTGATCATATGGAGGGTAGAGGGGGGTGAGTGGATGGAGGTGATCATATGGAGAGTAGAGGGGGGTGAGTGGATGGAAGTGATCATATGGAGAGTTGTGGGGGGTGAGTGGATGGAGGTGATCATATGGAGGGTAGAGGGGGGTGAGTGGATGGAGGTGATCCTATGGAGAGTAGGGGGGTGAGTTTTGGATGGAGGTGATCATATGGAGAGTAGGGGGGTGAGTTTTGGATGGAGATGATCATATGGAGAGTAGAGGGGGGGGTGAGTGGATGGAGGTGATCATATGGAGAGTAGAGGGGGGTGAGTGGATGGAAGTGATCATATGGAGGGTAGGGGGGGTGAGTTTTGGATGGAGGTGATCATATGGAGAGTAGGGGGGTGAGTTTTGGATGGAGGTGATCATATGGAGGGTAGGGGGGTGAGTTTTGGATGGAGGTGATCATATGGAGAGTAGAGGGGGGTGAGTGGATGGAGGTGATCATATGGAGAGTAGAGGGGGGTGAGTGGATGGAGGTGATCCTATGGAGAGTAGAGGGGGGTGAGTGGATGGAGGTGATCCTATGGAGAGTAGGGGGGTGAGTTTTGGATGGAGGTGATCATATGGAGAGTAGGGGGGTGAGTTTTGGATGGAGATGATCATATGGAGAGTAGAGGGGGGGGTGAGTGGATGGAGGTGATCATATGGAGAGTAGAGGGGGGTGAGTGGATGGAAGTGATCATATGGAGGGTAGGGGGGGTGAGTTTTGGATGGAGGTGATCATATGGAGAGTAGGGGGGTGAGTTTTGGATGGAGGTGATCATATGGAGGGTAGGGGGGTGAGTTTTGGATGGAGGTGATCATATGGAGAGTAGAGGGGGGTGAGTGGATGGAGGTGATCATATGGAGAGTAGAGGGGGGTGAGTGGATGGAGGTGATCATATGGAGAGTAGAGGGGGGTGAGTGGATGGAAGTGATCATATGGAGAGTAGCGGGGGGTGAGTGGATGGAGGTGATCATATGGAGAGTAGAGGGGGTGAGTGGATGGAGGTGATCATATGGAGAGTAGAGGGGGGTGAGTGGATGGAAGTGATCATATGGAGAGTAGAGGGGGGTGAGTGGATGGAGGTGATCATATGGAGAGTAGAGGGGGTGAGTGGATGGAGGTGATCATATGGAGAGTAGAGGGGGCGAGTGGATGGAGGTGATCATATGGAGAGTAGGGGGGGGTGAGTTTTGGATGGAGGTGATCATATGGAGAGTAGAGGGGGGTGAGTGGATGGAGGTGATCATATGGAGAGTAGAGGGTGCGAGTGGATGGAGGTGATCATATGGAGAGTAGGGGGTGAGTGGATGGAGGTGATCCTATGGAGAGTAGGGGGTGAGTGGATCGAGGTGATCATATGTAGAGTAGAGGGGGGTGAGTGGATGGAGGTGATCATATGGAGAGTAGAGGGGGGTGAGTGGATGGAGGTGATCATATGGAGGGTAGGGGGGTGAATTTTGGATGGAGGTGATCATATGGAGGGTAGGGGGGTGAGTTTTGGATGGAGGTGATCATATGGAGGGTAGGGGGGTGAGTTTTGGATGGAGGTGATCATATGGAGAGTAGAGGGGGTGAGTGGATGGAGGTGATCATATGGAGAGTAGAGGGGGGTGAGTTTTGGATGGAGGTGATCATATGGAGAGTAGAGGGGGGTGAGTTTTGGATGGAGGTGATCATATGGAGAGTAGAGGGGGGTGAGTGGATGGAAGTGATCATATGGAGAGTAGAGGGGGGTGAGTGGATGGAGGTGATCATATGGAGGGTAGGGGTGTGTGTTTTGGATGGAGGTGATCATATGGAGAGTAGGGGGGTGAGTTTTGGATGGAGGTGATCATATGGAGAGTAGAGGGGGTGAGTGGATGGAGGTGATCATATGGAGAGTAGAGGGGGTGAGTTTTGGATGGAGGTGATCATATGGAGAGTAGAGGGGGTGAGTGGATGGAGGTGATCATATGGAGAGTAGAGGGGGTGAGTGGATGGAAGTGATCATATGGAGGGTAGGGGTGTGTGTTTTGGATGGAGGTGATCATATGGAGAGTAGGGGGGTGAGTTTTGGATGGAGGTGATCATATGGAAGCTGAGTGAGGGAAAGCTGTCTATGCCTCCGACACTACGAGCCTGAATAGCCATTTTGTGGTCCTCTGTATGTCCTTGTTTCTCAGGGTATAGATTAATGGGTTCAGCATTGGAGTGAAGACAGTGAAGGAGATGGCGGCAATCTGGTCGATTTGTAGAGACTCTTCTCTCGCTGGACGCAGATACGTGAACAGTGCCGTACCATACAGAAGAATGACAACCATCAAGTGAGCAGTGCATGTGGAGAAGCCTCTCACTCTCCCTGCAGCTGAAGGGATCTGAAGAAGAGAGAAGCCAATGAGGATGTAGGACAGCAGTGTCAGGAGGAAGGAGCCCATGACTAAGGACCCTGTCACCACAGATAGCAGTCTGGCATTGAGTGTGGTGTCGGCACACGCCAGTCCAAGCAATGGTTTGATGTCACAGAAGAAATGATTCACCTGGTTGGGACCACAGAAAGGTAGCTGAGACATCATCAGAGTGTGGAGCAGAGAGTGCACAAAGCCAGCCGACCAGGAGCTGAGGGACAGCCACACGCACACGCTCCCGCTCATTACTGCCGCATAATGCAGAGGTCTGCAGATGGCCACGTATCGGTCATACGACATGGCGGTCAGGAGCAGAACCTCAGTACTGCCCAGAAAATGGAAAAAATGCATCTGGGTCAGGCAGGCCTTCAGAGACAGTCCTTTCTGATGGGTCAGCATATTCTGGAGCATTTTAGGAACCGTAACCGAGGAAAAGCAAATATCCAAGAAGGAAAGGTTACCCAGGAAAAGGTACATGGGGGTGTGCAAGGTGGGGTCCAGGGTGACAAGGAGCAGAATCCAGCTGTTCCCCACTAAATTCAGGGTGTATATGATGAGGAACATGATGAACATGATGGTCTGGAGCTGAGGCCGATCTGTCAGTCCCAGAAGGACAACCTCCGTCACATATGTCCCGTTCAGCAGCTGTGGTGGCATCTTCAGGAGTTCAAGGAAAGAGAGACCTTCACATCCCAGATTACCTGAGATAGTAGAAATCATAGCATGGATTAGACCCAGACCACTGGATGCATCACCCAAGATGTCTACAGGACCAGTATGTAGACCCCCAATTACTGAACAGCATGACATGAGTCCTGTCTAGTGATGAGCGGATGTGCTGGTGCGAGCTTGGTACTCGGAGTATTAGGGTAGTATTAGGGTACTCGATGGAGTATTAGGGTAGTATTAGGGTACTCAATGGAGTATTAGGGTAGTATTAGGGTACTCGATGGAGTATTAGGGTAGTATTAGGGTACTCAATAGAGTATTAGGGTAGTATTAGGGTACTCAATGAAGTATTAGGGTACTCGATGGAGTATTAGGGTAGTATTAGGGTACTCGACGGAGTATTAGGGTAGTATTAGGGTACTCGATGGAGTATTAGGGCAGTATTAGGGTATTCAACGGAGTATTAGGGTAGTATTAGGGTACTCGTCGGAGTATTAGGGTAGTATTAGGGTACTCGATGGAGTATTAGGGTAGTATTTGGGTACTCGATGAAGTATTAGGGTAGTATTTGGGTACTCGATGGAGTATTAGGGTAGTATTTGGGTACTCGATGGAGTATTAGGGTACTCGATGGAGTATTAGGGTAGTATATTAGGGTACTCGATGGAGTATTAGGGTAGTATTAGGGTACTCGATGGAGTATTAGGGTACTCGATGGAGTATTAGGGTACTCGATGGAGTATTAGGGTAGTATTAGGGTACTCGATGGAGTATTAGGGTAGTATTAGGGTACTCGACGGAGTATTAGGGTAGTATTAGGGTACTCGACGGAGTATTAGGGTAGTATTAGGGTACTCGACGGAGTATTAGGGTAGTATTAGGGTACTCGATGGAGTATTAGGGTAGTATTAGGGTACTTGATGGAGTATTAGGTAGTATTAGGGTACTCGATGGAGTATTAGGGTAGTATTAGGGTACTCGATGGAGTATTAGGGTAGTATTAGGGTAATCGATGGAGTATTAGGGTACTCGATGGAGTATTAGGGTAGTATTAGGGTACTCGATGGAGTATTAGGGTAGTATTAGGGTACTCGATGGAGTATTAGGGTACTCGATGGAGTATTAGGGTACTCGATGGAGTATTAGGGCAGTATTAGGGTACTCGATGGAGTATTAGAGTACTCGATGGAGTATTAGGGCAGTATTAGGGTACTCGATGGAGTATTAGGGCAGTATTAGGGTACTCGATGGAGTATTAGGGCAGTATTAGGGTTAGGACCCTACTGCTTTAACCCCTTGCCTCCGCAGCCTGTTTTGGCCTTAATGACCAGGCTCATTTTTCAAAATCTGACCTGTCTCACTTTATGCTCTTATAGCTCAGTGATGCTGTAACGTATGCTAGCGATTCTGAGATTGTTTTTTCGTCACATATGGCACTTTATATTAGTAGCAAAATTTGGTCACTACTTTGTGTATTTTTTGTGAAAAACATCAAAATATCATGAAAAATTTGAAAATTTTGCATTTTATGAACTTCTGAAATTCTCTGCTTCTAAAAAAGCAAGTCATAGCACATAAATTAGTTGCTAAATCACATTACCAATATGTCCTCTTTATTCTGGCATAATTTGGGAAACATATTTTACTTTTTTAGGGTGTTACGGGGCTTAGAAATTTATTAGCAAATTATCACATTTTGTGAAAATTTCCAAAACTGATTTTTTTTAGGGACCAGTTCTTTTTTTAAATGGATTTAGAAGGCTTGTATACTGGAAACCCCCATAAGTGACCCCATTTTGGAAACTAGACACCTTAAAGAATTAATCTAGGGGTATAATGAGCATTTTAACCCTACAGGGGCTGGAGGAAAGTATTCACAATTAGGCCGTAAAAAAATCGAAAATTTAAATTTTCAAATAATATATACGTTTAGATTAAAGTTTCTCATTTTCAAAAGGAACATGAGAAAAAAAGCATGCTAAAATTTGTAACGCAGGTTTTCCTGAATACAACGGTACCCCATATGTGGGCGTAAACCACTGTATGGGCACACAGCGGGGCTCAGAAGGAAGGGAGCGACAATTGGCTTTTTTAATGCAGATTTTGCTGAAGAAGTTTCTGAGCGCCAGGTGTGTTTGCAGAGCCCCTGTAGTGTCCGCAGAATAGAATCCCCCCAAAAGTCACCCCATTTTCGAAAGTACACCCCTCAAAGAATTCATCTTTGGGTAGGATGAGCACTTTGACCCCACAGGTATTAGAGGAAAGTATTCAGAATTAGACAGTAAAAATGAAAAACACGAATTTTTCCAATAATATGTTTGTTTAGTTTGAAATTTCTCAATTTCACGAGGAACAAGAGAAAAAAAGTACCCCAAAATTTGTAACGCAGGTTCTCCTGAATACAACGGTACCCCATATGTGGGCATAAACCACTGTATGGGCACACAGCAGGGCTCAGAAGGGAAGGAGCGCCAATTAGCATTTTCAGTGCAGATTTTTCAGAAGAAATTTCTGAGCGCCAGGAGCGTTTGCAGAGCCCCTGTAGTGTCCGCAGAATAGAACCCCCCCAAAAGTCACCCCATTTAGGAAAGTACACCCCTCAAAGAATTCATCTTGGGGTGTGGTGACCATTTTGACCCCACAGGTATTAGAGGAAAGTATTTAAAAGTAGAGCGTAAAAAAGAAAAACTCAAATTTTTCCCAATAATATGTTTGTTTAGTTTGAAATTTCTCAATTTCACGAGGAACAGGAGAGAAAATGTACCCAAAAATTTATAACGCAGGTTCTCGTGAGTAGAACGGTACCCCATATGTGGGCATAAACCACTCTATGGGCACACAGCCGGGCTCAGAAGGAAGGGAGCGCCAATTAGCATTTTCAGTGCAGATTTTGCTGAAGAAGTTTCCGAGCGCCAGGTGCATTTTTTAGTGCCCCTGTAGTGTCAGCGGAGTAAAATCCCGCCATAAGTCACCCCATTTTGGAAAGTACACCCCTTAAAGAATTCATCTTGGGGTGTGGTGACCATTTTGACCCCACAGTAGTATTCAAAAGTAGACAGTAAAAATGAAAAACTCGAATTTTTCCAGTAATATGTTCCTTTAGTTGGAAATTTCTAAATTTCACGAGGAACAGGAAAGAAAATGAACCCCAAAATCTGTAACGCAGGTTCTCTTGAGTAGAACGGTACCCCATATGTGGGCATAAACCACTGTATGGGCACACAGCAGGGCTCAGAAGGGAAGGAGCGCCAATTTGCTGGAGCAAAACCGCAGCTAGAAACAGTTATTAGAATAGCACAGTTACTAAAATACAATAAAAAAATTAGATTACAGGTAATATGGGGTGGTTACAGACAATCTGGGGTGGTTACAGGTAATATGGGGTGGTTACGGCCAATGTGGGGTGGTTACGGACAATTTGGGGTGGTTACGGCAATCTGGAGGGGGTCTTTGGCAATTTGGGGTGGTTACGGCAATCTGGAGGGGGTCTTTGGCAATTTGGGGTGGTTACGGCAATCTGGAGGGGGTCAGTGGCAACGTGCGGCCGTCAGTGGCAACGTGCGGCCGTCAGTGGCAACGTGCGGTGGTTACGTGTAATCTGGCGTGATTACGGGCAACCTGGGGCGATTAGGGGGCAACGTGCAGTGGTTACGGGTAATCTGGTGTGATTACGGGCAACCTGGGGCGGTTAGGGGCAACGTGCGGTGGTTACGTGCAATCTGGCGTGATTACGGGCAACGTGCGGTGGTTACGGGCAACGTGCGGTGGTTACGGGCAACGTGCGGTGGTTACGGGCAATGTGCGGTGGTTAAGTGTAATCTGGCGTGATTACGGGCAACCTGGGGTGGTTACGGGTAATCTGTTGTGATTACATGCAACCTGGAGTGGTTAGGGGCAACGTGCGGTGGTTAGGGGCAACGTGTGGTTGTTACGGGCAATCTGGCATGATTACGGGCAACGTGCGGTGGTTACGGGCAACGTGCGGTGGTTACGGGCAACAAGCGGTGGTTACGGGCAACGTGTGGTGGTTACGGGCAATGTGCAGTTGTTACGGGCAACGTGCGGTTGTTACGGGCAATGTGCGGTTGTTACGGGCAACGTGTGGTGGTTACGTGCAATCTGGCGTGATTTCGGCCAACCTGGGGCGGTTATGGGCAACGTGCGGTGGTTACGGGCAACGTGCGGTGGTTACGGGCAACGTGCGGTTGTTACGGGCAACGTGCGGTGGTTACGTGCAATCTGGCGTGATTAAGGACAACCTGGGGCGGTTATGGGCAACGTGCGGTGGTTACGGGTAATCTGGGGGGGTTAGGGGTAATTTGGGAGTAAACTGCAATTATTACTATAATAAAAAGTGTGTTTTATTTTTGGTATGTTTGTCACTTTTTGTACTTTATCCATTCATTTTCACTATAATACTATGATTACTGTGATATTTTCTATCACAGTTATCATAGTTTAGTGACAGAGACCAAATTGGTCTCTGTCACTTTAAATTTTCAGAGCTGGATGCTTCTGGCGCACATGCGCACATCAGAAGCAGCCAGGACACCGAAGAGGAAGGAGCTCCAGGATCAGGTAACGTATAATGGGAAGGGGGGGTGACTGGGGGACGGGGGTGACTGGGGGTGACAGGGGGGGTGACTTGGGGGGCGACACTGTAACACTTTTTATCCCCTGTCACCAATGATTTATGGTGACAGGGGATAAAAAGTGCCGGGCAGCACTGGGAACAGGCGATCGGCGGTATATGGTATATACCGCCGATCGCCTGCTCCGGGACCACACAGGGGGGTCCCCGATCACTGCCCCATGCTCTCCGCGACCTCCGGTGGCGGAGAGCATGGGGCTTTGATCATTCTTTCATTTCCATCCCTGCGAACAAACATCGTTTGTTCTCAGGGATGGGGGCGGCCATCTTGGATCTGATGGCCGCCCGGGGAGGGAGCGGGTTAGTGATCGGGGCACTAGGGGGGCTGATCTGGGGTCTGATTATTACATTTTCATCTCCCCCCACCGTGGATTCACGGTGGGGGGAGATGAAAGCTGTCGGCGGCGCCGGTACCGGAGATTGCCGGTAAAATGTTGATATCGGCGATCTCCGGTACCGGCGGCAGTGGAAGGGGGGCCAGGGGACACTGTGACAGTGGCGGCGGGAGGAGGCAACGTCCTGCAGCCTCCTCCCGCCGCCCGATCAGCGGCCAACACCACATCTCCCCCATAGACGCTGCGGTCGCATCGACCGCGGCGTTTATGGGGTTAACTGCCCGGGGGGAGCGCGGCTCCCCTCCGGGCAGAGGCAGCGGGAGGATGTGGTGTGATCCTGCCTCCTCCCGCTGCCCGATCTCACTTACGGGCTGCGGGGGGAGGCAGGAACAACATGACGTTTGGGGAACGTCATGTTGCATTAACTACCTACTTTACATGACGTTCCCCAAACGTCATTTTGCGGCAAGGGGTTAAGAGCGACCTGGGTCCCTTTAAGAGCGACCTGGGACCCTTTAAGAGCGAAATATGTCCCTTTAAGAGCAAAATGGGTACCTTTAAGAGCGACCTGGGTCCCTTTAAGAGCGACCTGGGTCCTCTTAAGAGCGACGGGTACTCGACGGAGTATTAGGGTAGTATTAGGGTACTCGATGGAGTATTAGGGTACTCAATAGAGTATTAGGGTAGTATTAGGGTACTCAATAGAGTATTAGGGTACTCGATGGAGTATTAGGGTAGTATTAGGGTATTCGACGGAGTATTAGGGTAGTATTAGGGTACTCGATGGAGTATTAGGGCAGTATTAGGGTACTCGACGGAGTATTAGGGTAGTATTAGGGTACTCGATGGAGTATTAGGGCAGTATTAGGGTATTCAACGGAGTATTAGGGTAGTATTAGGGTACTCGTCGGAGTATTAGGGTACTCGATGGAGTATTAGGGTAGTATTAGGGTACTCGATGGAGTATTAGGGTAGTATTAGGGTACTCGACGGAGTATTAGGGTACTCGATGGAGTATTAGGGTAGTATTAGGGTACTCGACGGAGTATTAGGGTAGTATTAGGGTACTCGATGGAGTATTAGGTAGTATTAGGGTACTCGATGGAGTATTAGGGTAGTATTAGGGTACTTGATGGAGTATTAGGGTAGTATTAGGGTACTCAATGAAGTATTAGGGTACTCGATGGAGTATTAGGGAAGTATTAGGGTACTCGATGGAGTATTAGGGTAGTATTAGGGTACTCAATGAAGTATTAGGGTACTCGATGGAGTATTAGGGTAGTATTAGGGTACTCAATGAAGTATTAGGGTACTCGATGGAGTATTAGGGTAGTATTAGGGTGCTCAATGAAGTATCAGGGTACTCGACGGAGTATTAGGGTACTCGATGGAGTATTAGGGTACTCGATGGAGTATTAGGGTAGTATTAGGGTACTCGACGGAGTATTAGGGCAGTATTAGGGTATTCGACGGAGTATTAGGGCAGTATTAGGGTACTCGACGGAGTATTAGGGTAGTATTAGGGTACTCGACGGAGTATTAGGGCAGTATTAGGGTACTCGACGGAGTATTAGGGCAGTATTAGGGTATTCGACGGAGTATTAGGGCAGTATTAGGGTACTCGACGGAGTATTAGGGTAGTATTAGGGTACTCGATGGAGTATTAGGGCAGTATTAGGGTATTCGACGGAGTATTAGGGTAGTATTAGGGTACTCGACGGAGTATTAGGGTAGTATTAGGGTACTCGACGGAGTATTAGGGTCGAGTAGCGTACGCTGCCCCCCAGACACGTCTTTTCCGCCAGTACCGTCCCAATAAGAGATCACGGTATGGCGTGAAATTCTACTAACTCTGTGAGAGTACCTCAGGGTACACTTACAGATTTAGGGTATGTGCACACTGCGGAATGGAGGAGGATAGCCCTTTGTGTATTCCACAGCTGGCACCCGCCGGCGGACTGATGCGGGCGCGTGTCTCCACCCGTGTCATAGACTCCATGTTATGCACAGGCGGATTCCATCGTCCGTCCAAAGAATGAATAAGTTGGACGGAGAGCGGAATGGAGTCTATGACACGGACGGAGATGCGCGCCTGCATCAGTCCGCCGGTGGGTGCCAGCTGTGGAATGCACAAAGGGTTATCCTTCGCCATTCCGCAGTGTGCACCTACCCTTAGAGTGTATGAAGGAAGGGACACCCGAATCCTGCCCGCCCAGGGCCCCCCCCCCCCCCTCCATCCTCCGAATTAGTGGGGAGATCATTCAGGAACTGATCTTCCCACTGCTGGATAAAGGTCACCACCTGTACGGGGATAACTCTTATACCAGCACCCCCTTTTCTGGTCCCTCGCAGCCCGAGCTACTGTAGCTTGCGGCACGATCCGAAAATATCAGAAGCAGTAATAGAGCCCTAATATTTAGCAGCCATGGAGCGGACCCAGCGCTTCTGGATATGAAGAACCCCGTATCGCACCAGGACAACATTTTCCAGGTGACGTCCCCCACACTGGAGAAAGGGAGACCCCAGAAGAAGTGCAGAGTGTGGCGTAACAGGGGGATCAGGAAGGACGCCATTTTCCAGTGTGACACCTGTCCTGATCCCCCCGGCCTCTGCATATTGGATCGCTCCAAGGCGCACTACACGTCACTGGGGTTCTACATTATCTAACTTCTGTCCCTTATTCCTATTTCAGGGGTCACGTTGGTCCAGGGATTATTCTGATCGCCATTATGGAGTCGGGAAGGAATTTTTCCCCTGTGATGAGGCTACTGTCGTCTGCCTCACGAGGGGTTTTTGCCTTCCTCTGGATCAACACAGGTTGAATTTGATGGACACCTGTCATTTCCAACCTTATAAACTAATAATTGGCCCAATACCCCCAAATAAATTAGAATTGTCCCTTTTCCCCAGCTAAGTAGGTATGGCCGCCATTCCCATTAGAGGATGCCATGATGCAATTACAAAGCCTCTGTGCGGCCAGGACAGTAGAAACCCCCCACAAGTGACCCCATTCTGGAAACTACACCCCATAAGGAATCTAACAAGGGGGGGCAGCGGGTATATGGCCCCCTGGTGACGGCCACATTTGGGACGTGAAAATGAAAAAAGTGGTATTTTTTATTTTCACGGCACATGTTCTACACATGTGCCCGTCACCAGTGGGGTCCATATGCTCACTGCACCCCTTGTTAGATTCCTTATGGGGTGTAGTTTCCAGAATGGGGGGGGTTTCTACTGTCCTGGCAGCACAGGAGCTTTGTAATTGCGACATGGCCTCCATCCTCCATTCCAGCCTCTAAATGGCGCTCTGTCCCTTTGGTGACTTGCCCTGTGCCCATATGGCACTTTATGTCCACATGTGGGGTATTTTCGTGTAGGGGTATTTACCCTACACGTTTTGCTTTTATTTTCTTTTTTAACCCCTTGTGGAGTTGGAAAAAAATCAAGGCTAGACCAACATTTAGTGTAATTTTTTTAAAATTTTTACTCTAAATCATTGATCTTGTCTTGATTTTTTCATTTTCACAAGGGGCTAAAAGATTTAAAAAAAAACACAATGTGTAGAGCAATTTCCCCTGAGTACGGAAATACCCCACATGTGGACATAAAGCGGCATGCGGGTGCAGGGTAAGCCTCCGAAGGGAAGGAGCGCCATTTGGTTTTTTGAGGCTGGATTTGGATGGAATGGATTTCGAGGGGCCATGTTGCATTTAAAAGGCCCCTGTGTTGCCAAGACAGTTGAAACCCCCCACAAGTCACCCCATTATGGAAACTACACCCCTCAAGGAATGTAACAAGGGGTGTAGTGAGCATATGGACCCCACTGGTGACTGGCACAAATGTGGAACAATGTGGCGTGAAAATGAAATATTACATTTTTTACACTATAATGTTGGTTTAGCCTTGAATTTATCATTTTCACAAGGGATTAAAAGAGGAGAAAAAAAACAAAATGTGTAGCGCAATTTCCCCCGAGTCCGTAAATACCCCACATGTGGACATAAAGCGCCATGTGGGTGCAGGGCAAGCCTCCGAAGGGAAGGAGCGCCATTTGGATTTTAGAGGTTGGATTTGGCTAGAATGGATGATGAACACCATGTCGCATTTACAGAGCCCTCGTGCTGCCAAAACACTGGAAACCCCCCACAAGTGACCCCATTCTGGAAACTGCACCCCTCAAGGAATCTAACAAGGGGTGCAGTGAGCAAATGGACCCCCTGATGACGGGCACATTTGTGCCATGAAAGTGAAAAAATGAAAATTTTCACTTTCACGTCACATTTTTCCACATTTGTGCCCGTCACCAGTGGGGTCCATATGCTCACTGCCCCCCTTGTTAGATTCCTTGAGGGGTGTAGTTTCCAGAATGGGGTCACTTGTGGGGGGTTTCCAGTGTCTTGGCAGCACGAGGGCTCTGTAAATGCGACGTGGCCCTTGAAATCCAGCTTCGAAAAGCCAATTGGCGCTCCTTCCCATTGGAGGCTCGTCCTGCGCCCACCTGGCACTTTATGTCCACATGTTGGGTATTTCTGTACTCGGGAGAAACTGCGCTACATGTTTTGTGTTTTTTTTTTTCCTTTTATCCCTTTGTGAAAATGAAAAATTGAAGGCTAGAACAACGTTTTAGTGTAAAAAATACTTTAGTCTTTTTTCACGCCATATTGTTCGGAAAATCTGTGAAGCACCTATGGGGTCCAGATGCTCACCGCACCCCTTGTTACATTCCTTGAGGGGTGTAGTTTTCTAAATGGTGTCCCTTTAGGGGTGTTTTTTAGGTTTTGGCACCCCAGAGCCTCTGCCAACCTGAAGTGGTACAGTCAGAAATGACCAAATATAATGGAGGCGTTGAAATGCACTAGGCGCTCCCTTATATCTGAGGCTTGTGGTTGCGTCAAATAGCGCAATAGGGCCACATATGGGGTATTTCTATAAACTGCAGAAACGGGGCAATCAATATTGGGGTGCATTTCTCTGGTAATAGGTTTATAATTATGAAAAATATTGCATTACAATAAAATCTCTGCACAGAAAATTAAAATTTTCAAATTTCTTACACAATTAGCTTTTATTTCTGTGACTCCCCTAAAGGGTTAAAAAACCTTCTGGATATGCTTTTGCAGAGTTTGGGGGGTGCAGTTTCTGAAATGGGGTGCTTCGTGGGGCTTTCTGACATACAGGCCCCTCAAATACACTTTAAACCTGAACAGGTCCCTAAAAATTTTTTAGTTTAGTTTAGATAGTTTAATAAATGCGGCCAGCATAAAGTAGACATGTTGCTAATGCTATTTAATATATCATTTATGTGGTATAATCATTTTCTGTACAAGCAGAAAAGGTTTAAAGTTGGAAAAATGCATTTTTTCACAATTTTTCACGCTATTTTGGGGTTTTTCATAAAGATTCGTTATAAGTATCGACTCCATTTTACCAGAAATGTGAAGTACAATATGTCACGAGAAAACAATCTCAGAATCAGCCGGATAGGTAAAAGCATCCCGAAGTTATTAGTGAATAAAGTGACACTTTTTGCTCCGGTCCTTAAGGCCATTTCAGGCCCGGTCCTTAAGGGGTTAAGAGCGACCTGGGTCCCATTAAGAATGAAATTGGTCCCTTTAAGAGCGACCTGGGTCCCTTTAAGAGTGAAATAGGTCCCTTTAAGAGCGATCTGGATCCCTTTAAGAATGAAATTGGTCCCTTTATGAATGAAATTGGTCCCTTTAAGAGCGAAATGGGTCCTTTTAAGAGCGACCTGGGTCCCTTTAAGAGCGAAATATGTCCCTTTAAGAGCGATCTGGATCCCTTTAAGAGCGACCTGGGTCTCTATAAAAGCGATCTGGGTCCCTTTAAGAGCGAAATGGGTCCCTTTAAGAGCGACCTGTGTCCCTTTAAGAGCTACTGGGTCCCTTTAAGAGCGAAATGAGAACTTTTTGGAGCCACAAATCCACAGAATCTGCCAGACAGACATATTAGGCTCCTCGCTCCTCACCATCCTCATCTCTCTACACACTGCACATCTGTAATGGCCCCTTTACACCCTGATTCAGTAGATAGCCCTGACACTATGTGACCCCCCCTTATAGTACATGCCCCCCTATTGTATACAACCCCCGTGTAGTCCACCTTATAGATGGCCCCCCATTGTTTCCCCCTTATAGTACATATCCCCCTATTGTATACACCCCCCTGTAGTCCACCTTATAGATGCCCCCATGTTGTCCCCTCCTCCTGCTCCTCCATCATCATACTACAACCACCTCCACCATAATACTACTACCCCTTCATCCTCCTGCCCTTTCATCATCATACCACTACACCCCCCATCATCCTCTTGTTCCATCATCATCATACCACTACACCCCCATCATCCTCTTGTTCCATCATCATACCACTACACCCCCCATCATCCTCTTGTTCCATCATCATCATACCACTACACCCCCATCATCCTCTTGTTCCATCATCATACCACTACACCCCCATCATCCTCTTGTTCCATCATCATACCACTACATCCCCATCATCCTCTTGTTCCATCATCATCATCATCATCATCATACCACTACATCCCCCATTATCCTCTTGTTCCATCATCACCATACCACTACACCCCCATCATCCTCTTGTTCCATCATCATACCACTACACCCCTCATCATCCTCTTGTTCCTTTATCATACCACTACACCCCCCATCATCCTCTTGTTCCATCATCATCATACCACTAAACCCCCCATCATCCTCTTGTTCCATCATCATCATACCACTACACCCCCCATCATCCTCTTGTTCCATCATCATCATACCACTACACCCCTCATCATCCTCTTGTTCCATCATCATCATCATACCACTACACCCCCCATCATCCTCTTGTTCCATCATCATACCACTACACCCCCCATCATCCTCTTGTTCCATCATCATCATACCACTACACCCCCCATCATCCTCTTGTTCCATCATCATACCACTACACCCCCCCATCATCCTCTTGTTCCATCATCATACCACTACACCCCCCATCATCCTCTTGTTCCATCATCATACCACTACACCCCCCATCATCCTCTTGTTCCTTCATCATACCACTACACCCCTCATCATCCTCTTGTTCCATCATCATCATACCACTACACCCCCATCATCCTCTTGTTCCATCATCATACCACTACACCCCCATCATCATACCACTACACCCCCCATCATCCTCTTGTTCCATCATCATCATCATCATACCACTACACCCCTCATCATCCTCTTGTTCCTTTATCATACCACTACACCCCCCATCATCCTCTTGTTCCATCATCATACCACTACACCCCCATCATCCTCTTGTTCCTTTATCATACCACTACATCCCCATCATCCTCATCATACCACTACATCCCCCATTATCCTCTTGTTCCATCATCATCATACCACTACATCCCCCATCATCCTCTTGTTCCATCATCATCATACCACTACACCCCCCATCATCCTCTTGTTCCATCATCATCATACCACTACATCCCCATCATCCTCTTGTTCCATCATCATCATACCACTACACCCCCCATCATCCTCTTGTTCCATCATCATCATACCACTACACCCCCCATCATCCTCTTGTTCCTTCATCATCATACCACTACACCCCTCATCATCCTCTTGTTCCATCATCATCATACCACTACACCCCCATCATCCTCTTGTTCCACCATCATACCACTACACCCCTCATCATCCTCTTGTTCCATCATCATCATCATACCACTACACCCCCCATCATCCTCTTGTTCCATCATCATACCACTACATCCCCCATCATCCTCTTGTTCCATCATCATCATCATCTGTGTGTATGTCTGCAGTATGTATATATGGATATATGTATGGTATGTGTCCACTACAAGTCCCATCATCCCTTCAGTAATTGTTTTGTGTTTCACTGGTATGTGTCTTGTCTTTTATCGGTACGTCTGATTGTGTATAACATAGCACGGCACCATCTTTCCTTTCCCATCTGCTCTATCTCCACCCATTTTCACACCTGAGTTCTGATCAAGTCTGATTCCACTTTCCTTCAAGTAGTATAAATTTAGATCTAAGGTCTCATTGTAGAACATCTTAAAATGCCAGCTTAAAGTGTAATATTTAGAATTAGGCCAGAATTGGATCAGAATTGAACAGAAAAAAACAGCTCTTCAATCATACTTTGGTAAGTGACAAACTGCTTAACCATGAAATATTTCCTCAACTTTCTATCTGCCCTCATCTACGTGTCTTGCGTTTTCTTTCTATCCTCCCCTCCCTCCATCCGCAATGAACATCAGTCCCTCTCTCCTCCCCTCCCCCATGTACTGCTCCCATACTCTGTATACCCTCACTCACCTCCCTATAACTGCTTCCACTGTGCAGCACAGAAGTCGCTCTCACAAGTCTTTTATCCTCCTCTGTAACCACCTGCCGTCTCTCTCTATCCTCCCTGCTGTCTCTCTCTATCCTCCTGCTGTCTCTCTCTATCCTCCTGCTGTCTCTCTCTATCCTCCTGCTGTCTCTCTCTATCCTCCTGCTGTCTCTCTCTATCCTCCTGCTGTCTCTCTCTATCCTCCTGCTGTCTCTCTCTATCCTCCTGCTGTCTCTCTCTATCCTCCTGCTGTCTCTCTCTATCCTTCTGCTTCTGGCTGCTGGTGACATCTCTCCTACTCCTGGCCCACCTTTCTCCCTCGCTAGTGACCCTCTCTTACTTCCCTCAAATAACTCTCTTAGCTTCACCAAGAACCGCTGTCGGCCATCTTCTGCTCCCTCGGTCTCTCCAGTTTCCTTTACCTGCGCTCTCCTAAATTCTCGCTCCGTGTGCAACAAACTCACGGAGATTCATGATCTTTTCATCGCTAAATCCTTCACCCTTCTGGCTCTCACTGAAACCTGGCTACAACCATCTGACACTGCTTCCCCTGCTGCTCTATCCTATGGTGGTTTTCATCTCTCCCACCCCCCCAGACCTGAGGGTAGGCATGGTGGAGGAGTTGGGGTTCTTCTTTCTCACACCCCCAGACCTGAGGGTAGGCATGGTGGAGGAGTTGGGGTTCTTCTCTCTCACACCCCCAGACCTGAGGGTAGGTATGGTGGAGGAGTTGGTCTTCTTCTCTCTCACACCCCCAGACCTGAGGGTAGGTATGGTGGAGGAGTTGGGGTTCTTCTTTCTCACACCCCCAGACCTGAGGGTAGGCATGGTGGAGGAGTTGGGATTCTTCTCTCTCACACCCCCAGACCTGAGGGTAGGCATGGTGGAGGAGTTGGTCTTCTTCTCTCTCACACCCCCAGACCTGAGGGTAGGCATGGTGGAGGAGTTGGTGTTCTTCTCTCCCCGCAGTGCACCTTCCAGGTCATTCCCCCTGAGCCATCACTCTCTTTCCCCTCCTTTGAGGCTCACACCCTCAGACTCCTCCGCCCACTTCCCCTCAGAGTTGCTGTTATCTATCGTCCCCCTGGCTCTCCACGACAATTCCTCGACCACTTTGTCACCTGGCTCCCTCATTTCTTATCTGCTGAAGTTCCCACACTAATCCTGGGTGACTTCAACATTCCTGTCGATACTCCTATTTCCTCTCAGGCCTCTCTCTAACCACGTCTTTCAGCCTCTCTCAGCTAACGAACTCTCCTACACACAAGGGTGGGAATTCCCTGGACATAATTGTCTTTCGCCACTTTTCCATCTCCAACTTCACAAATGATCCCTCAGAGTTATCCGACCACAACCTCCTCTCTTTCACAATCGCCCCCCTCCTGACACTCCTACCCCCCCCCCCCCATATACAGAAATCTGCGTGGCATCAACACTCAACAACTCATAGACTCCCTACAATCCTCACTGTCCCCAATCTCATCCCTCACCTGCCCAAACACGGCCGCACAACACTACCACAACAGCCTGAAAACGACCCTAGACTCTGTAGCCCCCCCTACTCTCCGCACACCCCGCCACAGATGCCGGCAGCCCTGGCACACCCCGGAAACTCTTTCTTCGGCGGTGCTCCAGGACGGCCGAACGTCTGTGGAGGAAATAGAGAACCTCAGCAGATTTCATTCATTACAAGTTCACCCTCAAATCTTATTACTCTGCCCTTCACCTCGCCAAACAATATTTCACCTCCCTCATCTCTTCACTCTCAAAAAACCCAAAACGCCTTTTCGACACCTTTAATTCTCTTCTCAAGCCCAAAGCTCAGTCACCTATCACTGACCTCTGCGCTGAAGACCTGGCCTCCTACTTCAAAACCAAAATCGACAACATCTGTTCTGACATCACCTCCCAGCCCCAAAGCCCCATAGATCCCATCCCCTCTCCCATAGATCCCAGTCCCTCTCCCATAGATCCCATCCCCTCTCCCATAGATCCCAGCCCCTCTCCCATAGATCCCATCCCCTCTCCCATAGATCCCATCCCCTCTCCCATAGATCCCATCACCTCTCCCATAGATCCCATCACCTCTCCCATAGATCCCATCCCCTCTCCCACCTTCTCTTCACTCTCTGCTTTTGATCCAGTGACAGAGGAAGAAGTCTCCAAGCTCCTCTCCTCCTACTACCTGCCCTAGTGACCCTATTCCCTCGCACCTCCTCCAGTCCCTCTCTCCTGTTGTCACTACTCACCTCACCAAAATATTCAACCTCTCCCTCTCCTCTGGGATCTTTCCCTCCTCATTCAAGCACTCTGTAATTACCCCGCTACTGACAAAACCTTCTCTAGACCCGTCCTGTGCAGCCAACTATCGGCCTGTCTCCAATCTCCCCTTCATCTCTAAGCTCCTGGAACGTCTTGTCTACTCTCGCCTTACTCGCTATCTCTCTGATAACTCTCTTCTTGACCCTCTACAGTCCGACCTCCGACCCCTTCACTCCACTGAAACTGCTCTCACCAAGGTGTCACACGATCTGCTGAACGCCAAGTCACAAGGAAACTCCTCCATACCGATTCTCCTGGATCTCTCAGCAGCGTTTGACACTGTGGACCACCAGCTTCTCCTCTCCATGCTCAGCTCTCTTGGTCTTAAGGACTCTGTTCTCTCCTGGTTCTCTTCCTACCTCTCTGACCGCTCCTTCAGTGTGACCTTCTCTGGCTCTACTTCCAGTCCCCTACCTCTCTCTGTTGGGGTTCCCTAGGGATCAGTCCTGGGTCCCCTCCTCTTCTCCCTCTATAAGGCCCCCATCGGACAGACCATCAGCAGGTTTGGTTTCCAATACCATCTTTATGCTGATGACACCCAGTTATACACTTCTTCCCGTGACGTCTCCCCAGTTATATACCTCCTCCCGTGACATCTCCCCTGCCTTCCTGCAAAATACAAGTGACTGCCTATCTGCTCTCTCTAACACTATGACCTCTCTGTTCCTCAAACTTAATCTCTCTAAAACTGAACTTCTTGTATTTCCTCCCTCTAACAAACCTAAACCCGACATCTCCCTCTCAGTCTGTGGTACCAGCATCACTCCTGTGCATCAGGCTCGATGTCTGGGGGTTATGCTAGACTCTGATCTATCCTTTACTCCCTATATACAAGCTCTATGTCTGGGGGTTATGCTAGACTCCGATCTATCCATCACTCCCTATATACAAGCTCGATGTCTGGGGGTTATGCTAGACTCTGATCTATCCTTTACTCCCTATATCCAAGCTCTTACACGCTCCTGTCATCTCCATCTCAAAAACATCTCCAGAATCCGTCCATTTCTCACCACTGACACCGCTCAGACTCTGACTGTCGCCCTGATCCACTCCCGTCTAGACTACTGTAACTCCCTACTAATCGCTCTTCCTTTCTCTAAGCTTTCCCCTCTCCAGTCTATCCTGAACGCAGCAGCCAGACTCATCTTCCTCTCCAGCCGCTATACCGACGTCTCCCTTCTGTGCCAGTCACTGCACTGGTTACCCATTAAATATAGAACACAGTTCAAACTCCTCACCCTCACCCATAAAGCTCTCCACAACTCTGCCCCTCCATACATCTCCTCCCCCATCTCCACCTACCATCCTTCCCGCGCTCTGCGCTCTGCCCCTCCATACATCTCCTCCCCCATCTCCACCTACCATCCTTCCCGCGCTCTACGCTCTGCCCCTCCATACATCTCCTCCCTCATCTCCACCTACCATCCTTCCCGTGCTCTGCGCTCTGCCCCTCCATACATCTCCTCCCTCATCTCCACCTACCATCCTTCCCGTGCTCTACGCTCTGCCCCTCCATACATCTCCTCCCTCATCTCCACCTGCCATCCTTCCCGTGCTCTGCCCCTCCATACATCTCCTCCCCCATCTCCACCTACCATCCTTCCCGTGCTCTGCGATCTGCCCCTCCATACATCTCCACCTACCATCCTTCCCGTGCTCTGCCCCTCCATACATCTCCTCCCCCATCTCCACCTACCATCCTTCCCGTGCTCTGCGCTCTGCCCCTCCATACATCTCCACCTACCATCCTTCCCGTGCTCTGCCCCTCCATACATCTCCTCCCCCATCTCCACCTACCATCCTTCCCGTGCTCTGCGCTTTGCCCCTCCATACATCTCCTCCCCCATCTCCACCTACCATCCTTCCCACGCTCTACGCTCTGCCCCTCCATACATCTCCTCCCTCATCTCCACCTACCATCCTTCCCGTGCTCTGCCCCTCCATACATCTCCTCCCCCATCTCCACCTACCATCCTTCCCGCGCTCTACGCTCTGCCCCTCCATACATCTCCTCCCCCATCTCCACCTACCATCCTTCCCGCGCTCTACGCTCTGCCCCTCCATACATCTCCTCCCCCATCTCCACCTACCATCCTTCCCGTGCTCTGCGCTCTGCCCCTCCATACATCTCCTCCCTCATCTCCACCTACCATCCTTCCTGTGCTCTGCACTCTGCCCCTCCATACATCTCCTCCCCCATCTCCACCTACCATCCTTCCCGTGCTCTGCGCTCTGCCCCTCCATACATCTCCACCTACCATCCTTCCCGTGCTCTGCCCCTCCATACATCTCCTCCCCCATCTCCACCTACCATCCTTCCCGTGCTCTGCGCTTTGCCCCTCCATACATCTCCTCCCCCATCTCCACCTACCATCCTTCCCACGCTCTACGCTCTGCCCCTCCATACATCTCCTCCCTCATCTCCACCTACCATCCTTCCCGTGCTCTGCCCCTCCATACATCTCCTCCCCCATCTCCACCTACCATCCTTCCCGCGCTCTACGCTCTGCCCCTCCATACATCTCCTCCCCCATCTCCACCTACCATCCTTCCCGCGCTCTACGCTCTGCCCCTCCATACATCTCCTCCCCCATCTCCACCTACCATCCTTCCCGTGCTCTGCGCTCTGCCCCTCCATACATCTCCTCCCTCATCTCCACCTACCATCCTTCCTGTGCTCTGCACTCTGCCCCTCCATACATCTCCTCCCCCATCTCCACCTACCATCCTTCCCGTGCTCTGCGCTCTGCCCCTCCATACATCTCCTCCCCCATCTCCACCTACCATCCTTCCCGTGCTCTGCGCTCTGCCCCTCCATACATCTCCTCCCTCATCTCCACCTACCATCCTTCCCGTGCTCTGCGCTCTGCTAATGACCTCACATTAACCTCTTCTTTAATCAGAACTTCTCATTCCCGCCTCCAAGACTTCTCTCGTGCTGCACCAGTTCTCTGGAACTCTTTACCCAAAGACCTCAGACTAATTTCCAACATCCCCAGTTTTAAGCGTGCCCTGAAGACCCATCTCTCCAGGCTTATAACATTTTGTAATCTCGTCTCCCTTTGCTATCCCTTCTCCATCCTCTCTATAACTTCTTCGGTGCTAGTTACACTGTCCTTGTTATCTGAGCTTAGAAAATGGCTTGTGATTGGCTCTCCCAGCCGCCTATAGGCACTTAGCGAATCCATGTACAATGACTGGAACATTGACAAATAAAGCCCTTGTTGCCTCTCGTGTTACTCCCAGTCATCCTAGTCTGTAGGCTCTTGAGAGCAGGTCACTAATTTGTTGTTGTAATTTATTCATTGTATAATTTAATATATAACCTGTAATGTATTTATATATATTTAAATAAGCGCTGCGGAATCTGTTGGCGCTATACAAATAAATATTATTATTATTATTATATGTATACAGTGTGTATGGCTGCAGTAAGTCTATTTGTGTATATATGTATACAGTGTGTATGGCTGCAGTATGTCTATTTATATCAGCATCAGACACAAGTAGGATAATACCCCCCTCACCAGACTACCCCCCCCCCCCCCTCCGGAGCAGCAGTATCAGATACAAGTGTCAGATTACACCTTAAGGCCATGTTCCCACAACATATGTTTTGCATAAATCTTAGCTGTTGTTGCAATTTTCAATATCGACCCTGATTTATGCAAAACATACGTTGTATTGGAATGAAAGGAATCCCGCACAAAGCGTATACACAGTGTTACAGGTAGAGAATACAGCGTGCTGTGTGGTGTTACAGGTAGAGAATACAGTGCTGTGTGGTGTTACAGGTAGAGAATACAGCGTACTGTGTGGTGTTACAGGTAGAGAATACAGCGTGCTGTGTGGTGTTACAGGTAGAGAATACAGCGTGCTGTGTGGTGTTACAGGTAGAGAATACAGCGTGCTGTGTGGTGTTACAGGTAGAGAATACAGCATGCTATGTGGTGTTACAGGTAGAGAATACAGCGTGCTGTGTGGTGTTACAGGTAGAGAATACAGTGCTGTGTGGTGTTACAGGTAGAGAATACAGTGTGCTGTGTGGTGTTACAGGTAGAGAATACAGCGCTGTGTGGTGTTACAGGTAGAGAATACAGTGCTGTGTGGTGTTACAGGTAGAGAATACAGCGTGCTGTGTGGTGTTACAGGTAGAGAATACAGCGTGCTGTGTGGTGTTACAGGTAGAGAATACAGCGTGCTGTGTGGTGTTACAGGTAGAGAATACAGCGTGCTGTGTGGTGTTACAGGTAGAGAATACAGCATGCTATGTGGTGTTACAGGTAGAGAATACAGCGTGCTGTGTGGTGTTACAGGTAGAGAATACAGTGCTGTGTGGTGTTACAGGTAGAGAATACAGCGTGCTGTGTGGTGTTACAGGTAGAGAATACAGCGTGCTGTGTGGTGTTACAGGTAGGGAATACAGTGCTGTGTGGTGTTACAGGTAGAGAATACAGTGCTGTGCGGTGTTACAGGTAGAGAATACAGTGCTGTGCGGTGTTACAGGTAGAGAATACAGTGTGCTGTGTGGTGTTACAGGTAGAGAATACAGTGTGCTGTGTGGTGTTACAGGTAGAGAATACAGTGTGCTGTGTGGTGTTACAGGTAGAGAATACAGTGTGCTGTGTGGTGTTACAGATAGAGAATACAGTGTGCTGTGTGGTGTTACAGGTAGAGAATACAGCGTGCTGTGTGGTGTTACAGGTAGAGAATACAGTGCTGTGTGGTGTTACAGGTAGAGAATACAGCGTGCTGTGTGGTGTTACAGGTAGAGAATACAGCCTGCTGTGTGGTGTTACAGGTAGAGAATACAGTGTGCTGTGTGGTGTTACAGGTAGAGAATACAGTGCTGTGTGGTGTTACAGGTAGAGAATACAGCGTGCTGTGTGGTGTTACAGGTAGAGAATACAGTGTGGTGTTACAGGTAGAGAATACAGTGCTGTGTGGGGTTACAGGTAGAGAATACAGTGTGCTGTGTGGTGTTACAGGTAGAGAATACAGTGCTGTGTGGTGTTACAGGTAGAGAATACAGCGTGCTGTGTGGTGTTACAGGTAGAGAATACAGCGCTGTGTGGTGTTACAGGTAGAGAATACAGTGTGCTGTGTGGTGTTACAGGTAGAGAATACAGCGCTGTGTGGTGTTACAGGTAGGGAATACAGCGCTGTGTGGTGTTACAGGTAGAGAATACAGCGCTGTGTGGTGTTACAGGTAGAGAATACAGTGTGCTGTGTGGTGTTACAGGTAGAGAATACAGTGTGCTGTGTGGTGTTACAGGTAGAGAATACAGTGCTGTGTGGTGTTACAGGTAGAGAATACAGCGAGCTGTGTGGTGTTACAGGTAGAGAATACAGCGCTGTGTGGTGTTACAGGTAGAGAATACAGTGCTGGGTGGTGTTACAGGTAGAGAATACAGTGCTGTGTGGTGTTACAGGTAGAGAATACAGTGCTGGGTGGTGTTACAGGTAGAAAATACAGCGTGCTGTGTGGTGTTACAGGTAGAGAATACAGCGTGCTGTGTGGTGTTACAGGTAGAGAATACAGCGTGCTGTGGTGTTACAGGTAGAGAATACAGTACTGTGTGGTGTTACAGGTAGAGAATACAGCGTGCTGTGTGGTGTTACAGGTAGAGAATACAGTGCTGTGTGATGTTACAGGTAGAGAATACAGAGTGCTATGTGGTGTTACAGGTAGAGAATACAGTGTGCTGTGTGGTGTTACAGGTAGAGAATACAGCGTGCTGTGTGGTGTTACAGGTAGAGAATACAGCGTGCTGTGTGGTGTTACAGGTAGAGAATACAGCGTGCTGTGTGGTGTTACAGGTAGAGAATACAGTGCTGTGTGGTGTTAGAGGTAGAGAATACAGTGTGCTGTGTGGTGTTACAGGTAGAGAATACAGTGTGCTGTGTGGTGTTACAGGTAGAGAATACAGTGCTGTGTGGTGTTACAGGTAGAGAATACAGTGTGCTGTGTGGTGTTACAGGTAGAGAATACAGCGCTGTGTGGTGTTACAGGTAGAGAATACAGTGCTGTGTGGTGTTACAGGTAGAGAATACAGTGCTGTGTGGTGTTACAGGTAGAGAATACAGCGTGCTGTGTGGTGTTACAGGTAGAGAATACAGCGTGCTGTGTGGTGTTACAGGTAGACAATACAGTGCTGTGTGGTGTTACAGGTAGACAATACAGCGTGCTGTGTGGTGTTACAGGTAGAGAATACAGCGTGCTGTGTGGTGTTACAGGTAGAGAATACAGTGCTGTGTGGTGTTACAGGTAGAGAATACAGCGTGCTGTGTGGTGTTACAGGTAGACAATACAGTGCTGTGTGGTGTTACAGGTAGAGAATACAGCGTGCTGTGTGGTGTTACAGGTAGAGAATACAGTGTGCTGTGTGGTGTTACAGGTAGAGAATACAGTGCTGTGTGGTGTTACAGGTAGAGAATACTGTGTGCTGTGTGGTGTTACAGGTAGAGAATACAGCGTGCTGTGTGGTATTACAGGTAGAGAATACAGCGCTGTGTGGTGTTACAGGTAGAGAATACAGTGCTGTGTGGTGTTACAGGTAGAGAATACAGTGTGCTGTGTGGTGTTACAGGTAGAGAATACAGTGCTGTGTGGTGTTACAGGTAGAGAATACAGCGCTGTGTGGTGTTACAGGTAGAGAATACAGTGCTGTGTGGTGTTACAGGTAGAGAATACAGCGTGCTGTGTGGTGTTACAGGTAGAGAATACAGCGTGCTGTGTGGTGTTACAGGTAGACAATACAGCGTGCTGTGTGGAGTTACAGGTAGAGAATACAGTGCTGTGTGGTGTTACAGGTAGAGAATACAGTGCTGTGTGGTGTTACAGGTAGAGAATACAGTGCTGTGTGGTGTTACAGGTAGAGATAACAGGGCTGTGTGGTGTTACAGGTAGAGAATACAGTACTGTGTGGTGTTACAGGTAGAGAATACAGCGCTGTGTGGTGTTACAGGTAGAGAATACAGTGCTGTGTGGTGTTACAGGTAGAGAATACAGTGTGCTGTGTGGTGTTACAGGTAGAGAATACAGTGCTGTGTGGTGTTACAGGTAGAGAATACAGCGCTGTGTGCTGGTGGGACAACAATGAAATGATAAAGTACTGGAAATAATTCAGTAACACAATGAAACTGCAATGTGTGAACACAGCCTAGATTTTCTGCAACAGCTTTGTGGGGGGGAATTGGCAGGGTGGAGGACTGTGATGAACAGCATTGCATTCTGGGAACTGCTTAACCAGGAAGTACAGAAACACAATACTGAACAAAAAACCCCAAACAAATAGATTTTTGGTAGTTTCATAACTGGGATAGATAGTTAAATAATGCTATATGCTTCTGCAGAAATTTCTTTTTTTTTAACCTCTACCTGGAGTTCCCCTTTAACCAGCAGATACTGGCAAGTCCCTGTAGCTCTAGAAGCCTGGTAGAGAACTGCGTTCACTATTTCCATGGGACTTAACAAATTCACTGGGATGCCACTCGAGCTATGCAATGCCCCAGCAACCTTCCAGCACCTCATGGAAAGAGGTCTTGATCACGTCAACTTCCAGAGTGTCCTGCTGTATCTGGATGACATCATTGTATACTCCAGCTCATACCAAGACCACCGGCAACACCTCACTGAAGTCTCCAGGGTTCTCAGTCGCCACGGCTTAAAAGTCAAGCCATCTAAGTATCACCTGCTGAAGCCCTGTGTCACCCTGACCTGATTTTCATCTTTCATTCACAGGTATGTGTTCCTCTCCATCACTGGAACCCCCACTACTGCCCTCACCATCTCATTCTTTGATCCCTAAATAATTGTCTTTTAGCTTTTGGTCTGTCTGTCTTTCCTCTCATCTGGATTGGCATTTATTGCACCTCCTAAGCCCGGAACCTAGTTAGTTCTTCATTAGCTTGGTTTATCTGTTTGTCCTGTCTTCGCTCAACGCTTCCAATGATCAGATCAGCTGCATGATACAGGTAGTCAGGTACAGGTATAAATATACAAAAAGGGCACCAGACACTATTGAAAAATGTAAACAGAACACATTTAGGGTGCGTTCACACCTACAGGATCTGCAGCAGATTTCATTTAAATAACTGAACACAGCATCAAATCTGCTGCAGATCCTGTAGGTGTGAACGCACCCTAAGGCTGGGTTCACACACAGTATATTTCAGGCTGTATTTGGTCCTCATGTCAGGTCCTCATAGCAACCAAAACCAGGAGTGGATTGAAAACACAGAAAGGCTCTGTCCACACAATGGTGAAATTGAGTGGATGGCCGTCATATAACGGTAAATAACGGCCATTATTTCAATACAGAAGCCATTGTATTAAGATAACAGAAAATATTTGCCATTAAATGGCGGCCATCCACTTGATTACAACATTGTGTGAACAGAGCCTTTCTGTGTTTTCAATCCACTCCTGGTTTTGGTTGCTATACAGCCTCAAATATACAGCCTGAAATATACTGTGTGTGAACCCAGCCCAAAATAGCATTTTTACAAAACCCTGGCTACTGTGTTATGTAGCTAATGTAGCGTTCCTGTGTCTAATCGGTGCAGACATTGAGAAGAAAGAATCATAATTAGATGTACAATCGGTATTTAGATGGTAACCTTGGATCCTTATAGTTCACCCCGGTAAGGGAACCTTCACTAAAAGTTATTGAGGACCCCTGCTATATACTATATATTGTTCTAGGAGGCTCTCAAGCAGCGAGGTCTATAATGAAATACAATGACCAATTGTCAGGACCAGTCACACCAAACACACAGAGACAGTGAGCCCTGAGCTCAGCCCCGCCCACTGTCCCTACCTAATTGCCGCAATCTGCCCTAAGATGGCAGCGGACAACTTGGCGGCGATCCCTGGCCTGGATACGTGAAACAATGGACAAGACAAAACAAACAAACACAATAAGAATGGTCAGCAATCCGGGTCACAACAGTCTGGCAGCAAAGGTACAAAATCAGGATCCCAAAGAGTAGTCAGAAAACAGGCAATATGGTCGGGGGCAGGCAGCAAGCAAGCGAGGTCAGAGATACAAAGCAGGAATCAGGAGAAGCCAGAACACACAAGCAGGCAGAGACTAAGTCAATAACCGGCAAGGCACAGGCAGAAACAGGAATCTTAAATAGGAGACCAGGAACCAAGTCCAGAAGATGATTGGAGGGACCAGCTGTCAATCACTGAGGCAAAGGCAGGTTAACCGTTACATGACCAGGGAAGCTTAGAAGCACAGACACGGGTGGGGCAGGGAAAACAATTAGCAGACCAGAAGAAATAAGACACAGTTCAGACAGGGAAAAAACAAGGCAAACAAAACACAGAATAAATGGAAGATTATGGCCAGTCTTTGGCGCAGAGGTTGAATCTTCGCAGCAGAGGGTGGCACTGATGCCTTTTCAGGTGCGATCATGACACCAATGTCTTATAATACAAATGATATAAAGGTATATAAGAGACCTGGATGGTATTGCAGATATATCCAGATACATAGAGATAGCATTATATCTTTACATCAGGATTAAAACTAAATGAAAACACAATCAGAAAAAAACTAAAGTAAAAGAAATGAAAGTTGTTGGTGTTTGGCAGGAGCCTGGTGTCCCGACTGTTGGAGAATTAGCTATATCTTATATTTGTACCTCTTGCTATCCCTTTATAGTTTATTGCTTCCTTGTATAGTCTGGAGCACGGAATAGCGTATATGTATCACATTTGGTTAGCGTGTTGCTGAGTGCAGTAGTTCTGCATTCAAGGATGCTGTGTGCCGAGATTCCAAGCTCCTCTGAAAAATAGCGCAATTAGGAGGAAGATCTGCTGTATTAAGTAGCTATAAACCAAAAGGAGAAGCGCTATTGCGTTAGACGGGATCCCCTTACATTACAGCCCAAAAGGCCTTTTAGTTCATAGCTACTTAATACAGCAGATTTTCCTTCTAATTTTGCTATTTTTGGTTTTAAAAAAAAAGCAAAACTGAAACAAAAATATGCTTTATGTTTTTGAAGTTTTGCAGATTTGCAGGGAATCCTGCTTGATCTCTACAGCTAAACAATTGTTCAACTGTAGTCATTCATTTAGGCTGGAGTCAAGAATATTTGAGGATTTGCGATGAATTTTGCAAATTTCGCAAGACGAATTTCTGGGTGTTTTGTTCATCTCTACCAGAGATCTACTCAACATGTAACCAGAGATCTACACACTGTGTGACCAGAGATCTACAAAAGGAGTGACCAGAGATCTACACACTGTGTGACCAGAGATCTACTCAACATGTAACCAGAGATCTACACACTGTGTGACCAGAGATCTACACACGGTGTGACCAGAGATCTACACAAGGTGTGACCAGAGATCTATACACTGTGTGACCAGAGAGCTACACAACAAGTGACCAGAGATCTACACAAGGTGTGACCAGAGATCTACACACTGTGTGACCAGAGATCTACACACTGTGTGACCAGAGATCTATACACTGTGTGACCAGAGAGCTACACAAGTGACCAGAGATCTATACACTGTGTGACCAGAGATCTACAAAAGGAGTGACCAGAGATCTACACAACAAGTGACCAGAGATCTACACGAGTGACCAGAAATCTACACAACGAGTGACCAGAGATCTACACACTGTGTGACCAGAGATCTTTACACTGTGTGACCAGAGATCTACACACTGTGTGACCAGAGATCTACACAAGGTGTGACCAGAGATCTACACAAGGTGTGACCAGAGATCTACAAAAGGAGTGACCAGAGATCTACACACTGTGTGACCAGAGACCTACACAAGGTGTGACCAGAGATCTTTACACTGTGTGACCAGAGATCTTTACACTGTGTGACCAGAGATCTTTACACTGTGTGACCAGAGATCTACACAAGGTGTGACCAGAGATCTACACAAGGTGTGACCAGAGATCTACAAAAGGAGTGACCAGAGATCTACACACTGTGTGACCAGAGATCTACACACTGTGTGACCAGAGATCTACACACTGTGTGACCAGAGATCTACACAAGGTGTGACCAGAGATCTACACAACAAGTGACCAGAGATCTACACAAGGTGTGACCAGAGATCTACACAACAAGTGACCAGAGATCTACACAAGGTGTGACCAGAGATCTACACAACAAGTGACCAGAGATCTACACAAGGTGTGACCAGAGATCTTTACACTGTGTGACCAGAGATCTACACAAGGTGTGACCAGAGATCTACACACTGTGTGACCAGAGATCTACACACGGTGTGACCAGAGATCTACACACTGTGTGACCAGAGATCTACAAAAGGAGTGACCAGAGATCTACACTGTGTGACCAGAGATCTACACACGGTGTGACCAGAGATCTTTACACTGTGTGACCAGAGATCTACACACTGTGTGACCAGAGATCTACACACTGTGTGACCAGAGATCTACACAAGGTGTGACCAGAGATCTACACACTGTGTGACCAGAGATCTACACAAGGTGTGACCAGAGATCTACACACTGTGTGACCAGAGATCTACACACTGTGTGACCAGAGATCTACACACGGTGTGACCAGAGATCTACACACTGTGTGACCAGAGATCTACACACTGTGTGACCAGAGATCTACACAACGTGTAACCAGAGATCTACACAAGGTGTGACCAGAGATCTACAAAAGGAGTGACCAGAGATCTACACACTGTGTGACCAGAGATCTACACACTGTGTGACCAGAGATCTACACAAGGTGTGACCAGAGATCTACACAACAAGTGACCAGAGATCTACACAAGGTGTGACCAGAGATCTACACAACAAGTGACCAGAGATCTACACAAGGTGTGACCAGAGATCTTTACACTGTGTGACCAGAGATCTACACAAGGTGTGACCAGAGATCTACACACTGTGTGACCAGAGATCTACACACTGTGTGACCAGAGATCTACACACGGTGTGACCAGAGATCTACACACTGTGTGACCAGAGATCTACAAAAGGAGTGACCAGAGATCTACAAAAGGAGTGACCAGAGATCTACACTGTGTGACCAGAGATCTACACACTGTGTGACCAGAGATCTACACACTGTGTGACCAGAGATCTACACAACGTGTAACCAGAGATCTACACACTGTGTGACCAGAGATCTACACACGGTGTGACCAGAGATCTACACACTGTGTGACCAGAGATCTACACACGGTGTGACCAGAGACCTACACACGGTGTGACCAGAGATCTACACAAGTGTGACCAGAGATCTACACACTGTGTGACCAGAGACCTACACACGGTGTGACCAGAGATCTACACACTGTGTGACCAGAGACCTACACAAGGTGTGACCAGAGACCTACACACTGTGTGACCAGAGATCTACACAAGGTGTGACCAGAGATCTACACACTGTATCAGGGCAGCCATCAGGAATTTCAGGGCCCCATACAGCTGAAGTGTCTGGGCCCCCCATTAACAAAACAATCTGAGACGTATCTTTGACTGACGTCTCCGGAGCGGTGTGCAGAGGCAGATGCCACTGGAAGATTGTTTTTTTTCGGATATGTCTCACACCAGCCAATGTCCATGCACAAGCCCTATTATATAAGTACGGATATGCACATATTAGAGCTGCCAGTTTCCAGTTCCCTGCATTGCATTTTCTAGGTGACTAGGAATGAGGCGGATCTATGACACTGTTCACACCCGCCCAGCTCTTGGACCACTGCTCTAGCCATAGTTGAAGAGCAGGGTGGGCACAGTACCACAGACCCACCTGACACTGTCACATACAATGATAGAGGTCCCTGCACTGACCAGATATCAGAGACTGCCAGTTACCATGTGACTCAGGCATCTGCAGGACAAGTACATGGAGTTACATTGCCATGAGTGGATGAGACTCCACACGTATCGTCTCACTAAGTCATAAACTAAATTGGCTCCAATATTTACACAGTACCGCAATAATAATTTACAATGATTCTACAAACCTGTGTGCGGTCAGTGTACAAGCACCATGGGGGAGATTTATCAGACATGGTGGAAAGTGACACTGGCTCAGTCGCCCCCGGCAACCAATCAGATTCCACCTCTCATTCCTCACAGACTCTTTGGAAAATGAAAGGTGGAATCTGATTGGTTGCCGGGGGCGACTGAGCCAGTCTCACTTTACACCATGTTTGATCAATCTCTCCCAATGCTTCTAAACGTGTCATCCGTATATTCCCCCAATATCGGGGAATTGGTCAATGCCCCCAAAAAAGATGGTGCTCTTCAAACTGTATATGCATGTATCAGACTGAGAGCATGTCCAATGGCAATAATAATGATATATCAGACCAGAATATGGTGCGTAGGAGAACATAAAATATAGGGAATAAACCATTCATGGCACAATTATCTGTAGCAGGTAGGGATATCACCAGAATTATGTGTTATACCGACACCATCTTTTATATTTCGATGCTTGATACTAGGGATGGTCCGAACCTGAACTATCAGCTTCTGATTCCCGCTGTCTGGCTGCTCCGTGCAGAGGGTGGATACAGCCGGAGGACCCCCTGGAAAACTGGGATACAGCCATAGCCATAGGCTGTATCCACTCTCTGCACGGAGGTTTAAGACAGCGGGAATCATTGCCGAGAGTTCAGGTTCGGACCATCCTTACTTGATACCAATTCAATACTTAATAAAGCATAGCTCCTTGTGCACAACTACTCCCAGCATACCTCCTTGTGCACAACTACTCCTAGCATACCTCCTTGTGCACAACTACTCCCAGCATACCTCCTTGTGCACAACTACTCCCAGCATACCTCCTTGTGCACAACTACTCCCAGCATACCTCCTTGTGCACAACTACTCCCAGCATACCTCCTTGTGCACAACTACTCCCAGCATACCTCCTTGTGCACAACTACTCCCAGCATACCTCCTTGTGCACAACTACTCCCAGCATACCTCCTTGTGCACAACTACTCCCAGCATACCTCCTTGTGCACAACTACTCCCAGCATACCTCCTTGTGCACAACTACTCCCAGCATACCTCCTTGTGCACAACTACTCCCAGCATACCTCCTTGTGCACAACTACTCCCAGCATACCTCCTTGTGCACAACTACTCCTAGCATACCTCCTTGTGCACAACTACTCCCAGCATACCTCCTGGAGCACTACAACTCCTAGCATACCTCCTGGTGCACTACAACTCCTAGCATACCTCCTGGTGCACTACAACTCCCAGCATACCCTCTTGTGCACTACAACTTCTAGCATAACTCCTTGTGCACCACAACAGTTGTAGTGCACATGAAGGTATGCTGAGAGTTGTAGTGCACATGAAGGTATGCTGGGAGTTATAGTGCACAAGGAGGTATGCTGGGAGTTGTAGTGCACAAGGAGGTATGCTGGGAGCTGCAGTTGTGCAGCAGCAGCCGCCCAACACAACTCCTGGCATACTTCTTTATGCACTACAACTCCCAGCATACCTCCATGATATGCTGGGAGTTGTTGTGCTGGTAGTTGTTGAGTTGTTTTGGGGGGGGGAGGTTGGGGGTGGCCCTGGGGGTGCGAGGGACAGCAGGCTACTGTGACGGTTCCAGGGGAGGATGGGAGTGGACCTGGGGTGCGAGTGATCGCTGGCTGCAGCGGCAGATCCAAGAGGGAGATGATAGGGGACGGGACTGCAATGGTTAGATGATCGTGGGCCACAGTCATCAGCAGTGGTGGGTGCTTCATATACGGCAGACCCTTGCTGCATATGAAGCTGCTCAGGAGCGGTTAGATGCCGCTGTCAGTTGTGATAGCCGCATGCACACTGTAAAAGGATCCTGGATGCAGAAATTGGTCATTGGTCTTTTGTTTGTTATGGAACCAAGTATCAGACTTATAGTGAGTTTTCTGTATGGATAATAAAGCTATACATGGTTTCCCTGAGTTTGCTTGGATGTATATTCTTTGCACTTTGCTCCTGCTTGTGTATACACATGTATATCATCCATCCATCATACACACACATACACATGTATACATTACACCCATCATACACACACACACATGCTGTATACACTACAGTCACACTTTACACAGATTTATGCACAATACACATCCATGATCCATACTACTGACACCAGGGGTCCATGTGGTGCAGGTCTCAGCTCTTCTCCTCACAGCCGCTCCGGGCCCCTCCCCCTCTTCTGTCCCGGCATCATAGAGAGCAGGAAGCTAGCAGAGAAAGTAGTGAGTGTGTGGGGGAGGGGGCCCTGCTTGTGTCTACACCTCCCTGTCAGCCTGCTCACTGTCTCTATACAGTAATCGTACTATAAAGAGACAGGAAAGAAGGGTGACAGGGAGGTGTAGACACAAGCAGGGCCCCTCCCCCACACACTCACTACTTTCTCTGCTAGCTTCCTGCTCTCTATGATGCCGGGACAGAAGAGGGGGAGGGGCCCGGAGCGGCTGTGAGGAGAAGAGCTGAGACCTGCACCACATGGACCCCTGTAGCTTCCCTGCTGAGTAAGTATATTGGGGGTGTGTGTGTGTGTGTGTGTATGTATGTGTATATGTGTGTCAGTAGTATGGATCATGGATATGTATTGTGCATAAATCTGTGTAAAGTGTGACTGTAGTGTATACAGCATGTGTGTGTGTGTATGATGGATGGATGATATACATGTGTATGTGTGTGTGTGATGGATGTATGATATACATGTGTGTGATGGATGTATGATATACATGTGTGTGTATGATGGATGATATACATGTGTATGTGTGTGTATGATGGATGGATGGATGATATACATGTGCATGTGTGTGTATGATGGATGGATGATATACATGTGCATGTGTGTGTATGATGGATGGATGATATACATGTGTATGTGTGTGTATGATGGATGGATGATATACATGTGTATGTGTGTGTATGATGGATGGAAAGTATACATGTGCATGTGTGTGTATGATGGATGGATGATATACATGTGTATGTGTGTATGATGGATGGATGATATACACGTGCATGTGTGTGTATGATGGATGGATGATATACATGTGTATGTGTGTGTATGATGGATGGATGATATACATGTGTATGTGTGTGTATGATGGATGGAAAGTATACATGTGCATGTGTGTGTATGATGGATGGATGATATACATGTGCATGTGTGTGTATGATGGATGGATGATATACATGTGTATGTGTGTATGATGGATGGATGATATACATGTGCATGTGTGTGTATGATGGATGGATGATATACATGTGTATGTGTGTGTATGATGGATGGATGATATACATGTGTATGTGTGTTGTGTGTGGATGATGGATGGATGATATACATGTGTATGTGTGTGTATGATGGATGATATACATGTGTATGTGTGTGGATGATGGATGGATGATATACATGTGTATGTGTGTGTATGATGGATGGATGATATACGTGTGTATGTGTGTGTATGATTGATGGATGATATACATGTGTATGTGTGTGTATGATGGATGGATGATATACATGTGTATGTGTGTTGTGTGTGGATGATGGATGGATGATATACATGTGTATGTGTGTGTATGATGGATGATATACATGTGTATATGTGTGTGTATGATGGATGGATGATATACATGTGTATGTGTCTTGTGTGTGTATGATGGATGATATACATGTGTATGTGTGTGTATGATGGATGATATACATGTGTATACACAAGCACACAGCAAAGAATATACATCCAAGCAAACTCAGGAAACCATGTATAGCTTTATTATCCATACAGAAAACTCACTAGAAGTCTGATACTTGGTTCCATAACAAACAAAAGACCAATGACCAAATTCTGCATCCAGGATCCTTTTACAGTGTGCATGCGGCTATCACAACTGACAGCGGCATCTAACCGCTCCTGAGCAGCTTCATATGCAGCAAGGGTCTGCCGTATATGAAGCACCCACCACTGCTGATGACTGTGGCCCACGATCATCTAACCATTGCAGTCCCGTCCCCTATCATCTCCCTCTTGGATCTGCCGCTGCAGCCAGCGATCACTCGCACCCCAGGTCCACTCCCATCCTCCCCTGGAACCGTCACAGTAGCCTGCTGTCCCTCGCACCCCCAGGGCCACCCCCCAACCTCTTCCCCCCCCCCCAAAACAACTCAACAACTACCAGCACAACAACTCCCAGCATATCATGGAGGTATGCTGAGAGTTGTAGTGCACAAAGAAGTATGCCAGGAGTTGTGTTGGGTGGCTGCTGCTGCACAACTGCAGCTCCCAGAATACCTCCTTGTGCACTATAACTCCCAGCATACCTTCATGTGCACTACAACTCCCAGCATACCTCCTGGAGCACTACAACTCCTAGCATACCTCCTTGTGCACTATAACTCCCAGCATACCTTCATGTGCACTACAACTCTCAGCATACCTTCATGTGCACTACAACTGTTGTGGTGCACAAGGAGTTATGCTAGAAGTTGTAGTGCACAAGAGGGCATGCTGGGAGTTGTAGTGCACCAGGAGGTATGCTAGGAGTTGTAGTGCTCCAGGAGGTATGCTGGGAGTTGTAGTGCACAAGGAGGTATGCTGGGAGTTGTAGTGCACAAGGAGGTATGATGGGAGTTGCAGTTGTGCAGCAGCAGCCTCTCCATACAACAATAACTCCCAGCATACCCTCTTGTGCACTACAACTCCTAGCATACCTTTCTGTTCACTACAACTCCCAGCATAGCTCCTTGTGCACAAGGAGGTATGCTTAGAGTTTTTGTGCACAAGGAGGTATGCTGGGAGTAGTTGTGCACAAGGAGGTATGCTGGGAGTAGTTGTGCACAAGGAGGTATGCTGGGAGTAGTTGTGCACAAGGAGGTATGCTGGGAGTAGTTGTGCACAAGGAGGTATGCTGGGAGTAGTTGTGCACAAGGAGGTATGCTGGGAGTAGTTGTGCACAAGGAGGTATGCTGGGAGTAGTTGTGCACAAGGAGGTATGCTGGGAGTAGTTGTGCACAAGGAGGTATGCTGGGAGTAGTTGTGCACAAGGAGGTATGCTGGGAGTAGTTGTGCACAAGGAGGTATGCTGGGAGTAGTTGTGCACAAGGAGGTATGCTGGGAGTAGTTGTGCACAAGGAGGTATGCTGGGAGTTGTAGTGCACAAGGAGGTATGCTGGGAGTTGTAGTGCACAAGGAGGTATGCTTTATTAAGTATTGAATTGGTATCAAGTAAGGATGTTCCGAACCTGAACTCTCGGCAATGATTCCCGCTGTCTTAAACCTCCGTGCAGAGAGTGGATACAGCCTATGGCTATGGCTGTATCCCAGTTTTCCAGGGGGTCCTCCGGCTGTATCCACCCTCTGCACGGAGCGGCCAGACAGCGGGAATCATTGCTGATAGTTCAGGTTCGGACCATCCCTAGTATCAAGCATCGAAATATAAAAGATGGTGTTGGTATAATACATAATTCTGGTGATATTCCTACCTGCTGCATATAATTGTGCCATGAATGGTTTATTCCCTATATTTTATGTTCTCCTACGCACCATATTCTGGTCTGATGGATCATTATTATTGCCATTGGACATGCTCTCAGTCTGATACATGCATATACAGTTTGAAGAGCACCATCTTTTTTGGGGGCATTGACCAATTCCCCGATATTGGGGGAATATACGGATGACACGTTTAGAAGCATTGGGGGAGATTTATCAAACATGGTGTAAAGTGAGACTGGCTCAGTCGCCCCCGGCAACCAATCACCATGTCTGATAAATCTCCCCCATGGTGCTTGTACACTGACCGCACACAGGTTTGTAGAATCATTGTAAATTATTATTGCGGTACTGTGTAAATAATGGAGCCAATTTAGTTTATGACTTAGTGAGACAATACGTGTGGAGTCTCATCCACTCATGGCAATGTAACTCCATTTACTTGTCCTGCAGATGCCTGAGTCACATGGTAACTGGCAGTCTCTGATATCTGGTCAGTGCAGGGACCTCTATCATTGTTTGTGACAGTGTCAGGTGGGTCTGTGGTACTGTGCCCACCCTGCTCTTCAACTATGGCGCTGTCATTATGCTGCTGCTTCCCAAAACGATTGACAGCCAGCTCATCTTTGGCTATATTGAAATCCTGCCCAGCCAGCTGCCAATCATTCTTGGAGGGTGGTCTGGAGGCAGAGCAGTGGTCCAAGAGCTGGGCGGGTGTGAACAGTGTCATAGATCCGCCTCATTCCTAGTCACCTAGAAAATGCAATGCAGGGAACAGGAAACTGGCAGCTCTAATATGTGCATATCTGTACTTACATAATAGGGCTTGTGCATGGAAATTGGCTGGTGTGAGACATATCCGAGAAAAAACAATCCTCCAGTGGCATCTGCCTCTGCACACCGCTCCGGAGACGTCAGTCAAAGATACGTCTCAGATTGTTTTGTTAATGGGGGGCCCAGACACTTCAGCTGTATGGGGCCCTGAAATTCCTGATGGCTGCCCTGCAGAGACCTACACAAGGTGTGACCAGAGACCTACACAAGGTGTGACCAGAGACCTACACAAGGTGTGACCAGAGACCTACACACTGTGTGACCAGAGACCTACACAAGGTGTGACCAGAGACCTACACACTGTGTGACCAGAGACCTACACAAGGTGTGACCAGAGACCTACACAAGGTGTGACCAGAGACCTACACAAGGTGTGACCAGAGACCTACACAAGGTGTGACCAGAGACCTACACACTGTGTGACCAGAGACCTACACAAGGTGTGACCAGAGACCTACACAAGGTGTGACCAGAGACCTACACAAGGTGTGACCAGAGACCTACACAAGGTGTGACCAGAGACCTACACAAGGTGTGACCAGAGACCTACACAAGGTGTGACCAGAGACCTACACAAGGTGTGACCAGAGACCTACACACTGTGTGACCAGAGACCTACACAAGGTGTGACCAGAGACCTACACAAGGTGTGACCAGAGACCTACACAAGGTGTGACCAGAGACCTACACAAGGTGTGACCAGAGACCTACACAAGGTGTGACCAGAGACCTACACAAGGTGTGACCAGAGACCTACACACTGTGTGACCAGAGACCTACACAAGGTGTGACCAGAGACCTACACAAGGTGTGACCAGAGACCTACACAAGGTGTGACCAGAGACCTACACAAGGTGTGACCAGAGACCTACACAAGGTGTGACCAGAGACCTACACAAGGTGTGACCAGAGACCTACACAAGGTGTGACCAGAGACCTACACAAGGTGTGACCAGAGACCTACACAAGGTGTGACCAGAGACCTACACAAGGTGTGACCAGAGACGTACACAAGGTGTGACCAGAGACGTACACAAGGTGTGACCAGAGACCTACACAAGGTGTGACCAGAGACCTACACAAGGTGTGACCAGAGACCTACACAAGGTGTGACCAGAGACCTACACAAGGTGTGGTCAGTGAACAGAGAGCTATAACAGATGATACGTGTCCCTATAATGTCAAATAACAAAAGATTGCTGTCCTCTTATGTGGCTGTGTGAACGAGGGCTTGCCCCTCGTAAAGTCCAAAGATAGAAAATCAAACAATGCGTTTTTTCTTTTTATAAATTATTTCTATATTGTAGATACATTTATTTAAATTGATCTACAATATAGAAATCATTTATAAAAAGAAAAAAGGCATTGTGTGATTTTCTATGGTTGTTCCTATAATGTCACCTGTGCACAGATACACATCCATATACACACACCTCAGTCTCAGTACCTTAAGTGCAGAACATCCTGTGATTACTTCAGATGATTAGACGCCTCCTGATATACATCCTGTATCCAACTGGGAAAAGCTGCAGAATACCATCCAGGGAACAAGAGAGGAGCCCCTGGAGGCCAGGAGACCATACATCGCCATATCCTGCTCGGGGCCACATGAGATGGGTCTTATAAAGATTATCATCAGCTCCTATTAGTGATACCACAGGACATTCCAACATGGTGGGCAGTAGAGATGAGCCAGTAGCTATTTGACCCAATATTACATATTATTATTATTTGACATATAGTGGTACCTTGGTTTAAGAGTAACTTGGTTTAAGAGCTCACAGTTTTTCAAAATTGTGACATGGTGTAAGAGCATTGCTTTGGTGTAAGAGCTCCCTGTACTGGGCGGGGCATGGTCTGCATAGCGGGGTCTACAGCCCTGTACTCTGACCCAGGAAGTCTCCCTCACCTTCCAAATCATAGCAGATCCACTTCAGGCTGGGGCTTGCATCAGGGGACAGGACTGTGGAGGTAATCTCTCCATAGCTGTAACCCCTCTCTCCCCGGACAGAGAGCGCTGCATGTATGTGCCCACATCTGTCCTGCTCATTCCTTCCTGCCCCCTGTAGTCTCTGTCAGCCCTTGTGTTTCCCATCCTCTCCATTACTGTACAGTAACTTATAATATCACAGATTCTGCTGTTTCTGAATGAATGTTTTATTTTTTTTACATGTTATTCAGAATAATAAATCATTATTTTTGGGGCGTGGAACCAATTGTCTGTATTTCTATGATTTCTTATGGGAAAATGTGCTTATACTCCTAATCCAAGGCACCACTGTATTTGTTTTTGAGCAAAAATGCAGTAAAAATTTGTTTCACCTCCAAGAACAGCGTCTCCAATAATTGGCAGGCTTACTCATGTGACCTCACAACTATAAGAACTTGGCTTTTCCTGCTCATCATCAGATGCCATCTTAAAAGGTAGTGAGGGAGAGATCCTGGAGTAGGGACAGTGAGGATTTAGCTGATTGTAGGCATGCAAGACCCCCAAAGCCCTTCTTAGGGCTACTACAATACATAGCAAAGCATACGCATCTGCATATACAGTGAATAGGCCGGCTACCTGTACATCAGCTGCTTATTCTCACAGACAGGCAGCTGCTGTTTATTCTGATTAGGCTAAACTGGATCTATTTGCCCCTACATTCTAATTGTTGTAGGACAATTTTAGGGATAGATCTTGAGTAATGTGGTACTAGGCCGCTTCTGTGATAGCTGGTGACGCCAATTCTGTAATAGTACACAGGTGAGATGTTTTGGCCGGTTTGTTGTCTCCAAATGGTCGGTAACCTCCGAGAGTATTGTGGGTCCCTTTGGCACTAGTCACAGTAAGGTTGGGCTCACACTGAGGAATTCTAGCGGATAAATTCCGCCGGATTCCGTTGCCTGTACGCGCTTACGGCTTTGCACCTCTCCGCCTGTGCCAAAGACACCATTCTATGCACGGGCGGATTCCACAGTGTAAACCCACTCTAACCTGGAGTAGTAGTAGACCCACCCGGAATGTAGGTACCACCACCCATAGAAAGAGGAAAGAGGAGTCCCGTGCGTTTAGTAGAAAAATAAAACAGTTTACTGAACAGAGAAGAGATAAGTGATACTCGTACTGCCCCCTAGTTGCGTAGAACCCGTCCTAGGTGGGTAGCAAGATCCCCAGTCGCCCATTATCTGGGTGTAGCAGGTTCCCAAGACTTACCAGTGGTCCTGCGCTGCTCAGTAGGATACGTAGACCTTTACTCTGGTAACTTTGTCCTACTGGGGTCAGTTCCTCTACTATCAGGAAACTGCCCTGCATGTTTTAGAAGGGTTCCTGGTGAGGGCAAGGATTATCCTAGGTGGCTTCTCTCTCCTAAGGTGAGCTTAGCACTGCATAGTGAACTTGGTTACTTGCATCAAAGAAACACAGCAATCACTGAGCTCAGGGAGTTCAGTGACATAAAAATCCAATGGAGTACTCACTCAAGAGTCTCCACTCATTCTGTCAGCAACTTACCTGACCGCGATCCAGCGGCGTCTGTCCCGGCCGGAGCGCAGCGCCGCCCTCCTCGCCGAGGACGGCTGACGTCACGGAGACCCGACGGCGTCCCTAGCAACCAAGGGACCGCGTCAGTCAGATCCGCCCGGCCAAGCAGCTGAGTGCTGTTGCACTCAGGCTGAGTGACAGATCTCCCTGCCGCTCAGCCTGCAGTGCACCAGCTGCAGTGTATTTGGATTCATGAGGCCGGACCAATCAGCCTTTGGTCCGGGCTCCTGATCCAGTATAAAGTTTAGTCAGTATCACCTTCCAGTGCTCGTTATTAGATTCTCTCCTGGTCCCAGCTCCCCCTTGTCTACTCCTGCGAACCCCGTCCTAATTCCTTCCGGCCTGACCTTTTGACTATCCGTTGTCTCACTGATTTTCTACCGCGTTGGCCGTGTGTTTTGACCCGGCTTGTTCTACTATTCTTATTGTGTTTTGTCTGTCTGTATTGTTCTGTGTGTTCACATACATAGTGAAGGGAACGTCTTCGTGGTTGTCCGCGACCGCCTAGGGTCGATTGAGGCAAATAGGTAGGGTCAGTGGGAGGGATTCAGATCCAAGGCCCACTGTCTCTTGTCTGTTTGTGCCCACCTGCCCTGACACATACATTGCCCCCTATAAATTTAAATATGCAAAAATGGGTCAGTGGAGCCTCAATTACTAGTCTCAAAACATGGGAATAGCCAGATATCACTCCAGAGAAGAAAAGCCTGTTGCCAAGGGGTGCCTCCCATTGGGGAGATCACCAAACCAGTCTGATATGTAGCCCCTTAAGTCTCACTCAGTTGCGAGTATTGGAACATAAATAGGGAAATACCAGGGTGGCCCCTTTTGCATCAAAGTCTAACTTTGTGGTGAGTATTGTGACATGACAAGGGTTTATCAAAGTCAGGCATCCATCCACAGACAGCTGCCCGGGTATTTGCCCCTCATCAGTGTGGAGCAGGATTATGGCTAATGGGGGCAATACAAAACACAATAATCACTGAGCTCAAAAAATCCAATGGAGAACTCACTCAAGAGTACAAAGTTAGACTTTGACGCAAAAGGGGCCACCCTGGTATTTCCCTTTTTATGTTCCAATAATTGCAGCCGAGTGGGACTTAAGGGGCTACATATGAGGGTGGTTTAGTGATCTCCCCACTGGGAGGCACCCCTTGGCAACAGGCTTTCCTTCTCTGGAGGGATATTTGGCTATTCACATGTTTTGAGACTCGTAACTGAGGCTCCACTGACCCTTTTTTGTATATTGCATCAAAGAAAGTCTGTTGTTTGTAATCTCTGGCCTCTGTCAGAGGTCCTGGCCAAGCCAGGCCCTGGCTTGACTTTTGCAGGAACTAGGCCTGTTTGTGCCTTCTCACTCTAAAAACTGACTTTCTTCCTCCACCAGGTTAACTCCTCCTACAGGGGTAAATCTAAACTCTCCTGTGAGTGGTGGGACTGAGTGTGGGTGGGTGAAAGAAAGTAAGGATAGAAAGAAAGTGCACCTGTGACTGGTCAAAATAAAGCAGGTGATACAAAACAATTAACCCTAAACTCTACAGCTGTGCATAAAAGACAAAAAACCCAGTGGGAAAATAATTTACCACATCTCCCACTTTGTTAACCTGAGAACGACTTACTAAGGTGCATAGGACTGCACCAGTGGTGGGACACCACATACTCCCCCACTTGGAACAAGCCGACCTCAGCGTAGCACCTAGAGGAAGTCGTGAAAGAAGGTGAACACAGCATGAGTTAAGTAAGACAAGATACATTATAAATAGACACATTTGGCAACAAAATAAATAACGATGCAAAAGGCAACGGTGAGATCGTCCATAGTGCCATAGAACTGTATATAACTGAAACACTGAATGCATCAGTTCATATACACCCTGAGTGGTGCTATGATGCATCAGTCTATATACATCATTTCTTTGGCAGCAAAGTGAGGTAGCTTTTTCCTCACAAGAAAGGGGGTTAAAGAGAAATCATGACAGAGCCGGGCACGACATCTTAAATTTCGATGTTGCAAACTGGGGTAACTGCACACAAGAATGGCCAACAGGGCCTTAACACATGGCAGAGGATGCAGTGGTACGTAAAGGAGTAGGAGTGACAGTGTGGTACCCGTCCAGTCACGTACTAAGGTGTTATTCATAAGGCCACTTCTGTGGTGGTCGTAACGCCAGTGCTAGTCCAGCACACAAGTGCGATGTTGGTACCTGCTTTAGTGTTGTGGCTGTCTGTACTCCCCCAAAACATCCAACATTTGCTGCTCACCGTCCGCCATCTTGTCAGCATCTGCGAAGCAGTTGTCACCTCCAAAAGGCGGAAACAATGGGTACAATGGAATTCTATGGACTCCGGCCTCTTCCAAGATGGCTGCGCCAGTGACGTCAGACGAAGTGCGCAGCACCTTCAGGCATCCTCCTGGAAATAGTCTCTTGTCTTTTGGTTTCGCCTGTGGGCGGTGCTTGTAGTTTGGTGGGAATCCACTGAATTTTCCCATGCTTCTGCAGACGGTCTTTTTAAAGTGATGGCACAGCAGGAAAATGACTGGCTGCGCAGCAATAATACACAACCCCTGTGGGGCGGAAAAACACTGAACACAGTTCCTTTTGCAATAAAGGAGTGATCCCCAACTTTTAGTCTCTTGGTTAGGGCGGTAGTTATCTTCAGAGCAATAGCATTTTAGGCGGTCAGAGAAGTATAGTTCCCTTTTGGCAGGCTTTTCAAGGTTCCAAATATTTTTGGCAGGAGATACTACATAGAGCAATGTCCCAAGTGTACTGAATGGAAAACGCACCAAAAATGCACCACACACAAATCTCAAAAATAGGCAGCAGTGAGGTTTGTATCCTGTTTGTGACCCCAGTTCTGTGGTACTCGGACGTTTCTGTCATAGCTGGTGAGGCCAATTCTGTGGTGACTCGGCCAGTATTGTGATTAGGGATGAGCAAACTTTTGTGAAGTTCGGATTCGTATGAATCCAACCTAAAACGAACCCTGCAATAACGGCTGAATAATTGCAGCTACAATAGTGGGTATAGTTTCGTTTAGTTGCACTTGCTATTACAATGAAAAAATGGAAAAAATCAAAGTGCAAAAATAGTGAAATTTTTTTTTGCCAAGGTGTAAGTGATTACATGGGACATAGGACACAAAATTCCTTGGACCCAGTAGGGTGGAAAACCGACATTTGACACTGGAACCAGCAGCAGTAATAGTACTGTATTGGACCCAGTGTGGTGGAGAACAGACAATTGATGGAGGAGGAGGCGGCACCACCTGATTGTATCTAGGCCAGTATGATTGAGAACAGACTATTCATGGAGACGGAGGAGGATGTTCAGCCTTGGAATGGTGGCCTGGGAATCCTCGCTGATGATATTGTTCACCGCACTTTCCAGAACACGGACGAGAGGGATGATGTCATTGATGCCTGCTCACAGAGTTGCGTCCTCAAAAGGGATCAACAATTGGCAGGACATGTTCGAAGAAACCGGTGCATTATGATGTTTATCATATGTGCCATACAAGGTGTATGACACAGCCCTCCCTGCTGCACTGCAGAGACAATGTTCCTCCCTTTGTCTGCTACAACACTTCCCACCGTTAGTTGACCTTGAGTCAGCCATTCATATATCTTCTCCCTGATGGTCCGGAGGAGCTCCTGCCCACTTTGGCTCCGTTCACCCAGGCTCACAAAATGGAGGACAGTCTGAGAGCGCCGGGCCTGACATCATTGGTAAGACATCGGGGCAGGTTGGACTGCAGTCAAAGCGGTGGATGGTTGCAAGCTGGTGGAGGCAGAACTTTTGCAGAAGTGGCCCCGAAAGCACCGGGGAGGTTTCTGGTGGTCTTCTGGGGGAATGTTGACCCAATGGGCACTAACAGACATGTACTGCCCTTGCCCATAATTGAAGGACCAGACATCAGTACTGGGGTGCATGGTCTTGAACACCAAGAACCCCAATAAGTCGCCAACATTTTTCTAAACAACTGTGCAGTGATGGGAGAGCCGTTGGGACAGCTGATGGGAATGTTGCGGCTAAACAGGGTTCTCCTTTTTTTAACCTTATTGTAAAGATATGAACTGATTTTCCCTTAATAAATTCGATAAGCTTGAATACTGAAGTTGCTTTCATGTGTCTTGGTTAATACTCACAGACAGCTGTCACATAACATTTTTAAATCGGCAGCACCCATGTATATCTGAGGAGACTAATTTAAGATCTCACCCTAACAGGGGTGACTTCACACATCTTGATATTCACAGAAAACCAGGATACAAGGGATTATAGGAGTAATAATCCCATGTATCCTGGTCTATTCTGTGAAAAAAGTCGCCGTTGTTATTTTTACCAGATTTGTAACGAACTTTCTCAAAGTTCGGTTCGGTGCCGAATCTAACTTTTTGCAAAGTTCATAACGAATCTGGTTTGTTAAGGTTCGTTTCGCTCATCCATAGTTGTGATGTTACTCGTGACGCCAATTCTGTGGTGTTATATAGGTGAGATGTTGGTAACCTCTGGGAGTGTTGAGGGTCTCTTGGGCGCTAGTCACGGTAACCTGAAGTGGTGATAGACCCACCCGGGATGTCAGTAACGCCACCCACAGAAAAGGGAAAAATAACCCAAGGAAAACAGTGGTGTGTGTGGGTGCAGGTGCAGGTGCAGACTTTACTGAACAAGGCTGGAGGTGAACAGTACACGTAATACAGGTAGTGCAAATCTTGACACTGAAACATAGTAACTGACAGTAAGGTAGAACCAGTACTTTGTAGGAGTAGGTAATTTGTAGAAATAGGTACTTTTTTTGAGGTAGGTGCTTTGTAGGAGTAAGTGCTTTGCAAAAAGAAAGAAGAGGAGAGGAGTTGCCCAATGTAGTATATTTGTTCTTCCGGAACAGGAGTGTAGAAAAGAAGAGATAATTGATACTCGTACTCACATATAGACTATAGTCTGACCGCCTTCTGCCCCCTAGTTGCGTAGAACCCTTCCTAGGTGGGTAGCACGAGCCCCAGTCGTAGGTTATCTGGGTGTAGCAGGTTTCTGAGACTTCCCAGTCGTCATGCACTGTGCAGTAGGATATGTAGACCTTTACTCTGGTAGCTTTGTCCTACTGGGGTCATTTCCTCTAGTATCAGGAGACAACTGTTTTAGAAGGGTTCCTGGCGAGGGCAAGGGTTATCCTAGGTGGCTTCTCTCCCCTAAGGTGAGCTTAGCACTAGTGATGATGAGCGAACAGTAAAATGTTCGAGTCGAACCTCAAACAGTATTGGTGTTCGGTTCGAAGTTCGCCTCAAACTCGAACCCCATTAAATGGGAAATGTTCGGATTAACTTTGGAAACATGGAACCACTTATAGCCTGAAATTTGGTTTAAGAATGGGCAAATAGTGAAATATTCCATAATTCGTACGAATATCGAATCCCATTATAGTCTATGGGAGAAAAATACTTGTGAACTCCTCTGTACGAAACATCAATACATCGAACAGATGAGATTATTTTTAAAAAAAATTTGCAATGCAGACTGTCAAATATGGGCTCTGTACCCACTCAGGATAAATTTTAACCACCAACCCACCCAATATGAAACATCAATACATCTAACAGATGTTGAGATTGATTTTTCCAAAAATTATTCAGCAATATAAACTGACCAAAATGGACTTTTTAGCCACTCCGGAAAAATTTGACCACCAACTCCTCTGTATCAAATATTGATTAATCTAACAGATGTTCAGATTAATTTAAAAAAATATATTTTGCAATGCAGAATGAGAAAAATGGGCTTTTTGGCCACTCAGAAAAAATGTAACCACCAACTCCTCTGTACCAAAGATTGATTATTCTAACAGATGTTCAATTAATTAAAAAAAAAAATTCTGCGGTGCAGACTGACAAAAATGGGCTTTTTACCCACTCATGAAAAATTAGTACCATTGGTTGCAGCCTAGCCTAGCAGGGAAGAGGTTTAACTAAATTAGGTAGAAGAACATGGCAGGAGAGATGAAGGCATTTATAAAATAACCATTTGGAGGCTACAAAGAGGATGAGGAGAAAGAGGTGTATGCAGTGCGCATCAAGCTCATACAGGTGTATTTCTCCACAATACATTCAGCTGTAACACTTGGAACACGAGCTGTGGGCAGCAGTAGAATCCAATTTTTAGAAGCAGCAGCACAGGAACTACAGACGTGAGATGAAGTGTAGTGTTTATGTGTATTTCACATTTCCAAGAAGACATGCTACAGTTTACTAGTCAGTGACAACGGGAACCAGGGCAACAAAATGGTCAGAGATCCACGCTTGATTCATTTTTATAAATGTCAAACGATCAACATTGAAGATAACACTTCTATGGCGTGTCGAGCAAGCTCAGGCTATTCATCCAGTTTGGACTCCCAGAAGTTGAATGGGTCAAGACCAAGTCCAAAAACATCGATGTTGAGGCGCAGATAGTCATGGACCATGGTCTTAAGGTGGTCTCTGTGTGTCATAATGCTGCCCTGCCTTGCCAGCGTTAATGAGGTGGTAAACAGTGACTGCCAAATTTCACCCAGTAAGGTTCTGCCACACTGCCTGCTGCTGCGGCGGCTACTTGTGATTCTACTGCTGTCGAGTTGCTGGCGCTGTTCCGCTGTGACATTAGAATATGAAGACCCAAAAGATGTCTCGAGTTGGTCAATGAGCACTGTCTCAAAATCCTGCATTCTACTGAAATTACTGCCTTTGGTCTTGTAACGTGGATAAAGAAGGGTTGCCACCCAGTAATCGCTGTTCATTTTTATTGCCTTGATGCGTGAATCATGTTGGAAGTAATGTAGCATCCAAGCACTCATGTGTGAGATGCTACCAGGATCTCCCAAGCCTCGGGGTCGAGGGGCAATAACAGGATCTTCATTTTCTTCCTCCTCTTCCTCCAACTCCTCCTCCCCCTGTAATCTGTGCCAACCTCTTACCAGTGAAGGGGAATCAGTACCAGTGGTGTCCACCTCTGCTTTCTCATCCTCCTTCACTTCTTCCTCCTGACCGTCACCAGAGGCCTGGCTAGCCTCATGCGCTCTACCGTGGGAGCTGTACTGCCGGCCTGCACCCGCCCTCGACCTAGAACCACTGCCTAAAGGAGACCTATACAACTGTGTAACAGTTGGGTCATCTACATTCTCGGTGAGTAAGGTTCCGTGTCTGCCTCCTCCTCTTCCTCCTCCTCCTCCTCCTCCATCACTGATGACACCTGCTGCCGCAGAGTGCCTAACGCTTGTTCCAGTAAAAATATCACCATGACCAGCAGCAGTGATGCTGATAAGGGCATCGTCTCGACTGACCATTTTGGTGGCCTCTTCAAAACTGGCAAGGATGGCGTACAGACCTTTCACCTGTCTCCGCTCTCTATAAGTGAACACCCGAGGTCCGCACCACTGCTAGTCAGGCCATTCGACAGTTCGTACTGCATAATAGCATTTTGCTGCTGCCACTGGAGCATGTGGAGTGTGGAATTCCAGCGTGTTGCCACATCACAGATGAGACGGTTCACTAGGAGGCCCAGGTCCTTTTGCAACGATGCCAGTCGTACCGAAGCAGGGTACGAACGTCGGAAGTGGGAGCTAAGACCTCGAGACTTCTTCAGGAGACAGTCAACACCAGGGTAGCACTTAAGAAATTTCTGCACTACCAGGTTCATGACATGTGCCAGACAAGGCACGTGTGTAAGTCTGCCGATCTTAAGGGCAGCAACGATATTGCTTCCGTTGTCGAACACCACCTTACCTGATGACAGGTTCTTAGCACCCAGCCAGTGGTCGGTCTGAGTGCTCAAAGCCCTCCACAGCTCTTGACCTGTGTGTTGACGGTCTCCCAGACAAATTAATTTAAGAACGGCCTGGTTTCTCTTAGCACGTGATTAGTGATGACCGAGTACTAAAATGCTCGGGTGCTCGTTGCTCGCAACGAATATCTCCCGATACTCGAGTGCTCGTTTCGAGTAACGAACCCCATTGAAGTCATTTTTGCAGGGGACCCAAGTTCGGTAGAGGGAAGGTCATGTAAAAACCTGTCAACCTCAGAAATTGATTGAAACACAACGGAAATGGACAGGAAACAGCAGGGGCAGCATGTATGCATGCCTCTGAGGCTGCCTAATGGCACCATTATGCCTAATTCTGTGCAACAGCCTGGTTAAAACAGAGGAAGGCATAGAGACCACCAAAAAACTCAGCCTGACACAGCATGGCAGTGAGAACACAGGGAACCATTAAAAAAAAGGTAGCATATCATGAACCAGCCAAAAATTCAGCCTGACACAGCATAGCGGTGAGGACAGAGTGAACAAGGTAGAAGCGGTAGCCAGTCAGCCTTCCAAAAATTATACCAGACCTAGCATGGCAGTGAGCACACAGAGAGCCAATAAAAGTGAGTGAGGAAGCAAGTGAGCCTCCGAAAATTAGGCCACTGCATGGCATTGTGCACACAGAGAACTCCCGGAAGCAGCAGTAGCCAACATGGAGGCCAGGCAGGAGCAACAGTAACCAACATGGAGGCCAGGTAGGAGCAACAGTAACCAACATGGAGGCCAGGCAGCAGCAACAGTAGTTAACATGGAGGCCAGGCAGGATCAGCAGTAGCCAACATGGAGGCAAGGGCAGGCACACCAGTAGTCAGCAGTAGTCAACATGGATGCCAGTTAAGGCCCAGCAGTAGCTAACATGGAGGCAAGGGCAGGCACACCAGTAGTCAACATGGATGCCAGTAAAGGCCCAGCAGTAGTCAACATGGATGACAGTTAATGCCAAGCAGTAGCCAACATGTAGGCAAGGGCAGGCACACCAGTAGTCATCAGTAGTCAACATGGATTCCAGTTAAGGCCAACATGGAGGCAAGGGCAGGCACACCAGTAGTCTGCAGTAGTCAACATGGATGCCAGTAAAGGCCCAGCAGTAGTCAAAATGGATGCAAGTTAAGGCCCAGCGGTAGCCAACATGGAGGCAAGGGCAGGCACAGCAGTAGTCAACATGGATGCCAGTAAAGGCCCAGCAGTAGTCAACATGGATGCCAGTTAAGGCCAAGCAGTAGCCAACATGGAGGCAAGGGCAGGCACACCAGTAGTCAGCAGTAGTCAACATGGATTCCAGTTAAGGCCAAGCAGTAGCCAACATGGAGGCAAGGGCAGGCACACCAGTAGTCAGCAGTAGTCAACATGGATGCCAGTTAAGGCCCAGCAGTAGCCAACATGGAGGCAAGGGCAGGCCCAGCAGTAGTCAACATGGATGCCAGTAAAGGCCCAGCAGTAGTCAACATGGATGCCAGTTAAGGCCCAGCAGTAGCCAACATGAAGGCAAGGGCAGGCACAGCAGTAGTCAACATGGATGCCAGTTAAGGCCAAGCAGTGGCCAACATGGAGGCAAGGGCAGGCACACCAGTAGTAAGCAGTAGTTAACATGGATGCCAGTTAAGGCCCAGCTGTAGCCAACATGGAGGCAAGGGCAGGCACAGCAATAGTCAACATGGATGTCTATTACTGCTTTGGTCAATCCTGCATTTAAAACGGCTACAACCATAGATATTTCCTTTCTTTTGGATAATGTTTTATCTTGTGTATTTGTTGAAAAATTCTATAAAAAATGATCTGATAAAAAAAAAAAAAAAAAAGGCTACAACATCGAAGGTACTGGTGAAAGAATGGCATAGGACACCCGTAAGATAAGATGACATCCACAGATAATATGGTTCGAAATGGACAAGACAAGGAAGGTTAATTGAATTTGACTGTAGCAGTTGCGGTAACATTCCCTGCATCATGTGACTCCCCACTTCTCCCCCATCATTTTTTTGAGTTTGAATTTGACTTTGAATTGGACTGTAGCAGTTGGGGTTAGTTTAACTGGTTGAGTTGCAGAAATGCGCACAGATGCGACGCACCTTGTTGAGCAAGTCAGCCACATTGGGGTAAGTTTTAACCCCTAGATGACCCAGGATGTAGAGTTACGTCATGGAAGTCTGTCACCAGACGACCCTGGACGTAACTCTACGTCCTGGGTGTTTCTCCGGCTATGAAGCTATGCTATGCTCCGGCTATGCTATGCTATGCTTCATAGCAGGTGGGGGCCGGCTGCAATCAGCAGCCGGGACCTCACTGGTAATGACACGCTGCAGCGATCGCGCTGCCGCATGTCATTAACCCCTTAAATGCCGCGTTTAAGTGTAAGTGACAGGGGGAGTCCCCTGTCACTTACCGATCGGGACCCCCGCAGTGTGACTGCGGGGGTCCCGATTGTTAAAACGGACCGCCGGAGGTCTCTCACCTTCCTCCCTGCGGTCCGATCGGCGCTCTGGTCACTGAGCCTGCACAGGCAGGCTCAATGAGCAGAGCGCCGATAACACTGATCAATGCTATGCCTATGGCATAGCAATGATCAGTGTAAAAATCAAAGTATTGAATGTAAAAGTCCCCCAAAGGGACTTCAAATGTGTAAAAAAAAAAAGTTTAAAACACTATTACACTACCCCAAAACCCCTCCCCCAAGAAAAGTTGAAATCATCCCCCTTTCCCATTATATAAATAAAACATATAAAAATAAATAAATAAATAAACATATAATATACCGTAGCTATCTATTAAAGTATAACAAGCGTCATTGCGAACGGAGAATGGTGTAGACGAAAAGAGGGAAAAAAGTGCGCGGATTACCCATTTTATGTTACATTATATATATAAAAAAATTCATAAAAAGTGATCAAAAAGTCCAATCTTCACAAATATGGTATTAATAAAAACTAGAGATCATGGTGGAAAAAGTGACGCGCCATACAGCCCCGTAGGTGAAAAAATAAAACCGTTATAAGCGTCACAATAGGCCCATTATATTAGTAACTAATTGCCAAAAAAAAGGATTTAATAAAAAAAATATATATAACGTTAGAGTTGTAAAAACCTGTCAACCTCAGAAATTGATTGAAACACAACGGAAATGGACAGGAAACAGCAGGGGCAGCATGTATGCATGCCTCTGAGGCTGCCTAATGGCACCATTATGCCTAATTCTGTGCAACAGCCCGGTTAAAACAGAGGTAGGCATAGAGACCACCAAAAAACTCAGCCTGACACAGCATGGCAGTGAGAACACAGGGAACCATTAAAAAAAAGGTAGCATATCATGAACCAGCCAAAAATTCAGCCTGACACAGCATAGCGGTGAGGACAGAGTGAACAAGGTAGAAGCGGTAGCCAGTCAGCCTTCCAAAAATTATACCAGACCTAGCATGGCAGTGAGCACACAGAGAGCCAATAAAAGTGAGTGAGGAAGCAAGTGAGCCTCCGAAAATTAGGCCACTGCATGGCATTGTGCACACAGAGAACTCCCGGAAGCAGCAGTAGCCAACATGGAGGCCAGGCAGGAGCAACAGTAACCAACATGGAGGCCAGGTAGGAGCAACAGTAACCAACATGGAGGCCAGGCAGCAGCAACAGTAGTTAACATGGAGGCCAGGCAGGATCAGCAGTAGCCAACATGGAGGCAAGGGCAGGCACACCAGTAGTCAGCAGTAGTCAACATGGATGCCAGTTAAGGCCCAGCAGTAGCTAACATGGAGGCAAGGGCAGGCACACCAGTAGTCAACATGGATGCCAGTAAAGGCCCAGCAGTAGTCAACATGGATGACAGTTAATGCCAAGCAGTAGCCAACATGTAGGCAAGGGCAGGCACACCAGTAGTCATCAGTAGTCAACATGGATTCCAGTTAAGGCCAACATGGAGGCAAGGGCAGGCACACCAGTAGTCTGCAGTAGTCAACATGGATGCCAGTAAAGGCCCAGCAGTAGTCAAAATGGATGCAAGTTAAGGCCCAGCGGTAGCCAACATGGAGGCAAGGGCAGGCACAGCAGTAGTCAACATGGATGCCAGTAAAGGCCCAGCAGTAGTCAACATGGATGCCAGTTAAGGCCAAGCAGTAGCCAACATGGAGGCAAGGGCAGGCACACCAGTAGTCAGCAGTAGTCAACATGGATTCCAGTTAAGGCCAAGCAGTAGCCAACATGGAGGCAAGGGCAGGCACACCAGTAGTCAGCAGTAGTCAACATGGATGCCAGTTAAGGCCCAGCAGTAGCCAACATGGAGGCAAGGGCAGGCCCAGCAGTAGTCAACATGGATGCCAGTAAAGGCCCAGCAGTAGTCAACATGGATGCCAGTTAAGGCCCAGCAGTAGCCAACATGGAGGCAAGGGCAGGCACAGCAGTAGTCAACATGGATGCCAGTTAAGGCCAAGCAGTGGCCAACATGGAGGCAAGGGCAGGCACACCAGTAGTAAGCAGTAGTTAACATGGATGCCAGTTAAGGCCCAGCTGTAGCCAACATGGAGGCAAGGGCAGGCACAGCAATAGTCAACATGGATGTCTATTACTGCTTTGGTCAATCCTGCATTTAAAACGGCTACAACCATAGATATTTCCTTTCTTTTGGATAATGTTTTATCTTGTGTATTTGTTGAAAAATTCAATAAAAAATGATCTGATAAAAAAAAAAAAAAAGGCTACAACATCGAAGGTACTGGTGAAAGAATGGCATAGGACACCCGTAAGATAAGATGACATCCACAGATAATATGGTTCGAAATGGACAAGACAAGGAAGGTTAATTGAATTTGACTGTAGCAGTTGCGGTAACATTCCCTGCATCATGTGACTCCCCACTTCTCCCCCATCATTTTTTTGAGTTTGAATTTGACTTTGAATTGGACTGTAGCAGTTGGGGTTAGTTTAACTGGTTGAGTTGCAGAAATGCGCACAGATGCGACGCACCTTGTTGAGCAAGTCAGCCACATTGGGGTAAGTTTTAACCCCTAGATGACCCAGGACGTAGAGTTACGTCATGGAAGTCTGTCACCAGACGACCCTGGACGTAACTCTACGTCCTGGGTGTTTCTCCGGCTATGAAGCTATGCTATGCTCCGGCTATGCTATGCTATGCTTCATAGCAGGTGGGGGCCGGCTGCAATCAGCAGCCGGGACCTCACCGGTAATGACACGCTGCAGCGATCGCGCTGCCGCATGTCATTAACCCCTTAAATGCCGCGTTTAAGTGTAAGTGACAGGGGGAGTCCCCTGTCACTTACCGATCGGGACCCCCGCAGTGTGACTGCGGGGGTCCCGATTGTTAAAACGGACCGCCGGAGGTCTCTCACCTTCCTCCCTGCGGTCCGATCGGCGCTCTGGTCACTGAGCCTGCACAGGCAGGCTCAATGAGCAGAGCGCCGATAACACTGATCAATGCTATGCCTATGGCATAGCAATGATCAGTGTAAAAATCAAAGTATTGAATGTAAAAGTCCCCCAAAGGGACTTCAAATGTGTAAAAAAAAAAAGTTTAAAACACTATTACACTACCCCAAAACCCCTCCCCCAATAAAAGTTGAAATCATCCCCCTTTCCCATTATATAAATAAAACATATAAAAATAAATAAATAAATAAACATATAATATACCGTAGCTATCTATTAAAGTATAACAAGCGTCATTGCGAACGGAGAATGGTGTAGACGAAAAGAGGGAAAAAAGTGCGCGGATTACCCATTTTATGTTACATTATATATATAAAAAAATTCATAAAAAGTGATCAAAAAGTCCAATCTTCACAAATATGGTATTAATAAAAACTAGAGATCATGGTGGAAAAAATGACGCCCCATACAGCCCCGTAGGTGAAAAAATAAAACCGTTATAAGCGTCACAATAGGCCCATTATATTAGTAACTAATTGCCAAAAAAAAGGATTTAATAAAAAAAATATATATAACGTTAGAGTTGTAAAAACCTGTCAACCTCAGAAATTGATTGAAACACAACGGAAATGGACAGGAAACAGCAGGGGCAGCATGTATGCATGCCTCTGAGGCTGCCTAATGGCACCATTATGCCTAATTCTGTGCAACAGCCTGGTTAAAACAGAGGTAGGCATAGAGACCACCAAAAAACTCAGCCTGACACAGCATGGCAGTGAGAACACAGGGAACCATTAAAAAAAAGGTAGCATATCATGAACCAGCCAAAAATTCAGCCTGACACAGCATAGCGGTGAGGACAGAGTGAACAAGGTAGAAGCGGTAGCCAGTCAGCCTTCCAAAAATTATACCAGACCTAGCATGGCAGTGAGCACACAGAGAGCCAATAAAAGTGAGTGAGGAAGCAAGTGAGCCTCCGAAAATTAGGCCACTGCATGGCATTGTGCACACAGAGAACTCCCGGAAGCAGCAGTAGCCAACATGGAGGCCAGGCAGGAGCAACAGTAACCAACATGGAGGCCAGGTAGGAGCAACAGTAACCAACATGGAGGCCAGGCAGCAGCAACAGTAGTTAACATGGAGGCCAGGCAGGATCAGCAGTAGCCAACATGGAGGCAAGGGCAGGCACACCAGTAGTCAGCAGTAGTCAACATGGATGCCAGTTAAGGCCCAGCAGTAGCTAACATGGAGGCAAGGGCAGGCACACCAGTAGTCAACATGGATGCCAGTAAAGTCCCAGCAGTAGTCAACATGGATGACAGTTAATGCCAAGCAGTAGCCAACATGTAGGCAAGGGCAGGCACACCAGTAGTCATCAGTAGTCAACATGGATTCCAGTTAAGGCCAACATGGAGGCAAGGGCAGGCACACCAGTAGTCTGCAGTAGTCAACATGGATGCCAGTAAAGGCCCAGCAGTAGTCAAAATGGATGCAAGTTAAGGCCCAGCGGTAGCCAACATGGAGGCAAGGGCAGGCACAGCAGTAGTCAACATGGATGCCAGTAAAGGCCCAGCAGTAGTCAACATGGATGCCAGTTAAGGCCAAGCAGTAGCCAACATGGAGGCAAGGGCAGGCACACCAGTAGTCAGCAGTAGTCAACATGGATTCCAGTTAAGGCCAAGCAGTAGCCAACATGGAGGCAAGGGCAGGCACACCAGTAGTCAGCAGTAGTCAACATGGATGCCAGTTAAGGCCCAGCAGTAGCCAACATGGAGGCAAGGGCAGGCCCAGCAGTAGTCAACATGGATGCCAGTAAAGGCCCAGCAGTAGTCAACATTGATGCCAGTTAAGGCCAAGCAGTAAACATGGATGCCAGTTAAGGATCAGCAGTAGCAGTAGCCTGCATATGGTTGTGTCCGGACTGACCTATATAGTAATAGTATCATGTTGCTTTTACCATATAGTGCATTACGTAGACACAGAAACCCCCCAAACGTTACCATATTGCATTCTTTTTTACGATTTCACCAATTTATATCTTCATAAATAATATTTTGGGATTCCATCATACATAATATATTTGGGGTTCCATCATACATAATATATTTGGAATTCCATCATACATGTTATGGTAAAATGAAAGACGCCATTACAAAGTACAACTATTCCTGTAACAAACAAGCACTTACATGGCTTGTAGATAGAAAACTGAAAGTGCTGGAGCTCTTAGAAGGGGAGGAGGGAAAAACGAAAGCGCAATTATCAAAATTTGCGTGGTCCACTGGGTCATTTTGGGCCTGGTCTTCAAAGGGTTAAGGAACCGCAGCAACATTAGGTTAAAGACGTGAGCCAGGCATGGCACATGTGTGAGGCTGCCGAGTTGCAGAGCTGCCACCAGGTTCCGCCCCTTGTTACACACAACCAAGCTCACTGCTAATTACACATGAACCCGGGTGCTGACAGCTAACTGGCTAGGCCAGCTGTCAGTCACCATCAAGGGTACACCTGATGCCTCTCGCCTGGGGGTGGTGAGGCCACGGCCACGGATAGACCAAAAAAAATAAAATAAAACAGCTGGCTGGTTGGCGGGGGGAGTGATCGGCGGGCACCCGGCAACCAGTCCCGCACCTCTGCAGACGTAGTGTGACGTCAGAGCATGGAGGAGTGAGGAGAACCATTAAAAGTAAGAAAGCTATACCGTCCGAAAGCAAAAGGAGGTCTGGCTCTCCCCAATCTTTACCAATACTATGTAGCTGCACATCTCGCTCGGGTACTCGATTGGCATCGCCATGCCCCCACTAAATTATGGGCCAACATGGAGGCAAGGGCAGGCACAGCAGTAGTCAACATGGATGTCCATTAATGCTGTGGTCAATCCTGCCTTAAAAACGACTACAACATTTAAAAAAGGTAGAAGGTACTGGTGAAAGAATGGCATAGGACACCCGTAAGATAAGCTGACATCCACAGATAATATGGTTTGAAATGGACAAGACAAGGAAGGTAAGGGCAGGCACAGCAGTAGTCAACATGGATACCAGTGAAGGCCCAGCAGTAGCCAACATGGAGGCAAGGGACAGTTGCTGCAGGGACAGTTGAATGCTGCACTTGGACACCTTGCTGGAGGGTGTGGAGCATAGTGGAGGTGAAGGGGTGCGTGGGAGGTGAAATGTCTCCACTCATCGAACGCCATTTTGATAGCCAGTAATTCCCTTTTACAGATGTCGTAATTACATTCAGCTGGGGTGAACTTCCTAGAAAAATAGGCCACCGGGCGGAGGTTGGTAAGAGTGCTAGGCCCCTGGGACAACACTGCCCCCACCCCCACCTCGGATGCATCCACTTCCACAACAAAGGGACGCTTGCAATCCGGCTGTGTCAGCACTGGAGCTTCTGAGAAACATTGCCGAAGTTCATTGCCGAAGTTTATTGAATGCTCCTGGATACCAAACTGGCATTTTGACAACTTGGCACACAGACTGTTTTGTCTCTCAAACGTCGGTCAACTCAAATGGCTAACGTCAGGGGTGGGGCATGCAACCAACATATCTTTCAACCGGTCACTAAGTCCTGCACGGAACTGGAATCGGAGAGCTGAATCATTCCAAGTGGAGAGACCACTCCACTGCCTGAACTCAGAGCAATACTCTTCTACAGGACGTCTGCCCTGCCTCAACCCCATCAGCTGACGCTCAGCATTGGCAGCACTGTCAGGGTCGTCATATAGTAACCCTAAAGCTAAAAAGAACCGGTCTACTGTGAGCAATTCAGGAGAGCCGGGTGGCAAGGAGAAAGCCCATTCTTGAGGCGGCCCTTGGAGAAGGGACATGACTATGCCCACCTTCTGGATTTCATCTCCTGAGGAGCGGGGACGTAACTTAAAAAATAACCTGTATCCCTCCCGGAAGGCACAGTACTTTCTTCTGTCCCCTGTGAATTTGTCTGGCAGCTGGACGGGCGGCTCAGGAGGTCCTGGGGAGGTCATAGTAAGTTGCCGGGGGGCTGTTTCTTGATCCTGGACCCTTACAGCTAACTCCTGAACCATGGTATTGAGGCGCTGCATTTGGTCCACTATATTGGTCATGGCAGTCCGGTTGTCCATGAAAAAAGACAACAGTTAGGCTGGCTATTCTGTCAGGACAGGGAGGTACGGACACAACCAGACTGGGCCCTGAATCTGAACCCAGCCACTGTCCCTACCTACTTGGCTTAGTCGACCCTAGGCGGTCGCGGACAACCACAAAGACGTTCCCTACGCTGTATACATGGCACACTGAACAGGACAGACAGGCAAATACAATAGAGGATGGTAAAACAAGCCAAGTCAAAACCACACGGGCAACGCAGTACAGAATCAGCAATACAATCGGAAAGTCAAAAGCCAAAGCCAGGGGGTCAGGTAACACAGTAGAGCAAAACAGCGGGAGTTAGGACGGGGATTAGCAGGAGTAGACACGGGGAAGCTGGGACCAGAAGTTAACCTAATAGCCAGTAATCAGTAAATGACCGCTGGCTCTTTAAATACAAGACCAGGAGCCGAGACCAGACTGTGATTGGTCCAGACTCCTGAGTACTGATCACATACATCTGCAGTGCTGCAGAACGAGTGGCAGAGACGTCTGCCCCTCACTCTGAGCACTCATGCCATCCAGCTGAGCACTACACGGCTCAGCTGGGCGGCTGTATGTCACTGGAGCCCGCGGCGCCCCTGGTAACTAGGGACGCCGTCGGGTCTCTGATGTCACGTGGCCCTGGCCGGAGAGGCGGCGCTGCGCTCCAGCTGACGAGGGCGGTAAGTCCAGTGTAGCTCCCGCATTCCTACACTGAGAATCAGCGGCCGCTGCAAGACGGGTGAGAGGCGTTGTATACGCCGATCGTTATAGTACTCAGCCTGTTTACAAACAACTATTCATTGTGGCCAATTACTGAGACCAAACATTGAGATTTATTAACATTGTGATTGTAAAACTCATCCATCCGACCAGACATTGGGGCTTCTGTGTAACCTATGAAACACAAACCTACCCTGTGGGAAACAACTGGACTAGCTCATGTATGAGCATTATAGGAGGACAATATGTAACCCCATCACCGCCGTACCTGCTCGTCTGGTGGGTCCGCTGCTGTAATTGAGGCCCCGGTCTCAGGGAGAGAGTAGGCCTGAGACCGGGGCCTACTTCCCCACTGAGACCGGGGCCTCAATTACAGCAGCGGACCCGTCAGTCGAGCAGGGACGGCGGGGATAGCCCTCATAGTATGAGCAGATGATGGGGAAGTAGTACCAGGCAGGGCTGGACTGGGACTTAAAATCAGCCCTGTCACAGAAGCCCCAGCAGTCCACATACCATGGATAGCGGTGACTATACTATACAATTTTCATTGCATGATAATACTGTATCTCTAAATAATTGTCATAGCTACAAAATAACACAGTATACAGGAAGCAAATATCACCGTAAATGTTACCGCCAAAGTGTTACTGAGCAAACTCAGAATATAGAAACTGATACTACTAGTATACAAGTAACTATATCTCCACACCATGACCACTGCCATTACCATTTCATAGTAACTAACACCACTATACAGTCACTGAATACAATCCACTATATAAAAACAAATATTATCAATAATACCAGTGTATATATAGGATACACCATGAGCACTACCATCAGTGGCGGATTATAATGTGGGCGGTTTGGGCGGCCGCCCGGGGCCCGAGGCTCCGGGGGGGCCCATGCCGTGCCACCCACATTATAATCCGCCCACGCCGCTGTGGCCGGGCCCACCACTGCACTCTTGTGACCGCAAGCATTATTTCGCTTGCGGTCACAGGAGTCCCCGGCTGCCTTCGGCTGATGTGCGGCTGCCGGGGGTGTCTCGTCCTCTCCCCGGCAGCGCGCGCATCACACAGCTCACTGTGCCACCTAAGCCCTGACTTCCGGTATTAAGAGCGCACGTTAGAGATGCTCTGTACCGGAAGTCAGGGCCCAAGCGGTACAGTGAGCTGTGTGATGCGCACGCTGCCGGGGAGAGGACGAGACACCCCCGGCAGCCGCACATCAGCCGGAGGCAGCCGGGGACAGACCAGGAGCCGAGAGGATCGACGGGGGAACGGATGGCAGGTGAGTTGTGTTTTTTTTTTATTTACTGACTGCTGTGCAAGGGGGGGGGGGGGGGGGGGCATCTATAAAGGGGGAAAGAGGGACCATCTATAAAGAGGAGGACCATCTATAAGGGGGAAAAGAGGGGGACCATCTATAAGGGGGGGAAAGAGGGGGACCATCTATAAAGGGGGAAGAGGGGGACCATCTATAAGGGGGAAAAGAGGGGGACCATCTATAAGGGGGGGAAAGAGGGGGACCATCTATAAGGGGGGAAGAGGGGGACCATCTATAAGGGGGAAAGAGGGGGACCATCTATAAGGGGGAAAGAGGGGGACCATCTATAAGGGGGGAGCAGAGGGGGACCATCTATAAGGGGGGGAGCAGAGGGGGACCATCTATAAGGGGGGGGCAGAGGGGGACCATCTATAAGGGGGGAGCAGAGGGGGACCATCTATAAGGGGGGAGCAGAGGGGGACCATCTATAAGGGGGAAAGAGGGGGACCATCTATAAGGGGGGAAGAGGGGGACCATCTATAAGGGGGGAAAAGAGGGGGACCATCTATAAGGGGGGGAAAGAGGGGGACCATCTATAAGGGGGAAAGAGGGGGACCATCTATAAGGGGGGAGCAGAGGGGGACCATCTATAAGGGGGGGAGCAGAGGGGGACCATCTATAAGGGGGGGGGGGGCAGAGGAGGACCATCTATAAGGGGGGAGCAGAGGGGGACCATCTATAAGGGGGGAGCAGAGGGGGACCATCTATAAGGGGGAAAGAGGGGGACCATCTATAAGGGGGGGATCAGAGGGGGACCATCTATAAGGGGGAAAAGAGGGGGACCATCTATAAGGGGGGAAAGAGGGGGACCATCTATAAGGGGGGAAAGAGGGGGACCATCTATAAGGGGGGAAGAGGGGGACCATCTATAAGGGGGAAAAGAGGGGGACCATCTATAAGGGGGGGAAAGAGGGGGACCATCTATAAGGGGGAAAGAGGGGGACCATCTATAAGGGGGAAAGAGGGGGACCATCTATAAGGGGGGAGCAGAGGGGGACCATCTATAAGGGGGGGATCAGAGGGGGACCATCTATAAGGGGGGGGGGCAGAGGGGGACCATCTATAAGGGGGAAAGAGGGGGACCATCTATAAGGGGGGGAGCAGAGGGGGACCATCTATAAGGGGGGGCAGAGGGGGACCATCTATAAGGGGGAAAGAGGGGGACCATCTATAAGGGGGAAAGAGGGGGACCATCTATAAGGGGGGAGCAGAGGGGGACCATCTATAAGGGGGGGAGCAGAGGGGGACCATCTATAAGGGGGGGGGGGCAGAGGAGGACCATCTATAAGGGGGAAAGAGGGGGACCATCTATAAGGGGGGAGCAGAGGGGGACCATCTATAAGGGGGAAAGAGGGGGACCATCTATAAGGGGGGAAGAGGGGGACCATCTATAAGGGGGAAAAGAGGGGGACCATCTATAAGGGGGGGAAAGAGGGGGACCATCTATAAGGGGGAAAGAGGGGGACCATCTATAAGGGGGAAAGAGGGGGACCATCTATAAGGGGGGAGCAGAGGGGGACCATCTATAAGGGGGGGATCAGAGGGGGACCATCTATAAGGGGGGGGGCAGAGGGGGACCATCTATAAGGGGGAAAGAGGGGGACCATCTATAAGGGGGGGAGCAGAGGGGGACCATCTATAAGGGGGGGCAGAGGGGGACCATCTATAAGGGGGAAAAGAGGGGGACCATCTATAAGGGGGGGAGCAGAGGGGGACCATCTATAAGGGGGAAAAGAGGGGGACCATCTATAAGGGGGAAAAGAGGGGGACCATCTATAAGGGGGAAAGAGGGGGACCATCTATAAGGGGGGGAAAGAGGGGGACCATCTATAAGGGGGGGAGCAGAGGGGGACCATCTATAAGGGGGGGGAGCAGAGGGGGACCATCTATAAGGGGGGGGCAGAGGGGGGCCATCTATAAGGGGGAAAAGAGGGGGACCATCTATAAGGGGGGGGAAGAGGGGGACCATCTATAAGGGGGGGGAGCAGAGGGGGACCATCTATAAGGGGGGGGAGCAGAGGGGGACCATCTATAAGGGGGGGGAGCAGAGGGGGACCATCTATAAGGGGGGGGCAGAGGGGGGCCATCTATAAGGGGGAAAAGAGGGGGACCATCTATAAGGGGGGGAAAGAGGGGCAGCATCTATAAGGGGGGAGCAGAGGGGGACCATCTATAAGGGGGGGGGAGCAGAGGGGGACCATCTATAAGGGGGGGAGCAGAGGGGGACCATCTATAAGGGGGGGGGGGAGCAGAGGGGGACCATCTATAAGGGGGGGGCAGAGGGGGACCATCTATAATGGGGGGGGGAGCAGAGGGGGACCATCTATAAAGGGGAAAAGAGAGGGACCATCTATAAAGGGGAAAAGAGGGGGACCATCTATAAAGGGGGAGAGAGGGGGACCATCTATAAGGGGGAAAGAGGGGGAGCATCTATAAAGAGGGGGAGCATCTATAAGGGGGGAAGAGGGGAACCATCTCCTATAGGATTAGCACCCTCCTCTCCTGACATCCTCTGTGCTGCTGTGTCCTCCCCTATAAGATCAGCCCCCTCCTCTCCTGACATCCTCTGTGCTGCTGTGTCCTCCCCTATAGATCAGCCCCCTCCTCTCCTGACATCCTCTGTGGTGCTGTGACCTGCCCTATAGACCAGCACCTTCCTCTCCTGACATCCTCTGTGCTGCTGTGACCTCCCCTATAGATCAGCACCCTCCTCTCCTGACACCCTCTGTGCTGTTGTGACCTCCCCTATAGATCAGCACCCTCCTCTCCTGACATCCTCTGTGCTGCTGTGACCTCGCCTATAAGACCAGCAGCCTCCTCTCCTGACATCCTCTGTGCTGCTGGAAACTCCCCTATAGATCAGCACCCTCCTCTCCTGACATCCTCTGTGCTGCTGTGATGCTGTGACCTCCCCTATAAGACCAGCAGCCTCCTCTACTGACACCCTCTGTGCTGCTGTGACCTCGCCTATAAGATCAGCCCCCTCCTCTCCTGACATCCTCTGTGCTGCTGTGACCTCCCCTATAAGATCAGCACCCTCCTCTCCTGACATCCTCTGTGCTGCTGTGACCTCTCCTATAAGATCAGCACCCTCCTCTCCTGACATCCTCTGTGCTGCTGTGACCTCCCTATAAGATCAGCACCCTCCTCTCCTGACATCCTCTGTGCTGCTGTGTCCTCCCCTATAAGATCAGCCCCCTCCTCTCCTGAACTCCTCTGTGCTGCTGTGACCTCCCCTATAAGATCAGCACCCTCCTCTCCTGACATCCTCTGTGCTGCTTTGACCTCCCCTATAAGATCAGCCCCCTCCTCTCCTGACATCCTCTGTGCTGCTGTGACCTCCCCTATAAGATCAGCACCCTCCTCTCCTGAACTCCTCTGTGCTGCTTTGACCTCCCCTATAAGATCAGCACCCTCCTCTCCTGACATCCTCTGTGCTGCTGTGACCTCCCCTATAAGATCAGCCCCCTCCTCTCCTGACATCCTCTGTGCTGCTGTGACCTTGGGGGGGGGGGGGGGGGGGGCGCAACATCAGGGTGAGTTGGCAATATGTTTACTGGGGGCAGTGGAGGTGGGGTGGGCAATGCTTACTGGGGGTAGAAGCAAGGGACCAAACATTATGTTTATTGGGGTCAGCAGGGAGGGGAGGCAGGCAGTGTTTTTTGGGGACAGCGTGGAGGGGGGGGGCAGTAGCGGATCATAATGTGGGCAGATTGACTGGGGGGGAACCGAGTTCAGTTCGGGTTCATACGAACCCGAACCCTTGGTAATGATTCCCGCCTTCTGCCCGCTCCGTGCAACGGGCGGATCCAGCGGGAGGACCTCCTGTAAAAATGGGATACAGCCATAGCCATAGGCTGTATCCCATTTTTCCAGGCGGTCCTCCCGCTGGATCTGCCCGCTGCACGAAGCGGGCAGACAGCGGGAATCCGATGCCGAGCGTTCGGGTTCATTCGAACTGGGGGGACAACAGCCTGTATAAGGCATGGTGTCTTGGACTGCTGGGGCGGTTGTGAGAGCCAAGGGGTTAATGGGCTGTGAAGGGGTGTGTACGGGTTAACTACAGCACGGTGGGAGTTCTGGTTGTTAAGGGGAGGAGGAGAGGTTGACAGGAAGGGGCTGGTAGTGGGAGGAGTTTAAGGGGTATATAAGGCTGGTCAGGCGCGGACTCACCCTCTTTCCCGATTTCCAGCGAGGACTTTGTCCCTCCCTGTGTTTTAAATTCTGTTTCAATTTGACAGCGTTGGTGTCCGCAAATCGGTGGAGGTTTGTGTGTGTATGGCTGTCATAACTTGCATATAAGTCACAGCTGGCGGAGAATAGTCAGAAGAGAATAAAGGAGGAAGTGCCCGTCGGCCTTCCGACGGCTGGCACAACCCGAAGAAGACAGTTCTGGTTTCAAAGTTTTACGTTTAATAAAGCTGTGGCCGACCCCGTCCACTTAAGTTTGAATAATTGCCTGTGTAGTTATTCAGTAGTTCAGCACCATCACGCTATAGTGGGTTATCCTAGCAGTCCCGAACCTCTGCGGGTTCGGACCATCCCTAATAGTTACCAATCCCTGACTGCTGGTAAGAAGCAGAGAGCAGCACACACAGGAGAGGAGGGGGCTGCAGGCTGAGGTTACACAGGAGAGGAGGGGGCTGCAGACTGAGGTTACACAGGAGAGGAGGGGGGGCTGGAGGCTGAGGTTACACAGGAGAGGAGGGGGCTGCAGGCTGAGGTTACACAGGAGAGGAGGGGGCTGGAGGCTGAGGTTACACAGGAGAGGAGGGGGGGCTGGAGGCTGAGGTTACACAGGAGAGGAGGGGGCTGCAGGCTGAGGTTACACAGGAGAGGAGGGGGCTGCAGGCTGAGGTTACACAGGAGAGGAGGGGGCTGGAGGCTGAGGTTACACAGGAGAGGAGGGGGCTGCAGGCTGAGGTTACACAGGAGAGGAGGGGGCTGCAGGCTGAGGTTACACAGGAGAGGAGGGGGCTGGAGGCTGAGGTTACACCGGAGAGGAGGGGGCTGGAGGCTGAGGTTACACAGGAGAGGAGGGGGCTGCAGGCTGAGGTTACACAGGAGAGGAGGGGGCTGCAGGCTGAGGTTACACAAGAGAGAAGGGGGCTGCAGGCTGAGGTTACACAGGAGAGAAGGGGGCTGCAGGCTGAGGTTACACAGGAGAGGAGGGGGCTGCAGGCTGAGGTTACACAGGAGAGGAGGGGGCTGCAGGCTGAGGTTACACAGGAGAGGAGGGGGCTGCAGGCTGAGGTTACACAGGAGAGGAGGGGGCTGGAGGCTGAGGTTACACAGGAGAGGAGGGGGGGCTGGAGGCTGAGGTTACACAGGAGAGGAGGGGGGGCTGGAGGCTGAGGTTACACAGGAGAGGAGGGGGCTGCAGGCTGAGGGTACACAGGAGAGGAGGGGGCTGCAGGCTGAGGTTACACAGGAGAGGAGGGGGCTGCAGGCTGAGGTTACACAGGAGAGGAGGGGGCTGGAGGCTGAGGTTACACCGGAGAGGAGGGGGCTGGAGGCTGAGGTTACACAGGAGAGGAGGGGGCTGCAGGCTGAGGTTACACAAGAGAGAAGGGGGCTGCAGGCTGAGGTTACACAGGAGAGAAGGGGGCTGCAGGCTGAGGTTACACAGGAGAGGAGGGGGCTGCAGGCTGAGGTTACACAGGAGAGGAGGGGGCTGCAGGCTGAGGTTACACAGGAGAGGAGGGGGCTGCAGGCTGAGGTTACACAGGAGAGGAGGAGGCTGCAGGCTGAGGTTACACAGGAGAGGAGGGGGCTGCAGGCTGAGGTTACACAGGAGAGGAGGGGGCTGGAGGCTGAGGTTACACCGGAGAGGAGGGGGCTGGAGGCTGAGGTTACACAGGAGAGGAGGGGGCTGCAGGCTGAGGTTACACAAGAGAGAAGGGGGCTGCAGGCTGAGGTTACACAGGAGAGGAGGGGGCTGCAGGCTGAGGTTACACAGGAGAGGAGGAGGCTGCAGGCTGAGGTTACACAGGAGAGGAGGGGGCTGCAGGCTCAGGTTACACAGGAGAGGAGGGGCTGCAGGCTGAGGTTACACAGGAGAGGAGGGGGCTGCAGGCTGAGGTTACACAGGAGAGGAGGGGGCTGCAGGCTCAGGTTACACAGGAGAGGAGGGGCTGCAGGCTGAGGTTACACAGGAGAGGAGGGGGCTGGAGGCTGAGGTTACACAGGAGAGGAGGGGGCTGGAGGCTGAGGTTACATGCCTGTCACCTCAGTTGCCCCCACCCATCCTCTCCCCCTGCCACCCCAGCTTCCCCCATCCTCTCCCCCTGCCACCCCAGCTGCCCTCCATCATGTCCCCCTGCAACGCCAGCTGCCCCCGTCTTCGCCCCCTGCAACCCCAGCTGGCCCCTATCTTCTCCCCCTGCAACCCCAGATGCCCCCCATCTTCTCACTCTGCAACCCCAGCTGCCCCCTATCCTCTTCCCCTGCCACCCCAGCTGCCCCCCATCTTCTCCCCCTTCAACCCCAGCTGCCCCCCATCTTCTTCCCCTGCAACCCCAGCTGCCCTCCCATCTTCTCCCCCTGCAACCCCAGCTGCCCCCCATCTTCTCCCCCTGCAACCCCAGCTGCCCCCCATCTTCTCCCCCTGCAACCCCAGCTGCCCCCCATCTTCTCCCCCTGCAAGCCCAGCTGCCCCCCATATTCTCCCCCTGCAACCCCAGCTGCCCCCCATCTTCTCCCCCTGCAACCCCAGCTGCCCCCCATCTTCTCCCCCCCCCTGTCGCCCCAGCTTCTCCCCCTGTTGCCCTACCTGCTCCCCCTGTCCCCCCAGCTGCTCCCCCTGTCATGCCAGCTACTCCCCAACTTCTCCCCCTCCCCCTGTCACCCCCAGCTGCCTCCCTTCCCCAGCCCCCCCCAGCTGCCTCCCTTCCCCAGTCACCCCCAGCTGCCTCCCTTCCCCAGCCCCCCCCCCCGCAGCTGCCTCCCTTCCCCAATCACCCCCAGCAGCCTCCCTTCCCCAGTCCCCCCCCCAGCTGCCTCCCTTTCCCAGTCCCCCCCCCAGCTGCCTCTCTTCCCCAGTCCCCCCCAGCTGCCTTCCTTCCCAAGTCCCCCCCCCAGCTGCCTCCCTTCCCCAGTCACCCCCAGCTGCCTCCCTTCCCCAGTCCCCCCCAGCTGCCTCCCTTCTCCAGTCACCTTCCCCCAGCTGCCTCCCTTCCCCAGTCACCCCCAGCTGCCTCCCTTCCCCAGTCACCCCCAGCTGCCTCCCTTCCCCTGCCACCCCCAGCTGCCCTCCTGCCCCAGTCATCCCCAGCTGCCTCCCTTCCCCAGTCACCCCCAGCTGCCTCTCTTCCCCAGTCCCCCCCAGCTGCCTTCCTTCCCAAGTCCCCCCCCCCCAGCTGCCTCCCTTCCCCAGTCACCCCCAGCTGCCTCTCTTCCCCAGTCCCCCCCAGCTGCCTTCCTTCCCAAGTCCCCCCCCCAGCTGCCTCCCTTCCCAAGTCCCCCCCCCCAGCTGCCTCCCTTCCCCAGTCACCCCCAGCTGCCTACCTTCCCCCAGCTGCCTACCTTCCCCCAGCTGCCTACCTTCCCCAGTCACCCCCAGCCGCCTCCCTTCCCCAGTCACCCCCAGCTGCCTCCCTTCCCCAGTCACCCCCAGCTGCCTCCCTTCCCCTGCCACCCCCAGCTGCCCTCCTGCCCCAGTCACCCCCAGCTGCCCGCCTGCAGATGAGTTGTCTTCATGATGCTGCGCCAGATGGAGAAGAAAGCAAAAAGTGAGCGACGGCGATAGGAGAAGACGTCACCTGTGAGTTATTCGTAACTGCACTGTAATCACTTCTATAGTGTGCAGAGCCTGTGTACCATTGGGGTCTCAATGGGTCAGTGTATTGTTTGTGGTAGTTTACTGACACAGCCCCGCGGTCACTACAGTACACTAGCCCAAACTTTTAAAGTAGGACCCAACTACAAGAGCTGCAGGCACAACAACTCCCAGCATATCCTGAGGGCTGCAGACTGTCAGTACATGCTGGGAGTTGTAGTGCCTGCAGCTGTTGTAGTTGGCCCTGGTACTACTCCAACCATCATCTGCTCATACTATGAACAGATGATGGGGGAGTAGTACAGTGTGCAGACTCACCTGTTCCATACACAGCCATTGATTCCAATAGAGTGTCCAGCAGGGGCGCACTATATATAGAAGTCAATGGTACTCATTGACTTCTATATATAGTGCACCCCCTGCTGGACACTTCATTGGAATTACACCCTGGTTCGTGATGTCACTGTATTTCTGAGATTTTGAAGTCTCTGTGATCTACTAAATTAAGGGAAATAGCAGTAAATGTGCATTTCCCATAATTAATGTATATTAGGAATTTGTCTAACTTTCCCTGACTAATAACATATTAAAAAATGCTTTTGCCCGAACTTCTCCTTTAAGGCCATTTCAGGCCCGGTCCTTAAGGGGTTAAAGGGACGATACCCAAGTCGCTCTTAAAGGGACGGTACCCAAGGAGCTCCTAACGAATTGTTACCCAAGTCGCTCCTAAATGGGCATTACCCAAGTCACTCTTAAAGGGATGTTACCGAAGTCGCTTTTAAAGGGACACAAGTCTCTCTTAAAGGGTCAGTTCTTAAGCTGGTCTTCAAAGGATGGTACCTAATCGTGCGTTTACACAGAGAGATTTATCTGACAGATTTTTGAAGCCAAAGCCAGGAACAGACTCTAAACAGGGTGCAGGTCATAAAGGAAAGACTGAGATTCCCTGTCTTTTCAAGTCCATTCCTGAATTTGGTTTCCAGAATTGGTCAGATAAATCTGCCTGTGTAAACGCAGTCTCTTTTAAAGGGACAGTATATAGGTCACTTAAAGCGTTGGCACCAAAGTCGCTCTTAAAGGGACTGTACCAAAGTCGCTCTTAAAGGGTGGGTATCAAGGGTTAAAGTTTCTCAAGCGCTATGTATTTCCCTGAAAATGCAAATCTAGTTACTTTTGATTTCCACATTTTATGTAAATCACTACATAACGCGGTCTTCATATTTGATTCCAATCTTGTTCAATTATACAGACACTATTACTCACAGTATACTCAGTATTTATATTCCATGTTTGAAAAAGGTCTATTACTTAATCATGTTTGAATAATGTTTAATGAATTTCTGATTAATTATGCACTAGGATTTACTTATCTCTCACAATTCAAGACATTATTCTACATTATGATCCACAATAATACAAGACATTATATTATATATCATAAATCACAATAATACATTGATTACTTAGGTCTATAGAGATATAGGTTTTCCTCTGTTAAATCTGCTTTTTTCTCACCTAATCACTTTGATTTCTCACTAGTCACTTTTTGGAATGTTGATTTGCTGAACTCTCTTTGACATGCGGCATCCATTGGTTGGCTGTTATTTAGGTGTGGAATTTTATTGAGGGGAGCATATATGTATATGTATGGATTTATTTGACCATTTACAATAATATACCGTAGTATTAATAGAGCTAATCTGTGATTATCCGGAGCCGACCTCCTTATTCGTTTATGTACTGTGTTTTAGGTCTGTTCACGAAAGTGTTAGGACTGATGTTTACTGGTCGCTAGTATATGCCCGTGAAAGGGTTAATTCATTGATATTGTGCGGACGCCGATACAGCTTCAGCACATGCGCAGATCATGTATACTGATCGAGTATATACATATCTATATATAGTATAGTATCTATAGTCTGTACTGTATAGACGACACTGATACATTTAATTTCCTTGTAAAGTCCTATACAAACTAATTTCTTGTGGCCAATAGTGCGGGGATGCAGATTCCGCATTTCGCGCATGCGAACTGTACCTTTCGGTGGCCATCTTGGTTGGGGCATCTGCAGTTTGGACAGAAGTGACGTCATTACGTCACGGACGCCGCTCAGTAGCAACTCATCCAAGATGGCGCCGGTATTATCAGTCCAATCTCCTATTAAGTAATTGCCTTTCTATTTTACACCTGCCAGTAGCTGCTCCCGATTGGATGTTTATCCTGTAAATACCACATTCTCTTCCCATCATGCACCTCCTGACGAAGGGCGTATCGAAACATTCATTGGGGTGTCTCTGTGGGTAAGGGAGCTGCACGGCTCTTTGGCATGTTGTCTTTATTCTTAGCTCTGTATTATATTGCTTTGAGGTATTAACTCACTAATAGCCAGTTGGTATTTATACACTTTGTACTTTCATTTCTTCTACCTCTGAGTCCAAGCACATCGGGGCTTACTACTAATGTTATTAGCACGCTTTGCCTCCGCCATATTCTATTATTGCATGATGCACATGGCACTTTGACATATAGAAAATTCATTGGCCAAAACATGCACTTTACTTTACATATGACACATGCACAATGCGTGTGGTCTCCCTTTCCTTATGATGTGTTGTCTGTTTGGTGCTGTCCTCCTTTTATGAGAATTTTTTATGATATTTGTATGTAAATCATGATTCTAAATAAATTGTTTCGAATAAACTTTATTAATTATTTCAAAAAAATTGAGTTGTGGCTCAGATGTTTTGTTTGAAAAAACCTTGGGGTGGTGTGCTTTTTGATACATCTTTGAGCAATAAAATACATTTTTTGATACCCATTTGATGTTAGCGAAAGTTTTTTGGTTCAAAGGCTATATCTCGGCCAACCCCCATAGAACTGGCGTCACACCTAACCATCTGGCAGGTGACCGGCCTTACCTCCACACCGGGGGTGAACACCACAATGTTCCTTTAATATAGCTTGCAGTATTGTGTCCACGGTGGAGACCCCCCCCCCTCTCCAGCCACCGCCGGCATGCTTGGGTAATTTTGTTGGCATACATTTTGAGGGAACTCCTCCCATTGCAGGACAAGGAACAGAACTGTATCCTGAAACTCTCTGGGGTTACTGCATAATGCTCCAGGATGGCTTGCTTAATCATTTTGTAGTCCCGGTTATATTGAGGGTCCATGGCTCGGTACGCCTCTGCAGCTCCCCCTTCCCGGGACACTCGTGGGGATTCCCTCCTAGAGAATGCTGTGCTTGTGGATTGCTCACGCTGCAGAGTTACCATGTCCCTTTCATGGGCTCTTCTAATGGCCGCCCTCCTATCATCTGCAGTCACGTCTGCCCCAAGCAGGGCCAGTTCCTCCTCCACCCACACAAGCCTCCGACATTTTGGGGTATTTACCTCTGGGCAGATCTCCTCTGTACCTTCTCGAAGGCGGACGGCCCTCTTGTTACCTGGCTGTTCACCATCCCCTGGGCTCTTATCCCAGCGCTACCAACCAGTTTGTGGCGGACGATTATCAGAGAACACACTGGGATGAAGCAACTTATCAAGAGGATTAAAGTTTATTGAATCGAACTTCATGAAGCAGGAAAGAACGTCCGGGGTGCCACTCAGTAATCCAGCGCCAGTAGAGTCCACCTATTCAGATTTAGCACATAGTCTCTCGGTCCCCTCCTCTGAGCGATGGCTTCCCCTGGATCCCACAGAGGTGCTGTGCTCACACCAGATCCCTTCTCTCAGATCCTCATAGATCTTCTCCCTTCCTGGGACACCAGGGTCTGGCCACAGCTGCAGCTTCTGGCTCCTTAATCACATCAAAGCCAACTGCCCCCTGTGTTCTGGGTTCTTTGGCTTCTGGTCAGTATGTTGGGCAGGGCCGGCGTCAGCACCCAGCATACCTGGGCAAGTGCCGGGGCCCACAGCATCCCTAGGGGCCCAGTCCTGATGGTGCTGCTTTCTTTCCTCACTCAGACTGGCTGGAGGTAGGGAACATTCACCTCCCTGCCCAACCAACGTCTCCTCCTCAGCCTGATCCGCACTTCCTGCATCTTCCTGTCCTGGCCCAGACCTTATGAGAGGAGGCCAGACCTTATGAGAGGAGGCCAGAGCAGCAGAGAAGCTCAGCTCCAGGCTAGACCTGATAAAAGGAAGCCAGGCCCGATGAGAGGAGGCCAGAGCAGCAGAGAAGCTCAGCTCCAGGCTAGACCTGATGAGAGGAGGCCAGACCTGACGAGAGGAGGCCAGAGCAGATTAGAGGAGGCCAGAGCAGCAGAGAAGCTCAGCTCCAGGCTAGACCTGATGAGAGGAGGCCAGACCTTATGAGAGGAGGCCAGACCTTATGAGAGGAGGCCAGACCTTATGAGAGGAGGCCAGAGCAGCAGAGAAGCTCAGGTCCAGGCTAGACCTGATAAAAGGAAGCCAGGCCCGATGAGAGGAGGCCAGAGCAGCAGAGAAGCTCAGCTCCAGGCTAGACCTGATGAGGGGAGGCCAGACCTGACGAGAGGAGGCCAGAGCCGATTAGAGGAGGCCAGAGCAGCAGAGAAGCTCAGCTCCAGGCTAGACCTGATGAGAGGAGGCCAGACCTTATGAGAGGAGGCCAGAGCAGCAGAGAAGCTCAGCTCCAGGCTAGACCTGATGAGAGGGGGCCGGACCTGATGAGAGGGGGCCAGACCTGACGAGAAGAGGCCAGAGCCGATTAGAGGAGGCCAGAGAAGCAGAGAAGCTCAGCTCCAGGCTAGACCTGATGAGAGGGGGCCGGACCTGATGAGAGGCCAGAGCAGCTCAGCTCCCGGGCCAGGTGATGGGTGAGTGTACAAAGGGGAGTGGGTCAGTGTTTTGTGGGGATTTTAGAGACCATGTGACTCTCCAATTGCTACAGGACATGATGGGAGTTGTAGTTTTATAACAACTGAAGAGTCACTTGTTGGGAAACAGTGATTTGTGGGACAAATTATAAGTATAGTCTTCTCCAACATGTGTCTCTCCAGTTGCTGCAAAACTACAACTTCCATCATCCAGTGCTGGCAGAACATGATAGGAGTTGTAGTTTGGCAACAGCTGTCGAGCCACTGGTTGGGAAACACTGATTTATGGGGACGATGGCACAATTTATCTAGGGGGCAGAGGCACAGATTATTGGGGGCAGGGCCGCCATCAGGGCAGTATTGGCAGTACAACTGTCAGGGGCCTGGGCTAAAACTAGAATCCAGGGGGGCCCGCTGAAGCTCCTGACAGCTATACTGCACATTGCTCTTTCATAGCTGACAGGCAGGGTCACACACAGAAGCAGGGCCCCCTCCTCACTTCCCAACGGGCCCCTCCCCCACCTCCTCACTAGCTTCTCTGGCTGCTTTCTCTCATGTCGGGACAGAAGAGGAGGAGTGAGTGAGTGTGTGTGTGTGTGTGTGTGTGTCTGTCTGACTGTGTGTGTGTGTGTGTGTGTGTGTGTGTGTGTGTGTCTGTCTGACTGTGTGTGTGTGTGTGTGTGTGTGTGTGTGTGTCTGTCTGACTGTGTGTGTGTGTGTGTGTGTCTGTCTGACTGTGTGTGTGTGTGTGTGTCTGTCTGACTGTGTGTGTGTGTGTCAGTCTGACTCTGTGTGTGTGTGTGTGTGTCTGTCTGTCTGACTGTGTGTGTGTGTGTGTCTGTCTGACTGTGTGTGTGTGTGTGTCTGTGTGTGTGTGTGTGTGTCTGACTGTGTGTGTGTGTGTGTCTGTCTGACTGTGTGTGTGTGTGTGTCTGTCTGACTGTGTGTGTGTGTGTGTGTCTGTCTGACTGTGTGTGTGTGTGTGTGTCTGTCTGACTGTGTGTGTGTGTGTGTCTGTCTGACTGTGTGTGTGTCTGTCTGACTGTGTGTGTGTGTCTGTCTGACTGTGTGTGTGTGTGTGTCTGTCTGACTGTGTGTGTGTGTGTCTGTCTGACTGTGTGTGTGTGTGTCTGTCTGACTGTGTGTGTGTGTGTCTGACTGTGTGTGTGTGTGTCTGACTGTGTGTGTGTCTGTCTGACTGTGTGTGTGTGTCTGTCTGTCTGACTGTGTGTGTGTGTCTGTGTGTCTGTCTAACTGTGTGTGTGTGTGTGTCTGTCTGTCTGACTGTGTGTGTGTGTCTGTCTGACTGTGTGTGTGTGTGTGTCTGTCTGACTGTGTGTGTGTCTGTGTGTCTGTGTCTGTCTGTGTGTGTCTGTCTGTGTGTGTGTGTGTGTGTGTCTGTCTGACTGTGTGTGTGTGTGTCTGTCTGACTGTGTGTGTGTCTGTCTGACTGTGTGTGTGTCTGTGTGTGTGTGTCTGTCTGTGTGTGTGTGTGTGTGTGTGTGTGTGTCTGTCTGACTGTGTGTGTGTGTGTGTGTGTCTGTCTGACTGTGTGTGTGTGTGTCTGTCTGACTGTGTGTGTGTGTGTGTCTGTCTGACTGTGTGTGTGTGTGTGTGTGTCTGTCTGACTGTGTGTGTGTGTGTGTCTGTCTGACTGTGTGTGTGTGTGTGTCTGTCTGACTGTGTGTGTGTGTGTGTCTGTCTGACTGTGTGTGTGTGTGTCTGTGTGTGTGTGTCTGTCTGTCTGTGTGTGTCTGTCTGTGTGTGTGTGTCTGTCTGACTGTGTGTGTGTCTGTCTGACTGTGTGTGTGTGTGTGTGTCTGTCTGACTGTGTGTGTGTGTCTGTCTGACTGTGTGTGTGTGTGTCTGTCTGACTGTGTGTGTGTGTGTGTCTGTCTGACTGTGTGTGTGTGTGTCTGTCTGACTGTGTGTGTGTGTCTGTCTGACTGTGTGTGTGTGTCTGTCTGACTGTGTGTGTCTGTCTGTCTGTGTGTGTCTGTCTGTGTGTGTCTGTCTGTCTGACTGTGTGTGTGTCTGTCTGACTGTGTGTGTGTGTGTGTGTCTGTCTGACTGTGTGTGTGTGTGTGTGTGTGTGTGTCTGACTGTGTGTGTGTGTCTGTCTGACTGTGTGTGTGTGTGTCTGTCTGACTGTGTGTGTGTGTCTGTCTGACTGTGTGTGTGTGTGTGTCTGTCTGACTGTGTGTGTGTCTGTCTGACTGTGTGGTGTGTGGTGTGTGTGTCTGGCTGACTGTGTGTGTGGTGTCTGTCTGACTGTGTTGTGTGTGTGTGTCTGTCTGACGTGTGTGTGTGTGTTGTGTGTGTCTGGTCTGACTGTGTGTGTGTGTGTCTGACTGTGTGTGTGTGTGTGTCTGTCTGACTGTGTGTGTGTGTGTGTCTGTCTGACTGTGTGTGTGTGTGTCTGTGTGTGTGTGTCTGTCTGTCTGTGTGTGTCTGTCTGTGTGTGTGTGTCTGTCTGACTGTGTGTGTGTCTGTCTGACTGTGTGTGTGTGTGTGTCTGTCTGTCTGACTGTGTGTGTGTGTCTGTCTGACTGTGTGTGTGTGTGTCTGTCTGACTGTGTGTGTGTGTGTGTCTGTCTGACTGTGTGTGTGTGTGTCTGTCTGACTGTATGTGTGTGTGTCTGTCTGACTGTGTGTGTGTGTCTGTCTGACTGTGTGTGTCTGTCTGTCTGTGTGTGTCTGTCTGTGTGTGTCTGTCTGTCTGACTGTGTGTGTGTCTGTCTGACTGTGTGTGTGTGTGTGTGTCTGTCTGACTGTGTGTGTGTGTGTGTGTGTGTCTGTCTGACTGTGTGTGTGTGTCTGTCTGACTGTGTGTGTGTGTGTCTGTCTGACTGTGTGTGTGTGTCTGTCTGACTGTGTGTGTGTGTGTGTCTGTCTGACTGTGTGTGTGTCTGTCTGACTGTGTGTGTGTGTGTGTGTCTGTCTGACTGTGTGTGTGTGTCTGTCTGACTGTGTGTGTGTGTCTGTCTGTGTGTGTGTGTGTCTGTCTGTGTGTGTGTGTGTCTGTCTGACTGTGTGTGTGTGTGTGTCTGTCTGACTGTGTGTGTGTGTGTCTGTCTGACTGTGTGTGTGTGTGTCTGTCTGACTGTGTGTGTGTGTCTGTCTGACTGTGTGTGTGTGTCTGTCTGACTGTGTGTGTGTGTCTGTCTGTGTGTGTGTGTGTCTGTCTGACTATGTCTGTCTGACTGTGTGTGTGTGTGTGTGTGTGTCTGTGTGTGTGTGTGTGTGTCTGACTGTGTGTGTGTGTGTGTGTCTGTCTGACTGTGTGTGTGTGTCTGTGTGTCTGTCTGACTGTGTGTGTGTCTGTTGTGTGTGTGTGTGTGTGTGTCTGTCTGACTGTGTGTGTGTGTGTCTGGTCTGACTGTGGTGTGTGTCTGGTTCTGACTGTGGTGTGTGTCGTGTGTGTGCTGTCTGTCTGTCTGTTGTGTGTGTTGTTGCTGTGTGTGTGTGTCTGTCTGACTGTGTGTGGTGTCTGTCTGACTGTGTGTGGTGTGTTGTGTCTGTCTGACGTGTGTGTGTGTGTGTGTCTGTCTGACTGCGTGTGGTGTGTTTCTGTCTGACTGTGTGTGTGGGTGTCTGTCTGACTGTGTGTGTGTGTGTCTGTCTGACTGCTGTGTGTGTGTGTGTCTGTCTGACTGTGTGTGTGTGTCGGTCTGACTGTGTGTGTGTGTGTGTCTGTGCTGAGGCTGTGTGTGTGTGTGTCTGTCTGACTGTGGTGTGTGTGTGTCATGTCTGTCAACCCCCTGTGTTGTTTGTGTGTCTGTCTGACTAGTGTGTGTGTGTGTGTCTGTCTGATGTGTGTGTGTGTGTTGTGTCTGTCTGACTGTGTGGTGTGTGTGTCTGTCTGACTGTGTGGGGGGCTGTCTGACGTGTGTGTCGTGTCTGTACTGACTGTGGTGTGTGTGTGTCTGTCTGACTGTGTGTGTGTGTTGTCTGTATGACGGTGTGTGTGTGATGTGTCCTGTCCTGGACTGGTGTGTGTGTGTGTCTGACTGTGTTGTGTGGTTGACTGTGTGGGTGTCCTGTCTGACTGTGTGTGTGTGTCGGTCTGTCTGACTGGTGTGTGTGTCTGTGTGTCCTGTCTGAACTGTAGTGTGTGTGTGTGGGCTGTCCTGTCTGACTGGTGTGTGTGTGTGTGTCCTGTCTGACTGTGTGGGTGTGTGTGGTCTGTCTGAACTGTGTGTGTGTCTGTGTGTCTGTTTCATGTCTGACTGTGTGTGCTGTCTGTGTGTGTGTGTGTGTATGTCTGTCTGACTGTTGTGTGTATGTCTGTCTGATCTGTGTGTGTGTCTGTCTGACTGTGTATCTGTCTGACTGTGTGTGTGTGTCTGTCTGACTGTGTGTGTGTGTGTGTGTGTCTGTCTGACTGTGTGTGTGTGTGTGTCTGTCTGACTGTGTGTGTGTGTGTGTCTGTCTGTCTGACTGTGTGTGTGTGTCTGTGTGTCTGTCTAACTGTGTGTGTGTGTCTGTCTGACTGTGTGTGTGTGTGTGTCTGTCTGACTGTGTGTGTGTGTGTGTCTGTGTGTCTGTCTGTGTGTGTGTCTGACTGTGTGTGTGTGTCTGTCTGACTGTGTGTGTGTGTGTGTGTCTGTCTGTCTGACTGTGTGTGTGTGTGTGTCTGACTGTGTGTGTGTGTGTGTCTGTCTGACTGTGTGTGTGTGTGTGTGTCTGTCTGACTGTGTGTGTGTGTGTGTGTCTGTCTGACTGTGTGTGTGTGTGTGTCTGTCTGACTGTGTGTGTGTGTGTGTCTGTCTGACTGTGTGTGTGTGTGTCTGTCTGACTGTGTGTGTGTCTGACTGTGTGTGTGTGTCTGACTGTGTGTGTGTGTGTGTCTGTCTGACTGTGTGTGTGTGTCTGTCTGTGTGTGTGTGTGTCTGTCTGACTGTGTGTGTGTGTCTGTCTGTGTGTGTGTGTGTGTGTCTGTCTGACTGTGTGTGTGT